>OX454268.1:6879884-7496085 GCA_949715065.1 Periphyllus acericola
TTGTGACTTTTTTCACACGAGTAAGAAGAATGTACGAAAAATATTGTATACATTTAATTTATAATTATAAAAAAACAACATTTTTTTTATTGACATTTTACGAAAAAATATGTAAGAACATTTTCAAATTTCAAATGGCTATAAATAGCACAAAATTATTTAAAATTTATACTTTCTGTAATAAATAGCAATATAAATATATGGTGAAATTTGAGAGCCCCTAAAATTTGTAAATAAATAAATAATAAAATATAGACTCCCCCTTTTTTCATTCCCTAATTAATTTGAAAGTTTTCTAACTCTGTATACTCGCTCGTTTTACCAGTTTCGTATTTTTATAAGTTCCACTAACTTAATATAAACATTTTCAATGGGTTCACGTGATGACTTATGGCCAAAAAAATACCTCCTTACTTCACTACTATTTTCATCATTCTCATTTTTAACTTGTAATGGTGCTGCACCATATTCCTTTCAACAAATACTGTAATCATAACTGTCACGCATTTGTATTCAATGTAAAAAGGATTTAGTTAGTATTCCACATCGCAAAAATATACCTTCGTTCGTGCACGGATAGAATTTATAAAATATAGAACATATCCATTGGTTAGAGTGAACCGAATAAAGTCCAGTTGATAAAATAAACGCCGAGTTATCTTTCGATAAGGTAATTTTTCTTTCAAATCAACCTTTTTTCTTTTCGTCACCGGTAAATTTATTTTAAATCTCATCTTTCAGATTTCAATAGCTTACAAGTAACTTACCTGGATTTTATTGTATACTAGATTTTTATCGCACCATGATAATTGGATTAATGAAATAAATTTTTATCTCGATAACAATTTTAAACGAATGTGTATTGTATGTTAAATTTTGGATTCGGCGAGCAACGAAAAACGTAACTCTCAAAGGATTACGGCGAGGCATTTATTTGTGTTTTTTTATTGTTTATTTACGCATGCTAGCTGTTTATTTATGTTGAGACTCGGTGAAATTGTTTACTACTGGGATATCACTAATATTATGTTATAATTTATACGTGAGCTTGTATAATATTATTTTAATAAAAGTAATTTCTCGTTCATAGAGACTCATCGTTTTAAATACAAAATTGTAGTTCCGACCGCAACGATACGATTTTCACGAGCACTTAAGAGCCAAGAACACTATTTGTATAATGTATATTGATATACGAGTGTAGTTGGTCGAGCTCCGGCTAGAACGGTTAGTTTTCGATTACGATAATTTATCATTGCTTTTACATTTTCAAATACCCGTTCCGGTTGGCCACCGTGCTGTAATTTACTGCATCTATTGTTTCTCACTTTTGTTTTTCAAAATTTATCTTTCAACCGTTGTATGTGGACCAAAAAAAAAAGATGAAATTATTTTTTAGCTACATCCGAAATATTCCTACCTCGTCCGGGTCAAAGCGCAATTCGTTCGAATTCTGTGCCTTGAGCGCAATAGCTAGCGTGCACTGTGTAAATAGACATAGGTTATATCGTGTACGCGAGAACAATGTTTTCGCATTTATGGAGCGAAAACAGGAAAAAAATTACTGAGACGCGAAACCGCCACCCGGAGCGATCGGCGCTTCCGCTGTCTCTAATCTTTCCCCGACCAGCGCCGAATGAGTTATGATATTATTATTATATGCGGCATACGCATATTACTCTATGATGTGTACATAACAACGGTTTTTATTTAGATTCTGAGTGAAACCAGTAATGTATTGCTATTTTCATGATGTGTGTCTTTTTTTTCCCCCCGAGTCCGTGTACCACAAGCGGTCACCAAACGACGGCCCGTGGACAAGGAAATAAAAAGTAAAAATCGGATTTATTTCTGCAAGACGTTAGTAATAAAATATAACGTTTTCCAAATTTAAAAAAATCTTGTGATGAAAGAAATGAGACGAGTAATTTTACCAAATTGTATGGTATTTCTGAAGACTGAATTCGAAAGATTTGCAGATATCAAAACATTTGAAAACGTTGCACAACTATCAAACAGTAGATTTATTATACAGCTTGGCGGTGAAGCAGTAAATGTTTTAATTTGCAACAAAGCATCTGTTCAAATGGAAGTAATCGAATTCCAAACCGATAATTTCCTAGAAAATGTGTAAAATGAAAAGTATATAAAAACCAAAAGTGGCTCTTACGATGAAATTTGGTTCCGAAAAGAAATATCCGACGCTACAATTATTGATTGTAAAAATGTGTACGATTTCTGGCTCCCAATGTCATATGTCAATGAGTGGACTTTTTCAAAAATGATTTATACTAAGAACAAGTTCAGATCCATGCTCACAGAACCAGTGCACCCAGCCTTTTTCACTAAGAGTAGTCTTATTTTTGAGAACAATGGTACATTGGTTTCAAGTTTAAAAGCCAAATACAGCAAATAACCCATCCCTGTGTCTCGCCCGACCGTGGAGTCTGTCCTAGAAGTTTCTTTTTTCTTCTTTTATTTTTGGTTTTTCGTGTTTCTTTATTTAATAATATTACGTTACGGGCACGCATCCCTGCAGCTGTTGTGCGTAAATAAAAATGAAAATAATACCAAATTCGTGGAAGAAAACGCGAACTTTCCATGAAAGCGCACGCAATTACGTCGCATGCGTCGTCTTTCACTGCATTAAATAATTTGCATAAATAATGTCTTATGCGATATCATTGTGAAGTTGGTGAACTATAACGATGCGATATACGTACATTTTAGGAACTATGAACTCTAAGCGGTGTACGTATAGTATTTCATAATATTATCATCACGTTGCTATCAAAATTGACTGATTTATAGAATGAGGCGGACGCGTATTACCGTAGTGGTTCTCATTGATGATGTAGAGATAGTGAGCGAAACCTGAATGTACCCGAGGATGTAGAGATGATGCTGAGAGCCGTTCGCGTTTGGATCGCGATTAAAATGGTGGTAGGTACGTATAATTTCGATGTCGAAGATGTAAAGACGAAATCAATGCTCGCGATCGAAACATTTCGTTCTCAATATAGTTAGCAACAATAATAATATGCAAGTGTCGGTGGTAGAAGTGTACCTAGCGCACATACTCGTATAATATTATTGTATCATATTAGCATATTCATATATATCACGTTTTACGGTATTCAATTGTTTTAATATTACGCACTATTAAAATTAGGTGACTGATAATTTGATTTTATCTCGCTGTTTAAGAACATTTTTTATTGAGTCGTTTTTTTACGGCCACTGTGTTTATTTCAAACACAGTTTCGTTAGATTTGTGGTTATAAATTATTTCATTTTTTTTTTTATTTAAAAATACGCCTCAACTGCCGGGGTTATTGGCGTTTCAGAAATACAAATTTCGATTATAATATTATTTTACATAAGATAATAAGGATAATGAGAGTTGAATATAATATGAATACTATGGTACAATGAGTTTTCTGATAATATGATTTTTTTTTTCTGTGATATGTTTAGTTTTGGATTATATTTTTTTTATAAGGTTCGCCTTTTTTTAGAAGCTCAAGGAGAGAAGATGATTTCACCGCGTTTGGAGTTAATATTTCGCACAGGTTGTTGGGGAGCATAAGATTGGTTCTCGCGTCTTGAGTGAGGAGGCATTCAGTAAGAAGGTGCTTAACAGTAGTCGCGGTGTTGCATGAGGTGCATATACGTGGTTCTTTTTTGCTCATTAGATGTTCATGAGTGTCGCGGTTATTTCATTTTTGTAAATATCAACAAAACCCGAATTTTATAATATTTATATTCAAGTTCTCTTTGGCAGCTATCATTTAAAGCATTTTAAATCGCCTTGGATATACCACAGTAATTCGCATACATTTATTTTGCCTTTTGGGCATTTGTAAACGACGACTTTGACTTGCAATTCTCTTCAAGCTATTGAGGATATACCACTATTCCTAGGTCACTATTATTTGCTATTCAATAATTTCACTTTCAATTGATTAGCCTCGGTGAATTCGAGGTCAATAATAATAATGATAATACGTTTATTGACGCCGTTTTTAAGGTAATAGAGTGGTCAAGTTGTTTAAACAAGAAATATATACTCGTATGATTATATAACTTATAAAAAACATGATATTAAAGTTTATGATATATAGTAGCATTTATTATAATATGATCCTATAACTGGAAATTTATTACAGCGGAGAAATGTATTACCTAATTGAAAATTAAACGTAGATTCCGAATTTTTGATTAAATATCTAGACTATTACAGACCCGAAGCATTCGACTTTTAGGTTCATTGAACTTTGAAACTATATTTCACGTATAAAATAACTCGTAAAAAATAGTCTTAGACCTAATGTAGAATGTAGGATCCAACTATCCTTTTTTCCTAAGAATTTGGAACATTCAGCACCTTTAATAGTTTTAAAAATAAACGACGCATCGTTGAACTTACGTCTAGAAAAAAAGAGAATAATTTAAACGACAAACATGACCATTTTGATAAGGATTCCATAAAATGGAACCATACTTAAGATTAGATCGCGCCAAGGAAAAACAAACGGGTTTTTTCAAAGACATTGAATATCTTTAAAATACTAGAAAGGACGCCTGATAAATCCTAACATGCTCATTTCTTTACCATAAATACATGAAATGTGTTCTGAGAAGAAACGATCGGCCGACAGAATCATACCCAAATATTTGATGGAAGAGACTAAGTATTTATAGAATAATTGAACGAAAACGAATTTGTTCATCTTGTGAAAGGTATTTAGGTATTTTCATAAAATTATATGATCTACTGAACTGAGTGCTTTGCTAAGATCGGTATAAATGGCGTCAACCTGTTTCATTTTCCTCATGAAACCTATAATATTTGTAAGACAAGCCAATAAGTAGGTGAAACAAGATTTTTGTGTTCGAAAGCTATGTTGTTCATTAGTTAAATGTGTAAAATATTACTAAATGGGCGTAATAATTTTGGTTCTAGTATTTTTTTGAGAAGTCTTGGTAAGGAGTTTAATTTGGAGATTGGGCGATCATTTTTAACTAAGTTACGTTTTCCGGACTTGTAAATTGGTATTAAAAAACTGGACTTCCATAAGCGGGGGAAAATGCCAAAACATCGTTAGATTAATCGTAACCTTACGAAATAAAACGTACTTTGATAATATGAAATAACGTATAAAATATATGAATGCATACATATTATCATACTATATCATTTAGGTACGAATACAAAATACTTTTGTTCATGAATTGATGGATACATTATTTTATAAATCGAGTTCTTGAAGTTCCAAAAATTATAAAGGTCTCTAATAATATAGCTTGCTGCGGGGAATTTATATATTGCGTATCGTGGAAACGAGACCATATAATAACATATATCATAACTAAAAGTTTCCTTCGAGAATTTTTGCCTCTCTCCACAATCGACTTGTAATACATTATTTAATAAAATAATTATACATGTAAACATTAAATCAATGTTGCGAATAATATTTATGTATACACTATATACTATACACTATATACACTATATACTTTAGATACCGCGCATTTGGAAATATTTTTAAAAAAAAAAACAATAATAATATTATGCGTCCGGCACGGCAATAATGATAATTATTATTATGACCAAAGGATTCATTAATTCAACAGTCACTGAGATATTAATGGAATATAAAATGTACATGTATACGTGCAAAATACATCTAATGTAAACACACACAATTCTGTAGAACGTTACAGCGGACTTTCCATCGTTTATAAACGCCCAAAATGTGATTCAATCTGATTTGAGTCGTGAATGCAAGGATAATTTACACATAGATAATTAGTTAACGCGTACAATAAGTACATAGTGTTATACGTTACGAAGTAGTATACCTGTGAATACTTAATTTCATGTCATGTTGTAAGTGCGCAAAAGTCGAATAAGTCAGTTATCACTTATCAGTTATAAACATGTATTCAAGCATTGTAGTTCTGAGTTAAATTTTCTGGACGATTTAAGTCTTCGAATATTCAAAATATCTTCTGCGAGACTTAACGATTACTTGTTTCTTAGTTTATGGTAAATTATAATTTTTCCGGTATTTAAAATACTATTAATATACTTAAAATATTCTAAAACAGTGGGTTTAAAAAACGTATGAAATCTATAAGTGTTTATATAATAAGTGCGTTGTCCATGTACGTATGTCGCAAATATTATAATTTATAACTGCACTCTTTTTATTTTTTACAGGTATGATCATTTATGTGTTTATTATGATATCATCTGTATTATTATCACTATTAGTTTTGTTCTGGTATTCGCTGTATACGAACTAGAGAATATTCGGCGTATAAATACGTTTCGGTATGTACTTTCGAATGTCACTTCGACGCGTTCTATTTTCTACTCAGTTTTTGTTTTTTTGTTTTTCGAGCCGATCTAGAGGGTATAATAAATACATTTTCGACAACAAAGCATGCCAATATAAATGGTTTGAAAATTGCACGGTTCATACTCACGAGTAGCGTAATATTATCCTGTTGCCTAGCACACGTCTTGGAGTAGGTAAATTTTTCAATTTCATTTTAATTTGTTTTTAATGCCAAGATGATAAACGGTCCTCTGCTATTTTCTCTCGGTGAGCATTAGTTTTTTCGAGCTGTCGTGACGTGATGCTATTCCGCGCACGATTCAAAGCATTCACACATTATTTATTGTACATTTGTCACAACGCTTTGCACCAAAATAAGTCAAAAGAGAGAAAAACGTGTGCGGGCTACACATGAACTCTTACACGGACAATCTTAAACGTTTACCCAATAAAACTGGTGAGGGGGGAGGGGTGACCCTAAAATATCCTATAAAATTATTATACCATTGCAGTCGGGTGCATTGATTTCCTAATAAATGGATAAATAGGTTCGATGTATGGACTCTTTGTATTTATTAAATTAAAATAAATAACTTTTTAAATGAGTAAAAAAATTGGATGTTGATGATGAAAAATGGCACAGGCCTTCACGTACCAAATCCACCCGATAAACATGATATAATTGGTTTGGTGAATAATAATTATAAAATAAGTTTTAATTACAGATTTGGCGAATCGTTTGTATCATACATCATTAATAAATGAGTAAAGATGTTTTGGAGACGGGCAGCTCCAAATCCACTTAAAATCGTGTTGGCTGTAAAATATAAAAAATATGGTGAAATGAGTGTTGGACGGGGGTTTTGATAAAGGTGAGCAATGGAGTGAAATAGATGGTACAAATTAATAGATGTGATAGAGGCAATTTAAGGAGTTATTACCTCCATCCTTTCTTGATGGTGGGCACTCGGGAATTCGATAGTCCGAGGGGAGATTATTTCTTTGAACATTCGTGTATTTGTGATAATAAATTGCAATTTTTATCTGGTTCATGGTCGGATATCCCAAAAATGGTAGTTATCACGGTTGTGGAAAATTCAAGTTGGAGCGAATAATGAATGTACAAATTTTTACTCGGACTGGAATGGTGCAAACTTGACACGAACGCGAAACGTGTAACTTAGTCGCTCGCTCAGTCACCAGCTCGATGACCGCGATCGCACGCGTATAGGCGACTTTATTGGAAATTATTTTCCCTTTGGTACTGACGGGGTTATATGTACGCGTATTGCCAATGGTGGTCTACGAGAGAAAAGCGGCATTTCCAAAGGCTGGCCGTGGTACTTATCTTGCGCAATAAACACACGGATTTGTAAGACATCCCGCGGATAGAATTCTCTGTTGTCGGTTTTATTGGCATCGACCTTTTTGAAAATATATCTGTTACTCCTGACGGCCGGGATGAAATTACGTTTGAATGTGGTACCTTTCCGTGACAATGGAACGTCTTTTAACGATACAAATAACATCATGTTCACTTTTGTATAATTTTCGAACGACATACATCGTTGCACGTAGTCGTTGGCAAACATTTTTTTTGTCAGCAAAATGAAATGTTTTCTCGACCTTTTGTTAAAATACATTTTCGTAAATTAACACTACGGTAGAAAACAATATTATCAACACGTGTGCGAAGCTCCTACTTAAGCCGATTAAATATAGGGTAAACGCCATGATTATTTCTTCTCCGACCTTTCGCAATTTTTTGTTTTTATCTTATTTTTTTTCATTACAACACGATAAAAGTGCTAATAATTATTAAATGTTAATAGTCCCCGAATGTGTATACGACATATAAACATATTTCATTTTGAAATTACGCGCACGTTCGGATGAACAATAATAACACCGCGCGGTACAATAATGGTATATGGTTTTGGTAGATAAAATTCCGTTTATTATATCGCCACCGGCAATACCATGACTAGGAGGATAATAGACTAAAATACGCGATAACATTATACGCGTACGTCGGAATAAATTCTGCGAAACACTTTTCAGTTCTCCGCCGACGCATACAATGTGCGGCCACCCCATTTCCCGCATCGGCATCACACGACCTATTCAGCCGTGTCATAACGCGGCAGTTTCCGACGCGAAACGATCAGACGTCGTCTCAATTTATATTTAGTGTGTTTTACATGTGTTCGGGGAAAAATGATCCGGCCATGATTGACTTTATAGGCGTGCAATAATCTTAAACCGCAAAAACAAATTTCCCTACGTTCTTTTAGATTCCGAGTGAAACGATAGGAGTTGTGTGGGTTTTTTTTTTGTTTGTAACGTCATCACGATTTTTCATATTAATACTCGTCCTGTCAGAAACAGCGGTATAAGTTTCCGATTCCAAATCATGTCTAGTTGGTGCATTAAACGTGTCATTTTCCTCGGTGACTAGATTCGTTCTGGTATCTGAGGTTCTAAACAATTGAATAGGTACGTTTAATAAATTCAGTGCATTTTTGTATTGTTTTATTTTTCAGTCCATGAAATGATTAATGTATGATATTATAAAATATTATTTGCGGGAGATTTAATTTTATAAAATTTATCGGCAATTAGTAAAATTGTTTTTTCAACATTTTTCATCTCGATACAACTTTTTCTTTTGTTTTTTAAAGATGACGTCACGTACGCTTTCCGCTAAACTTTGTTTCATTGATACGTACACGTAAAACTGAGTGAATGAAAAAAAGTATATATATTTTGTACGCATTAATTTTTAAAGGCTTTCTAGTTATTCTTAACTTTTTGAGACATGACATAAGTATTTCGAAGACTTTGAAAAGTCTCTATATGTTTTTTTAATCACATTGTATAGTACATGATAAAATAAAAACTGACATTTTTGAAAACTTATACGTAATCCGTCGTAAGTTGCATATGCATATAACATATATTATTTCACTATTATAATATAATATACATTTTTACATTATACACAGTGACAAGATAACATTGTCATATTATGTGCCTATAATAGGTCATGTAATCGCATTAAGCTGGGATATACTATAGCGTATAGGATAAACTCTTAATATGATAGTAAAATGAAGGTGTGATTTTTTGTACTAAAAGTTTTTATATTTTATTTTTTTGTCAACATAAATTGATATATCTAACAATTTAATAATTTTCTTACACGAGATTTTGATCAACTATAGTTTGAATATTCTATTATGTATTTATATAGGTACTTAGTCATTGCCACCACGGTAATGGGAAATTTTTGATTTTCCGTAGGTTTAACTCGCTATAAAAATCAATAAAACATTAAGCAAAATAGATCGTTTAATCGTAGTTCTGGGAATAACAAATTGCAAGAGAAAAAAAATGATAAATATAGTAGGAATAGACAAGGGAAATATTATAGTAATGACTACCTGGTTTTTCTAAACATTGGAACATGAAACGTCAAAAAAAATATATATATTATTAATTATTAGATACATTTTTTTTCGATATAATATACTCTCATCGTTTTTTTAATAATAAAACCCCCTATACTACTGTTCTTAATAATGCTTATTCGTACGAAACGGCAAGTATAATAATATTAATTATCATGTATCGATCAACCGTTGTGCCCAATATGAGAATAGTAATTTTAATATAAAACCAAAAACGTCAAAACTTAATTTTGCGACGTTTCTGGGTCGTTCCAACCGTACGTTGACGAATATCGTTTGTTTGCTATCGCGGACTTCGTGTTATACGATTTATTTCACCTAACAAGTACACAGTTACCTATTTTAATTATTATATCGTCCGCACTGCCGATGCTGTACAGGCGCATTTTACACATTTATTTATTTATTCATTATTTATTCTATATTCTGTCGCTGCGATTAATCCATTCATTAACTCGTGTTCGTCTTCTAATTTTTGCCCGAAAAATTTAACACCAACATCAGAGTCACACCGTGTACGTCGATTTTGTTGTTTTCATTATTTATCGGTTGCGCTTGTTTTCCCTTAGTACCGAGTCACACACCAACGCAAACACGCGTGCACGCGTACAACCTCACCACGTATTACAGCTCGTGAGATTTGCACTGTGATTGAGCTACGACATGCACATTACGCGCGTACGTCGTACAGTGTGTCCGACCGTGCAGGTAACAGGCGGCGGTCGTAGACGGTGAGCGCTCGCAGTCGCAGCTGGTGTCCGGTGTCGGCCCCAAACACCGTTCGAATGGAAAACAAATCGTTCCGCACAAGGTCAAAATAGTTCGTACTTTGAGTATAATTGCGTTCAGCTTAAGAACAAATTCGCCGGGAAACGTAATGACGATTTATTATTTCGCGCACCTAAATAATAGGTATAACATGGTTGTTCGATAATTTTCCCGCGCCGTTCGTACGTATTGTTTTTTTTTTTTTTAATATTGGGAGT
Source organism: Periphyllus acericola (assembly GCA_949715065.1). NCBI lineage: Eukaryota > Metazoa > Arthropoda > Insecta > Hemiptera > Aphididae > Periphyllus > Periphyllus acericola. The sequence continues at coordinate 6,890,691 of OX454268.1, forward strand.
TTTTACTTTTACACGGAGTGCATACAACCCCGAGGTTAAATACCACTGATCAACTGAGAAGAAAAATATTTACAGATTTGGAGAGTACAAACTTTGTACATAAAATTTATAATCTACGCACATATTAATATGTATACGTTGTACGTAAGTGCGTTTGAAAGTTTGGTGACGATTAATGCTGTTAACTAAACTTTCCGAGCTACAAACTCATACTGTACGAAATGCTCGTAGTGTATGCGTGCAATGACGGTAATAATAATGATAATTATATGGATTTTCGGATTTTTAGAGGTTTTAATATTTATATACACATTATATAAATATACTTGTATACTTATTTAGAAAATATAGAGTCACCTCTACTCACCCGTCATTTTTCATCGAAATGCGTATATCTATGATTAATATTTAGAGCCGTGTTTCAAGAAGACGAATAAAACGTCAGTCACGTCGTGCGAGGAACCCCCGGGAAAACACCACCTCTCGACTCTGTTGTGGGTCTAAACAGATTTTTGGAAACCAACGCCATATTCTTATATCCATACTTACTATTATATAATATTTACATGTATACATTACGAGAGCAATGGTACATTGGTTTCAAATTTAAAAAACCAATACTAACTCACCCTACCGTGGAGTCTCATCCGATCTAAGAGTTTCACCCTTTTTTAAAAATTGTCTGACGTGTAAAGCGACATAGCCGATGTTTGTTAGTTCTTCTTTGACTTGGTCGTCTATGTATACACTTAGCACTCACTGTAAGAAGACTTTGAGTGATTTTTCTTATGGGAGAGCAAAGGCGTGGAATTCGATTTCTAGTGTGACGTGTGTAGTCTGAGTTGTGCCAAAGTGTTCAATTGTATATGTTTGTAGCTTGATTGTATTATTTGAAATTTTGGCTGTGAAGGTTCCTGAGCATAACTCAGACATAATGTGGTTTGCTGATTGTTGCCATTGTTTGATTTGGAGAACGATTGGAGGTATTCGATGTGTAATTAAAGGTGGTTGGGAGTCATCCGCTGCGGAGCTGAGCTCTGCATCGGAGGTGCTGGTGTTATTTTCGAAGGATGGTGCAGGATATTTTGGTTCGGGCCGTTGAGGGCCTTGTTTTGATGGTTTTTCTGTTGTTTTCTTCTTTTTATTTCTCTTCTTCAGAGGTAGTGGAGTGAAATATTGAGGACGTTTTGATTGGCCAGCAGTAGCGATTGACGAGACTTCATTCTCTTCGAGCTCTGGCTTAATGTTTTAGCGGGACTTGCTTGTAGTCCTGAAAAGGGCTGGTCAGGATTTGATTATTACGATCGTAGCGGCTTGATAGTTTTGTGTAGTTGTTTGCCGTTACACATGTGCTATTTTACGACACATTATATTTTCATAATGCTTTACAAAAAAAATCACATTTGCAACGGTGATTTAGTATGACGCATGTGATTTTATCTCGTCATACTATTGAAAAAGAACGTCTAGTGCTCCGTTACAGTAGGTTCAGATAGCATTATAAAAAACTCATTGATGAATGTTTTTGAATTTTAATATTTGTTAGCTCTCTTTTAGGTTTCTTAATGCGCAAGTAGTGTATACTATTGAGATATATAAATATGGCTAAGTGCGAGTAAAAGGAGGAGGTAAAGAACATCATAACTCTCTCCTCGTTCACCGAAATGTAAGAATTACTTATTTTTTCTTCGATGTTTTTTTTTTTAAGTAACCAATGTAATTTGAACATATTTAAAAAAAATCGCCACTATACACCCTCTTGTTTATGAACTTTATTATGTTTTCATCTTTGAGTATGCGTAAGAAGGTTAGTGCAATGAAGGGCAAAGTTCCAATGCTGGCAAATATGTGACCGTGTCTTAGGTAAAGTTAACCAAGTATTTCGTATATAGGATGGCATGAATTTCGAAACGGGTAAAATCATCCCCGGTAATTTTATTCCACACGGCTTTTATTTTCCTCCTCGTCCCTGACTGTAACAACGTACGAGTGAATATTTATTCACCGTAATAACGTCCGTTCAACACATATTTACCCCGGTAATAACATCCATTGGAATAAAGCAGGCGTGTACGTATGACGTTCGGCGGGAGGGAGCCGTAAATATTATAGCCTGTTAACGCCGGGTTAACGGAACCGATGACGTGGGTACAACTCCCGGTGGACAGCGCGTCGATAGGTTTTGGTCGTCGATCGCCGACCATTTGTGCGGACCGGCTAAAAATCTCCCGGCCATGCTCGTACTAAATGCGCGGTACTTTTACGCGCCTACCCCGCGTACAGTAAAACCGTTTGATATTTCCCGCGTCCGATGTTTTATTTTTCACAAAGGTTTACCGCAGCGGCACGCCACACGTCAGGTGCGAAACTGTAAAAACCACCCCCGGAAACCAATCAGTAATATTAATACGAAAATTGTATCATTTCAAACGCTAGGCTACACTACGACTTACGACGGCGGTTGGTCAGTCGATGATTCGTGGGGGTGGGGTGGGGGGTTGGTCAGTCCATTTTTCGCGAGGATTTCTGTTTCTCGAAAAGAAGTGAAATAAAAAACACCGTATTGTTTTCAGACTTAAAGAATCGGATCACCCTAAACGCATGATATTATATCAACGCAGTGATAATATTATATCCTTGTTCTACCGCTGGAAAATCGTGATTCCAGTTCTTATTTTTATTAATTGTTCACTACGACTTGTATCATATGTGATTACAATGACGCACTTGCTACTTTCGTTTTCGTCGCTTAGTACATAAATATATGTAATCTAAGTTCTTACGGTGATCTCTCATTAACTCAAAACCCAGTGTATAAGTCGGACAAGAAACGTTCCTCTTTATATCTCATATCCACTCACACTGGATGTGATCACTCCATTTTCTTAAAAAGTCAGATTATTGTTCATCCCATCAGGTTTCGAGATATCAATACGATTTAACCGTGTATTTTTTTGCATTACATTAAATATTTAAATACGCCGCGTATTTATTTTACCAAAATATATTTTGTGTACATCACCGACAACAGTATGTAAATATGTGAAATAAGTGGCTGACGTAGAAAACGAAAAAATAAAAATAAAAAAATATTAACACTACAATGGTAAAATAATACTAGTCCAAAAATAATGTACCGTTGATCAATATATTACGTATACATGGGTACATGGATACGAGTTGATTATGATATAAGTCCAGTTATCATTGAAATTAAATTTACCTATTTAAAACACAAAGTATTTTTTAAGGTAATATATGCCAAGAAAATAATATAAGTTATTTTAAAAAAAATCTCGAAAAGAAAAGGTTTGAATGACAAGAAAAAATACCACAACAAATATTTAATTAACTGACGGATATTTCTTTTAATAAAGATTTACTGGTTTTCTGATATTATTACAACATTGTATTCCTATATAGTACCTGTATGCTGACTCTGATAAAGACTGTGGTCAAATTATGTTACATTTTATACAAGTGAAATTGCCTATAATTTAATTTAAATGCAACCCAAATATATTTATATAAATGACACCATTTTAGTACAATATACCTAAGTGCTTATATTTGTATAAAATAAATAGGTTTGTATAGTAGATGTATAAATAATTCTAAATTTCTTCTTTTTAGTTACAATAAAACGTCTTTTAAGTGGACACGTACGTGGTGTAGTTCTGTGTTCTTGAGCTAGAACATAATTTATTCAAAGTAATGATGTCCCGGCATACTATATCATTCATTATACATTAACCTTCAATTAAAACTAAAAGTTTAGATATACCGCACTATAACGGCACTTTGATGCAATTATGAATTATTAAAATAACAATTATTGAACGCTGTAAAACGTGGTGCAAGTTATTTAATATTATTTTATAGTGAACAAAAACGACAAAACAATTATATAATAAGTAAACCAAGTATTATACAAATTATTTACTACGAAAATTTTATTTTAAAAAATTAATTATATTTTTGTGATGAATACGTTTAATTTATGCAATTCGTGTTCTTGTCATGAAAGACCGTCTGCTGAATGGTTCAAAATTGTCTCGGAACGTTTGAAGAATCGTGAAATTGTCTATCTTTATACTTTTTCTGCTTTAACTTCAAGGAACCTTTACAATTCGAAATGCGCATTATTAATTTCCCATTTTATTTCGAAAATTCAAACATAGAAAACGTTCGTATGGCTTATACCTGTTACAGTTACACGTATAACTATTTCGTATAGACTATTAACTGTGTAAATATAATTCGTGTGTGATTAATATTATGTTTTTTGTACGAAATAATTTGTTTTTTTTCCTGTATGAATATGACTAAGTATGAATATGACGACTTTCAACAGAAATCTTGTTTTGAAATTCTGAAGATTCGATGAAATATATATATGATGTCAATTTCTTAGTAAGATATCTTTTTCTTCATTCTAGTCATGTTATTAATTTGCAGATAATTTAACCATTGCTTTTGACTGTATAATATTATCATATATATAGCCTTATTAAATATTTCTAACAAACTACGCTAAAAATTTTAGTACTTTATATTCCTTTAGTTCCAATACGATAGTAAAATCAAAAAGTAATTTCAAAGTTTTACAATGTGAATTTGTAGTAATAAGTTAAATCGGTAGATTAAATTAATATGTGCCTGTGATTATGGGCAATAACAACAATACAAAGTTATACAATGCAAAAATAAAGGTTAATTTATAAAACATTCGAGTGATTATGGTTAATTTAATTTCAATATTAAAAGGTATTCAGATAGTAGCAAACAAAAAGTTTGTTTATTATGCATCAGAAAATCATAATTGTATTACATCAGAAAACATTTAATTGTTACTGTTTTTAAATTTTTATTCTAAATGTTAAAAAAAAATATAAATTCACAAACACTAATTTAAATAAGACTTACAGTATTTATGTGAGACAAAGGACAAAATATTTAAAATAATCATTACTTAAGAGTATTTATTGATGTTCAAATAAATGTTAATGATATTCTTTGTAAAAGAATTATTATGCTCAGCTTCATGCAATTATTATAATAGTTACTTCATTGAATAAGTAAATTATTCTATTAAAAGTTAATATTTGGGAACAAGTATTAAGAATATACATTTTTAGTGTTCTAGTTATTACATCCTTAGCAACTCTATTGTTTACTATAGTACAGAGCTTTGTTTCAAGGAGAAAACGCACATCTTTTTTAACGGTTGTTAACTTGGTTACACATTTTAAGTAATATTTACTGTTTACAGCGTTGTTACAGAAAAAAGGGTTTGAAGAGGTTGAAAGAATTAGTTTATAAAGCTTATATTTTTAAAAAAGCAAAAATACAGGTTTTTATTTAGAAATCCTTAAAAAAAATGATAGTCTTGACTACCATTTTTCAAAAATAGCCATAAAAATATTTGGCCGAAATTTCAAGTCCTTACGATCAATTATTTTTGAATTACTATGAAAAAAAAATAAAAATTAAGACTTGCATCCCGTAAGTGTTGCCGTTTTTGTTGTTGTAATTTTCCGTTTGTTTTCCGCCAATTCCAAAGGATCTACTAGATTGCCCTTAGAAATGTACCAGGCTCGTAAACATTGGATCGATACTTCTGGTCGAAATCGCGTGGGGAAAAAAACATCATGATAAAACCAATACGTTCCTCGTTTCACTCAGAATCTAAATGGGTAAACGATGATAATTATAATAATTGTGCAGCCGTTACAGTGTGTTGGTCAAATCATCATCGGTAATTTGTGATAATATTATGTCGGTGACGGGCGCGAGGGAGAATCCCGGTGCCGATTTGGCTGTCGGATCGTTCGGCGACTGCAAATTTATTATTTACGAGTATTCATTTGACGTGCTGTCGGGAACAACGGGCGTGCACGTAGACTCTGTGGAAACGTCGCTTATAATGATATATTATATTATTTTGATATATAGCAGCAGCCGTGACCCGAAAAGTGGTAGCCGGATGTAAATCGGGTTCGGGGAGGTGTGAACGCGCGTGCCGGATCGAGGCGGTGGTGGTAGGTGCGGGTGTGCGTGCAGCGAGTGTGTGTCTATTTTGCATATGTGCGTGTGTGTGTGTGTGTGTGTGTGTGTGTGAGAGGGACGGTGCGAACGAGTTTAAAAATCGATCGGAATCGTCAAACCGTTTTGTTTTCGTCTGCGAAAATTATTAAAATATTTCCTCCCGCGGTAAACGCTCGCTGCCAGAGGTGCATTATGGTATATTAATCGTGTCAGCGCGAGAGACCGCATTATCGTCGTCGCATGAAATTATATCGAATATAATGTATATATGTGTATTGAAGCCGTGTTCGAAAACTCGACCGACGACAACGGCGTCATCATCGTTGTGGTGGGAAAAGCTCCTTGACGTAATTATACATCTATATATATATATTTGGTCTAAGGACAACCATGGACGAACTCGGTTTACAAAAATTGCTTGGAATTTTAAACGTCAGTGTAGGTACGCGTCTTAGTTAGTTTTCACGGCGAACCTATCGGCGGGGACTAAATTCAAAACTAAGAACAACGTCTCGTCCGTATTTCAAGCACGAACCCATTGATATTATAATAACTTGAAAGACTTCGTGTATTTGAATTATTTGAGATTCTTAGCAGGCGATGGAATGCGATTGGACGCGCGGAGTTCTGATCGAAATGCGCTGCGAGAATAATATTCGCAGACCGCGGTGTCCAGGATCGACGGAGGAACGTATAGACTTCATCACTAGCGCACGTAAACCGTATAACCCTCAAAAAACGTCCGCTTGTAAACACGACCGTCTACGCGATTAGAAAAGTTAACGCTGGCGAAATGTACACAATAAATACCACTATTATGTACATGATACTACGAGTATACGTATACGATTCCGATGGTTGTCGCGTCGTAATAAACGAAAAATACCGTATCGACCGCGTGTTCGGTCATTGTTTTCGAGTCGATTCAACGCGTCATCCGCCTTGAGTCGGTCGTCCATGTTACGTGTGTGGTAGGTAGTTTTCGTATTGCGTTTTTATCGACAGCGTAATTTTGAAAAATTGAAACCCTCGCAGTATTCCAAACTCATAAAATAAATAATTAAAATGCTTTCGACTTTCGGAGAGGAAAAAACGAGACGAAATTAATTTACATAAACCAGTTTTGTACGGGGGTTTTTTTTTTTTTTTACTCGGACATTATTATTCTCAGCGATTTCCGTGCCCGGGGACACATATGCACGGTGGTGGCGGCAGCAGCAGCAGCAGAGAGGATTTGCCGAGAACGTGATGATTCGTAACATAATTTATAAGTCGTAACTATTTACTATAATTAAAAAAAAACTTTTTACGTATTCATGGTTTTATATTGAGCCATACGCGTTCGGATTAAAACTGCCGAAGAAAAAATAAAATAAAAAATTACTATGTGAACAACAGCCGTAGTTAAATTTTTGATATCCGTGGCGGTAGCGGCTCGTAACCTTTGAGAGCGTGCGATAAAAATATAATAGCAAACCACCTCGAAAGTTTTTGGGTCGCGATCCCACAAAAGTATATATCAATCGTATGGCCGTCGACCGTCACACATAAATCCTTTTTTCCATAAATGTACAGTCGCACGCCAGAATCCATTAACACACACACGCACACACACGCACACACGCATGCACACGCCACGTGATTGTGTGCAGCTTTTATTAATACACCGAACTAAACTTTATAAGATAAGCGTTTTATTTTATCTCACTACTTATAAGTATTCCGAAATGGTTTAAAGTGAACGTTAATCGAAACCATTTAGAACTACTCTTGCCTCTTTAGTCATTCTTAAACAGTGCGAATATATTATGGTGCATTTTTTCGGTAGGTATTTAGGTACAATACACAGTCATTTTTAATAAAACTCAGCTTTAAGCGTCTAGAGGAATATAAGTTATTACTTGGAAATTTTAAATACTTTTCTAGATGCTGTCTGTATTTTTATAAATCAGTAAATACAGTATCATATCTTGGGTTTTAAACTAATTGATAAGAGTATAGGGACATTTAGTGGACAAAACCATAATAAAAATAAAATAATAATGTACTTGAAAAGGCAAGTTATTCCGTTATTTTTTTCGCAATAAATTACTGATAACTTCAATGGAAATTTAGGTGGATGCACTCTCCTCGTAAACTTTACATGTTTGACATTTATGCAAGCGGCGTGTAACATGAAATAGACGTTTTGACGCAGAATACAACCGCGATATAACTTTACATAACCGCGATCCCTAACCGTGGTTAGTCTCTTTGGATTTGGCACTTTATTAGAGACGAACGAATCGTACGCTTTGGACCATAAACTCCTTTCCACGAGCATTCATTCCTCCACATTTAATACGAATAATAAAGGTCTGTTTCTCCCTCAAGTTTATTCCAACGATTGATTTAGTTATATTTTTTTTCGTCTGACACGTTACTTTTTTTCTGTTCTTGTTCGAATGTGTTTCACTAAGGTTTATTACATCAACGACATTATCGTTTATCCCTATTTTTCTCTTTCTTTTTATCATACCCTCTCTACCCAATATATCTATTACATAATATTATGTTTATACTATATATATATTTTTTTAATGGATTCCTTCATGAAAATATTTCTCTCCCTCTACTGCCTCACTCTATTTCTCCCTCTTTCATTCCATCCTTCTTATTATTTCTATACATATACACACACATATTTATATATAGATAGATTTATAGAGGCACTAATGTTTTCAAAATTAATTTATAACGGCTTCATTGCGATAAATAGCTTAAGAAATAATCATGGGACCATATTATCTACTCTTACATCGATTATGATTGGAAATAAAATATTTCGCGACCTCCAACATCCGCCTCAGGATAGGAAATACTCAAATCACTGACCAACATCTCACGAAGAAAAAAGAACCAGCTGTGGTACTCCACTCACAATAAAACACATACTTACATATAACATACCTTAATATTTAATATTAATTCGCATATTTTATAGAACTTACATATAAATAGTACTACATTATGTTATCCGTACAGAAATGATAGAATAAATAAATAATTTGTTCCGATAATATTCGTTAGGGAGTTCAATCTACTTTATTTTGTATCACCTACTAGTAACCTAATTTCGTACTAACCTTAACTGTATTGTATTTTTAATTTAAATATTCACGGTTATTAAAGAACTCGGTCGAGGAATTATTTTAGTGGTGTTATTTTGTTGATTTAAAACTTAAGGTGTGCAGATTTAAATTTTAAAACCACACAATTTATTCTCGACGAAGTCATAAATATTTGATATTTTAGAACAATAAGATGTGTATTTATAACAATATTAAATTATAAGTGGTCTGCGGGGATAAATCGTGGTAACTGGAAAAAAAATGAACCACAAAACAAAACTGGGCGTTATAAAATTATATTGAACTTAAAAGTTAGAAGGGTGAAGGTCATAAACCTCTACGTGACATCGCTGTTTTTTGTCCTCATAATTTTTGTCAACGAGAAACCTGCTATAATAATATGTTATGTGCGAGTGTTAGGACTCAAATATTATCCATACTGACTTTATTACTTATACGTATAACATATATTATAATGTATATATATATATATAATATACATTATGTATTAGAATATGTATATATATATATATATATATATATATATATATATATATATATATATATATATATATTATATAGATTATCTCGTTATCATAAATTATGCATAATTCTGAAATCCTGGACTTTATATATAGGTGTACCTGAAAATGGATTCTGATATATTCGAAACGCCGGTGTTCGATAAAACATTATAAATCTCTGTCGCCAGAAGCATTGTTGGAACCGATATTTTACCAGGTCTATCCTTTGCCTTCCACCCCTGCCGTTCCTCGTCCCTGCAAACCCTTGTCAAATCCGCGTGTTAGCTAACAGCCAAAGAGATGGGTATGATGATGATGATTCCATTTACTTAGGATAACCGAGCAGCGATCCGTTAAACCTCCCTCTCGGTGGACGACCAACCGTGCAAAATCATTATTTGCGGCTGCATGTCTGTACACCCCGAAATAGCTGTTATCCAGTTTGTATATAGAGCGATGTGAAAACAAATATCTATGAGGTTTCCTATTGAAGTAATTTAGTCACAGGGCTTGAGTTCGTTCAATTACTATGCACTTACATATTCTATGCGCCATACGTGCATTTCACAAAATATTAAATTTCTATTTCGTTATTATATACCTTTGGTGCAGAAATAATTAATGTACAGGTCAGGAGACCAGTTAATTAGTGATATACACACATTTGATAACGATATTGAATTGGGTTCAACGTAGACGAATTATTAAGTCAAGATATCGGAATATTTACTATAAAAATTTTTATTTTTCATGAATAAATACAATATTTGATGTGCAATCTATTCAAGTGTTATATCGAAAAACTGTTTTAAATTTTAAATTAATCTTATAAAAATATCTTAAAGCCGGATACGAACAAACCTTTTTTTTGCATTACTTCTAAACAGTTACTTCATGAAATATTTATAAAACAAGTAATTCAATTAGATAGGTACTTATTTTTATTTTTTTATTCCCGTCCATAGCAACTCTGGCTGTTGGATGATTTTTAGTACGGTGGCATGCATATTTATTATAGTCTACTTTATATTTTATATTAATGATATTTATAATTGATTCGATGTGTAATATTGATTTTAAAATATTAAGAGTTTCATTAACTTGGTCGGCATTGCATAACGTTCTTCAATGAAACGAATATGGACTTATAGGGTGTACTGAAAAGTGTTTTATTAACATTGAGTTGTATTTTCTAAGGCCGTTAATCAGTCTTGTCAAGTAATTTTGTGAGTGGTTAATTAGTAATAAATTGATGATATTGGGCGGGCACTAAAATAAAGGATCGGATACACTGCCAACGGGTTATTTCATAACGTCTTTAAGGCTCATAACACATCTGAGACCACAGACGGCTTATAATAGTTATAAGTTACACTAGCTCCCAATATTATGATATTATCGTGTTACAAAATACAGATTCGTACAATAGATATTTCTTTGGGTTATTTATACAAAACGTAAAATGTTGTTTAATTTCTATAAGATTACATGTTGAAATAAAAAAAATGTTATTATCACACTGTTCAGTGTTCATATATCATTTTTACATAAAAAGTGTTCTGTAATGTGTATTGATTGTAAAATGCCTTCAAAGTGGTTGCAAGAGCGAAAAAAAAAAAAAGTTAATGTGAGTTTCTTGAGTTTAATATTAAATGTAGAAACTACGTACTCACTATATCTAGTTCACCTTCTGTGCAATGTGCATGTACGCCTTTTCAAAACATTTTAGATTTCTCGTATATATATGTATAATACACATAGAAGTTGTTAAGAAACTACGCAAAACCTTAATTACATTAATAGTGTGTATGGTAGGAAAGAGGTACTTATATTATTCTACGTTTGTCGTTAAGCGTCGACAATTGCAATTAGAGTTGTAAATTCAAGGCATAAAGACGAGAGGACCTATAGGAAAGGATGCAGCACCAAGCTACTCCCGGGCAGGCGTTCCTAAACTATTAAATAATATCGTGAACATAAATTGAATTACTAAAATTAACTGAATACCGAGGGTGTAATTTATGTTCGTGAAAACCACTGGTTATAGAACTTGGAATGTTACCTTCTTTAAGGAAAACTATTTAGAAGTTGTAACTTACCCAAATGTTCTGGACCGAGTGCAGGGGCCGAGTTATGACATTCTTTTTCCACGTATAACTTTACTAATTGTTTGTTATAAGTGCTTCCCCGATTACAAACTTTAATTAGAAAATATAACGATAATATGCAAACGAGTTTCTGGTAATCAATTTGCTTGGAATTACTATAACACACGGCGATGATCTACGCCCTACGGTATGATGTATAAATATATTTACATACTGTATAGGTTTATCTGGGGTTATCGAATACATTCGAGTGTTTGCTAGAGCTCAAAAATACGCTCGTGCATTGTATGCATCGTAAATGCACATCAGCTATTTTCAGTTTTACATTTAGCCGTGTTCTAAGTTGCATATGTATGCTTATCTCAAGCATGGTAAATTTAACTTGACTTAAGGTAAATACTGTATTCGTAACGTATTTTATTTTTTTCGTGTTGAATGCAGATACTATATAACTAACAATATAGCTATTCAACCGTATTTCTGTTTGAAACGGAAAACTCACGAATACATTGTTTCGATTGTTTCGGAAATCAGGGGCGGACTGGCCCACCGGGAGGCCGGGAAATTTCCCGGCGGGCCAGTGCTTAATGTGGCCAGTGGTCATTGTTGTCGCCAAAAATTATATAAAAAGAAAGAGTATCTACACTACATGCAGATACATCGGTACCAGTGGCGGTTATAATTGACTTTTAAGGAGGGGGGGGGGGCAAAAATTACAAAAAAAAAAAATCATAGGGTTAATAATGTTGGATAGCCCATGTATAATCTTTCCTCAATATTTGGAAGTAGGAAACCCATACGATAACGGATAATAGCCATAAATAACGACACCCGAATAATACACGTAAATACACACGTTATAAGAACCAAAATAAAATAAGCGTACAGACAACAACGAATTGCTGATAAGGTAAAAATTAAAAATAGCCAATAGGTACATGTTTTTCCTTTTTGTTTAAGATTATGTCAGTACCATGATTAATAGGTACTAAATTACTTATATAAATAATTTATAATAAATAAATTATAAAGAAAAAAACGGACCAGGGGGGCGATCCGCCTACCACCCCCCCCCCCCCCCCCCCCCCGAATACACGAGTTAAGTAAAAACCATTCTGATTGTGCATGTATTGTGAGTTATATATGTATCAGTGTTCTTTGTAGGTACCTTTTTGTATAAAGAATATACATATTGTATATAGATGTGGCCACTCTAGTTCTAAATCTCGGTAACATTTTAGTTCCAGTCTGCCCCAGTTCGGAATTGTTTGATAAATATCTAAAATAATGGCGGCTTCAATATTCAGTGACTAAACAATAACTACATTTAGGCGGTTGAGGCTTAACCAATACTTTGTAGACTTTAACTTTTGAAATTGACGATCAATTCTATTTTATCCTACATTAAAACTTTTGAGCTAGGACGAAAATGTAAGCGTAAAGAGATTTATGTTTAGTTAAAATATAAAGATATACTGTAGTGACTTACACAATAAGTTATACCTAGACTGAGAAAATATTTGTAAAACGGAAATTTAAAACTATAGACTCTCACGTATATTTTTGGCGTTATTTTCAATCATTTTGAATGCTAAGACACACGATAAATATTTTTATTATTATAATAAAACGATTTAATGTATCTTACAAATTATGGTAAACTATTTATATTTTATTTTATTGTAAATAAAAGATTTCTATTTAAATTAGAATTATTGAGTTAATAATGATAATATTATTCAATCTGTCCATATCCGATAATGGACATTTTTACCGTGTGAAAATATTATAAGACCTAAATGAGCATAATAAATCCACCATATGCATGTATGTGACCCAATATAAGTTGAAACCATTTTACTGGCGACCTTTTACTTAAGTATAGTTCAAAGGGTTCGTTGGTGACCGAGTTAAGACCTAACACCACATTATACACGTTTTATTATTTACTAAACATATTTTCTTTACGTTAAGCTCAGTATTTTTAATACATTTAAACATGTCGTGTATTCAGCATACTCAATATAGTGTTATGAAACGCTCCTTTACACTGCAAACTGCAAAGGAAAACTAAACAATGAACAGACTTTTCACTTTATAAAATATTAAATTAAATAATGCTAGACAATTAAGCGTGGAGCGAGGTTGAGCGTTGAACTATTTCCTTAGGCACAGTTAAAACTATTTCTTATCAAAGAACTTAAAAAACTAAAATGAACTGACATGATGCACATAAGACATGGTGCAATGTTGCTATACCAGATGGTCTTATGGATTAAGTCCATATAATTCATTAAATCTCCAGAAAAAATAAATAAAGGCTTTATTATGTCTATGGTGTTGACAGTTTTAAAAATAACACTTTTTTTAATTTTTAAAATTTGAATGACATTAGTTATGCAATTATTTTACTGTCAGATTCAGTATATTGGTTATCATTGTTTCTTAGATTTCATCAATAATGGTGATTAATTTGGTTTTATTTTACAAACCAACTATAATTAAATATTTATGAAATCAATAAAATTATAAAAAAAATATCATTTTAAGTCATTGGTTGCTTTAATCATGAGTAATTATGATTTAAGTGATGAATACAAATACTTATTAAGTATACAATTTTGGATTTAATTTCAAAAATTATAATGAATAAATAAATTTTTACTTTGTGTGCATAATAAAATATTTAGAAATTATCATAAACAATATGACAATGAAAATGTAAATTTAAAATCACAAGAATTATGAACCATGTTAATTAACAAAATGCAAATTAAGTATGTTGTATGCTTGTGAATATAATTAGTACAATAATAATTATTTTAATTATAACTTATACGAGTTCATATAAGGGTTCAACAAAAAGTATACTTATATTATTTTAAACAACACCCCTGCATGTAGCGTCAATTTATTTATTTGGGTTTATAATATAATTGATAATGAAATACCTCTGAAAACAGCTCTTCGACATTCGTTGTACAAATTTATAAATGCTAATTCCAATTGTTGTGATGGTAATATAAAATATGTACATGTATATTTGTTTTATGGAGGATTTGACATTTGGTCACGTTTGATCGGAATAAAACAGGGGTGGGGGGGGAAGGGTCAACTACTATATCGCCCTAGTTTTGCGGTATAATCAGTAACAGGTCGAGGGCGAATATTGATAAAACGATATGAATTCGACTGGATTTGGAGAAAAATATAGTTGTAATAGTTTTATGTTTTACGTTTTTTTTATGTGCTGCGCGTTTTGGATCCGAGCGCCGTTCATACATAAACATTAATAGACGTTGTTTGTATTAAAATTGGTTTCTTTTCGCAACCCTCGGGAAATATTTTTCAAGAATAAAACATGATGTTTCTCGTTGCACGTCGGTTACGTTGCTATTTTATATATATATATAATATATGTATATGGATTTCGGTGCATATCGTGCTCGTTAACCTTTTTAACGACCGTAAAAACTACACGGCCATTATTCAAGTCGTGAAAATACCAGTGTTGTTCAGTATTTTATCGTATGAACATTTTAACTAGGATATTAAACGTTTATTGTTTGAAAATTATCGCACGTGCTCGATACAAGCGCACGCGGTCGATCGAGCCCGATACTCGCGTTTTGTTCGCGCACAGTTCCCGACCGCTGTCGAGCACTATAGAAATCACGCTGGCAGTCACTCTTTACCGACACAGGGATTTTTTCAGTTCAAAACGACAGGACGCGTGTAGTACGGTATATTGTACTCTAACCATAATAGTCTAACGCGTTCGCATTGACACGCCGTCTTGGTGCGAGAACGCGCCCGTTAAGTGATGACGTCATCTTCAAAACGGTATTTAACTGCAATAACGTGTCCGCAAAACGTATGCGCGATTCCATAACAATACTTTTGTACGATGCAGTGTTCGTGTATTTTAAACTCGTTAATATTATTCGCGCACGTTGTTATATTTTCTGATATTCGCGCACACCACGCGCCAGCACTTTAGTTTTTAGCCGCGGGCAGCGCGTTGCAAACATATATTATATACTTTGTACCATTAAAAGACCAACGTTTTAAAATATCTATTAAGTTTCATATGATAATGATATCACATCTTGAAGCGAAGTTAAAATTAAAAAATGGACAACATACATTATTCCGTATTGTAACGGCTTTATGAGCTTCGGTATATTTTGCTAAGAACATTTTCTACTCGTACTATGTTACTACTACATATTATTCGAATATAGTTAACATACCATTTATCTACGAGAAACGTGAAGAGAGCAATAAATGCGTATAAATAAATACAATAAGTTATATATGATGGCGATAAAGTTTTAAAATATTTATCGAAAGTTAAGAGGTTATTTGAAATTTATAATGTTTTTCAAGATATTAATAAAATCAAGAAAGTCCATCGACCTACAAGCCGAGCTTAAAACGGGACGAGTGCGCCGCGGTGGTAATGACACAACGGTCGATCGTACAATGCTCATTATACACTGCACAACTAAACGGGGTAGAGCGGCATTCGTAGCGTCTGGAGGAGCAATATAAATGTAGACATATTTATAAACTCTTAATACCTATGCCCACAACTGTAAGATAAGAAAAGAACGAACATTCTGCGTTCAATATGAACTAAGTTCTAAAGGTGCAAAATAAGTCGATTTGATGAAAAATGATATTAAAATTGATGCAATTTTCGGTACAGCTTATTTTAGTGATTTCTGGAAAATAAGGTATGAACAATTTGAAAGAACTCAAAGTTGTCCCAAAAGTGGTCCTCCGAAATGGGTAAGAGTCTTAAATATGTATAAAACTCTTATCTTGCTTATTTTGGACGTATGCCGAATTTCAAGTTATTCTAATAAGTACGCATAAGTACACATCGATATTATAATAGTTCTGATTTTGAGCTGGACGGTTTTTTAAATTTTGAAAATATTTTTGGCGACAATGAATACCGTTCGGGAACACCTCATCATTGAAATGCTGAGTGATATTCTCTACTTCGAAGTACGTGGGAAGGTGTAACACTATTACTATTTTAGTCTCCTCCGCGTTAAAATGAAATCGTTCGACTAGCTGTAGCAATATTAACACGGGGCACGAGGAAGATTGCTGCGCGTTTCGCAATTAGTATATTGTGCAGCCGGGTTGACAATAATGTCAAAGGGGTACCGCGGAGTATGATGTTCTGCGCAAGAGACTGCCATATTTAGCCGTGTTAAGTTCCTAGGAAGTGAAGTTGTCAGTGATGATGGAGAGGTTTTCCGAATAGGGTTTTGAACGTCAACAGTCTGACAAAAAGCTTGCGCTGTGTGCTTTTACCGACCATAACTTTATTCCGGTTTACCGTTTATTTTGCGAAAAGTACTTCTCGAGTGCGTCACGTGTCCTCGCCTACCCGCACTTCATGCACCAAGAAATTGATCAAGAAAACGCGCGTGCGTAGAAGTGGAATGTTGAACGTTCGAGGACATCGGCATTTGTTTGTTTTTTTTTTTTTTACGAATCTATACACCTATTCATTTTTATTTTCTGTTGTATACTTTTATTTTATGTTCGAAATTCTCTAGTACACCGATTTCGTGTGCGATTGTATTTCTAGGCCGTCATAACTACAGGGTGTATAAGTGCCTATAACATATTTTACGATCGATTGGCCAAATGCATGGTATCACATTATTCTCTTCGTTATGAATACAGCTATAGTATACTATGGGGCTTAGGAAATATTTTAAAGTAATTTTCATATCTCGACACTGTATGGTGTATCAACTCGAAGAATGAAATTAAAAATGTACCGATAATAAAAGAAATATGTTTTAAATTTTAATCATAATTGATGTAGAAATCGATAAAACAGTTAAGATACTGGTTGTTGAAAATAAAATTCGTTATTATATTAACAGTATAAGCACATTATGATTACATCTCTAGAGGATAATGCATCTAAATTAAATATCATTATGCCCCTTCGGACCTATCTATCTTGGTATTTTGATCCTATTGTGATGTTTTGTAAAACTTTTATCTTAATTAATGCGTGTATATACTTACTGACGTTTATCACAAACTTTTATAAGTTTTTAAATACATATTTTAGTGATCTTTAAAACTTCAAAATTCACAAAAATGTATAAATATTAATGTGTTTTTATATATATAATATACATAATATATATTATATTATGTTTTTTCACTATTACTATAATTCTGTTCACGCGGTGATAGTTCCCGATAGTCTCTTGGTATGATACCATTACCCTGATCACAACTATCATTGTTTAGACCCGGCTTAAGTCGCAACAATGTCTATGAACTAAATTATGGACCATCACATGTAATACTAATTATTTTCAATGTATTTTATGTGAAAACAGCTACTTTATCACTGAAAAACGTTCCCAATTCTACTTTAAAAATCAATCTTCAGCTGAAACATACTTATAATAACTTGTAAAACTCCAAATAAATTTGGACGCACTACTTATTATTTACTTTTATTCAGTTTTAACATGATTATTAGATCGGCTTAATTAATTCATAACACTTTCATTTTTGTTAAGCTGCGTCCTTTAAATTATCAGGAGCTTAAAATTAAAATTAATAAAAAAATAACTTTTTTTCTCACAAATGTATATTTTAACTATTTACTTAGTGTTTTTTTCAATGATTTTTATAACTTAACATTATAACATTATTACTAGCATGTCGCTAACGTACATCAGAAATCATTCGAAAGAAAAAAAATAGTATAAACTAAATTTCTAAATGATTTTAGGCATTAATATTTTAAATGGCCTATAAATCAATATAAAGAGGTATTAAAAACTAAAGTCTTGCTAATATTTTATAGAACAATATGCTTTAGAGTACGATTTTTTTAAATTCATTAAAGAATAAAACTTCATTATTACTACTGTAACTTAAGTTGAGTTAGAGTAAACGTTTAAATTTTCTAAGTTTAAGTTAACGTAATATTATTATTTAATGTATTTGAAAAATTCCACATCTTCATTCTTATAACCTAATTAAAAATAATCGCATTTGTTAACATTGGTTTTATAGTGCCTTTCTCCCAGTAACTACAATTGAAATGAAATCATGTTTTTATGATAATCTTTTTTATTTATTTTTTATGATTTATTTGTTTAAGGAGGTCCCGGTAACTGAGGCCATTAGCCCTCCACGTACGTTTTGTTTGTAGGTTCTTTTTCTTTTTTTTAATTGTTTAGAGGTAAGGTAGGGGATTAAACACGTGGGTAGTGCATGGACAATGCCGCTAGAGTCGTGGTGTGGTCACCCGCCCGACTTCTAGCAACGCTAGATGGTGATTAACCGCAGCACAGAAGAGTGACTGCGGCAGACCATTCCGCCACATCATGCCACAATATTATAAAATAATATGCGATTTTTATGCATATATGTATTTTCACATTTAGATCATTTCAAAAGTTTTATAATACTATACATTTATATTGTTTTCGAAACGTTTTTTATACTTTTCATCGTGCTTACATAAAATTATATGGGTTATTTTTGTTTACGTAAAATCCGTTTAACATATTCTGCAAGATTTACCTACATATTTTACTCTTATTAAAATCGTTTTGAAAAAAATAAAAAAATTAACAATGCACTTCTATCGAAATGCCTATCTAAGATTTCTCATTTATTTTATTCTTAGGGTAAAAGCCTTCATCGAGCGCTGAACGCTTCCGATAAATGAATTGAGATATTTGTTCACACGAGTGACAAAAAAGTTAGAGGCCTCTAGAAGCACCTTTTTCAATTTATTCACCAAGCGTTTTTTCTCCGAATGAAGTTAAAAAAAAGAAAATAAATAAAAGCCTCTGAATTTCCCTCTGTCTTGCATCACGTTACAGTAACTTGAAATCCGTACACAAGGAGAATGAAATAAATCTCAATTTGCTACTACCTAACAAAAAAAAAAAAAACAAATAGGGCGGGAAAGGTCTCACATGGGGGACTCTTTTGTGTGGCCTATTTGATTACAAATTCTCGCGTGTACTTTACATGATATTCGTAAAATATTATTTAGGTCTTAACAATTCTATCCAAATTTATAGTAATGACAAATATTGGCTTTGACATTGTTATTTCGATCCTATACGTAATCGGGAAAAATACGTCTTGTCAAGTCATGCAAATATATAATATTATAAACCTCTTTCTTTTTCTTTTCCTTTTTTATTTCTATACAGTTCGTTGTATATTTCGTATTTCATTTTGGAAATTCGTTTTCCACAACGTAATATACACTATCATAACGGTACAGTGTTGTACACATCATGTTTCAAACAATAACTTCTAAGATAATTAAGTAAGTATATGAGACACCAAACACATGGCAAGACAAGAAATTAAGAGTTATTGTGTTCCATTATTTTTCAAATAATATTAAATTAAAAATAAAAAAATGTTTGCACATTATTAATTTGTTTACATTAACGTCGAATTTATAATTTAATCATGGACGTTGTTCTGGAAACATTAAATTACTCTTAGTGGTTTAGAAATAGAAACTGCCCGTTTAACATTAGCCGTGTTATTATCAAGTTTAATATTATACTGCACCGTAACATTTGTTTAAAACGGAATCGAGTTTTTATTTTGTATTCAATTTATATATTGTTCTCGCACGACGCGTATACATTTTTTAAAATGTACCAGAGACGTGGAAATAAGTTTTTATGTTGATTTTTTCCGCAATATCAATTTAATTTTTTTCTACCTGGATCACATTAAATGTCGACCAAAGCAGGTTTTCGTCCTTGTGTGGTTTCTCGTTCGTATAGTATAATCAATAACAATGGAAAACCATTTCGATAGAAAAGCGTGATTCGGCGATGTATTATTTTTTATCGTCGCAATTCAGTGATTAATTATACTCGATAATATTATGTTTATGAGAGTTTTACTGAACAATACGACAAGCAATTTGAATGGCTTGCTGATGAGCCACGGGTAAGGCAATATAAATATACAAATAAAAGAAGCCGCGATGGAGACCGCGAGTGGCTTTTCCTTTGTCGTTCCTTTTTCGGACCAGCGCAGCGCACGTGGCATGAAAAGTGGAAAATACTACGATCTTGGTAGATTTAGAAAACGATAAAATTAGTGGTATATTATTTGTATTCGTTTAAGGTCGATGGTAGACCATATAGAATTTATAAGACCATAACATCAGGAAAACATTGTACGGTGTATTAATTCAATATCATATTTTATAATTATTTGCTATCCTTGTAGCTGAAATGTATCCCACAGTCGAAGAACTTTAATACAGTTGTATGATTAAAGTGTTTAAAGTTTTAAATAAATATTTATTTATTTATACTATTAGTCATATTTATAATTTTTTAATAATTATTTGTTAAAATATATGACTTTGCTTTGTTCACCATTTTGTTGAACCACGATTGCTCTATAATATATGTATATTGTTCTGATTTGATTGAGTTTACCTGGTACAAATATGCAGAGTAGGTTTAAAGCGTGGACGATGAAAGTACAAACCTACTTGTAAAAGAGAGGTATTTTTTAAAAAATATTTACAACATTTAAAATCCTGTAAGTCAAATAAAAAACTCATTTGTATGGTATTTTAATATTTATTCGAACATAGTACATATTATGAAAAAATGTTGATAACGTTCTAAAAAAAGCAAGCTTATGGACTAATGAACTGGGTATTGAAGATAGTTACATGTTGGAATAAATTTGAACTCGGCGAAAAAAAAATTTGAACATGAACCCCATGATAATCTTATAGGAAGATTCCATAAAAAATTTTAAAGTTGACTCTTATAGTCAAATAATAGACTTGACGTGTTTTAGTCGCTTAACAACCGATTTGTGCAACTTGAAGACCCTGGAAGATTTTTTTAATTTCTTTACAATATTATTTCTAATACTGATATTTACGAATACTTAACGAAATGCTGTAGATTTACCAATAACTTTAACATCAAATGATTTATTAAGTTCTGACATCAATGAGGTTGAATTTGTGAAGAAATAGCATTCCCCAGACGTTTAAAAAGGAAGAAATTTATCCAAAGAAGATTTTACAATATATATGTAAAAATGAGTTTGTAGAAATATTTCCTAATGTTTATGGGGCATTTAAAATATTGATAATCATACCAGTAATAACGATTTCGACAGAGAGAAGTTTTTCCAAATTAAAAATGTTAAAAAACTATTTGCGTTCAACAATATTGCAATATCGCAGAACCGTGTAGAAGGATTGGCAACAATTTCAATCGAAAATCAAATTGTTGACGATTCAGACATTGATCATCTCATTAAGGACTTTGCATCTTAGAAAAAAAGAAAATTAAATTTTAATGTTAAGATGAAATTAAAAAATACAGCACTTTCAATTGTATTGGTTTGAATTTGTTTATACTGTAGTTCTTATTTTTATTAAAAAAAAGTATCGATAAATGTACTGAGTACCAGTATTAAATCAAGTATTCTTAAATTCAGATTAATAACCTATTTTTCCTATTTATTTGAAAGAAAAATATCAAATTGCAGGGTTGGCAAAATTAAGTCTGGCCTACGTATAAAAAATCACTAGAACAGGCATTGCAGTTATGTCATTACAGTTTTTACTGAAACTACATAAAGTCATTATAGTTACTACTTTCCACTGAAACGGCAAAACACTTTTATAATAGATAGACCCGGCTATTTTTCTACATGCGTTCGGAGTAATTTATTAATATTTTTTTTAAAAAAAAAGTAGTAAAAACATTGTGTAAAATTAGGTATTTATACTCATTTATTATCAAAATAAACGAATTTAAAATTATCCCTTTAAAAATACTAGTTTTAGAAATGGTTTGCATTTTTTTTTATTTTGTCGTTTCCCAGTAAAAAAACGGATCAGTAAACTTCTCGTTGTAATTAATACACCCACCCGCTATTTACCTAGAGAACTTTTATGTAAATATAACGTGTCCGGCGGGGAAAGCGATAAAGCGTTCATACGCAATAATTGAATGGTTGGATTAGGCGCGCATTGAGTGCGTTTTTTGGGTTTTTATGTTTGGGTACGTTAAATAATATAATGGGGGGTAGAAAATCTGACTATTTATTAGCACCCCGGACTTATTCAGATTGCCATCGGAAAATACACGCCGACACGTCACTGGGTTGCATAATAATTATTATTATTTAGCCATGTGCTGCGGGCAATATAAAACAAAAAAAAAAAAAAACAACGTAAAATATCAACAAAATAATTTAAACCTACATAAGTATGTGTAGTTGCCCACGTGTTTCTGCCCTTGGTAACGGATAAAAAGTTAAGTTCGACGTAACGGAGGAAAAAATATTGCGCTAAGGAAATTCAAAAGAGACAACCGTTAATAGTCGAAGTTTAAAATTTAAATCTAATTTTCAACTTATAAAGTTTGCGATACCGAACCAACACAAATAATTTTAATGAGGTACCTACCATCCCGGTC
This sequence comes from Periphyllus acericola, assembly GCA_949715065.1. Classification (NCBI taxonomy): domain Eukaryota; kingdom Metazoa; phylum Arthropoda; class Insecta; order Hemiptera; family Aphididae; genus Periphyllus; species Periphyllus acericola. The sequence continues at coordinate 6,913,988 of OX454268.1, forward strand.
GGCAATAATTATATTCAGCGCTCGTCTCGTCCCGCTCACCTGGGCGGATGGACAGTGTTGTGTACTATTATTTTTCGCGTTCGAAAAAACCGTTATTGGTTACCGACAAAAGTTTTATGTCTAATAAGTTTTATTCATCTTGAAAATGGATAATATTATTACGATTGCAAAATATTCTCTCGCCCGACGCTCGTGTCGTGAAAGCTGACTAAATATGAACAATATTTAATGCGTATTTTTCATATTTTCATATTTTCGGTTTATCGGAGCAAAGTATTTTTCAGTTATATATTTTGACCATTAAAGAATCAATGTCTATTGAGTTTCCGTACATTATTTTCTTTGAAACCTAATATATTACACTTTACAATATTAATACCGGAATAAATGGTTTTTACTTGATACGGCGCAGGTTTTCGAAGAAATATCAATACATACTGTATAGTCGTTTTTTATTTTCCATCGCTTACTTTACGGAGACAGATTCAAGTTAATGCGGTTTCTATTATTAGTTTATAATTTTACTGGTACACCTGCCTGGTGAGTTATTTTTCGAATGAAAAAAAAAATTCACTCGTGTTGTCGCTCATTCCAATTGCCACGTCGATTCGAGTTTTGGAATAAAATACGGCAACGAGTAATGAAGCGAAGTAAGTCACTATACGAGATATATCTTAATGCACTGCGCGTTGACATTTTCAAATTACCACCCCTTCACTCTATTTTGCTCGCGTTTCCGAGTCCTTTGGCAGGTAGCCTAAACAATTTCGGATAAAACATTTTATCCTTTGGCACGATTCCATGGTTTTTGGTGTGAGGAAACAGAATAAGGCAAAGAAATGCATAGATAGGATAAAGAAGAACAAAAAAAAACAGGATTTCATGCGAGGAGGAAAGTGAGAAAAGCGTAAGAGATAGGTAGATAGAGAGAGTGTGTGTGTGTTAAAAAAAAATCTGTTTACCTCGAGTGTAGTTTTATGTGGCACTAAAGTAAAGTTAATAAGAAAATAATATCGATGTCTCTCCAGTTGGCTGATCGATGGGACGGAATGACGAGATAAAAACCAATTTCGTGCATGTATTATATTTTATTAACTTTTTGAGACAGTCAACTGAACTAGATTATTACGTTTATATTGATTTTCATGCTCGCATTTATTACGACCAATGGCGAATTCGCAGCAATAACAATAATATATGATGTGATTATGAAATGCAACGAAATTTCCAATAAACAAACAAATCATTGAAATTTCTCTAGTGTTTATTTAGCTCAGATTACTTACTTGATAAAACATACGTTTTCAGATAATTGTATAAATTATATCGACCATATTCAATTTGCTATAGAACTTTGGTTAACTGAATAAGCTGCATGCAACTGTAACTCAAATTTAGTTACAAAATAATGTACGATACATATTTCTATTTAATTGTGTATTTCAGTCACACTTTATGCTGGGAATATAATTAATTATGAAATAATGATTGTTATAACGTAGTATCGTTAATGTCAGACAGACATATTACAATATATTATCAAACTACGAATTACTTTACAAAAATATTATTATGATTGATAATATGTTAATAAATCAGCATATTTACATATGCACTAAACTATAAAAAAAAATACATTATACATATTTGTCTTTAGAAATCTTTTGGATTTTTAACGAAACGAGAAACTTATTTTTATTACCACAAACAGGATTTGTTGTCACTTGTAGTTTTTATTTATTACAGAATTTCATTAATATTTGTTGTCTTTTTTTTTATTATGATTATTTATTTAATAAGTCTGCTACGGGAATATATTTTGATAAAATAAATAGTCTTCGGTTCAGTATTATGCATGTTAAAAAGTGGGTAATTTAATATTTTACATTGTTCAGGATAGTTAATTATAATTTTAAAGTGGACCTAATTTAGTAAGAATTTAAAATAGTTTGGAATTAGTTTTGTAAAAAGAAAAAAATGTTAAACTTTTTTATTCATGAAATAAAATATCAATTATATCGCTAAAACATGTAAATTTTAATAACCAAGTTTCAAATGAAATAAAGAAAAATATAATATCAACGAAGCTATAGAGTTCGGTAGACGTTTCAATTGTTTTATGTTCATATAAAATTAGTTTTATTCGAAAGTAAAAAAAAATTGCATTACATTTGAACGTATTTAAATATATGGCCGCAACTTATGTCTTATTATAACATGGTAAATATGAAATTAATTCGGGTAAAAGCATATTGCCATACCATTCAAAAGCAATCGGTGAAACAGAAATAAGAAGTTTTTATTCATTCCAAATAGTTTCAATTAAATTATTCAGCGCTTTGTGTTGTCGACAAGCGGTTTTTTTTTTGGGGGGGGGGGAAACAAAAAATTAATTTCACGTGCAACCACGCTGAGTTTATATTCTAATAATATGTTCGTGCACAATAATAACCATTAAAAGTATTTTCTCCGATTCAAACGTACCCGTGTAGCTGCCGATCCGCCGGGCCCGTGGGCGTTCAGTATGAAGACTAAAATCATCGTTATCCCTTTTCCAATTCTTTACAGATTGGAATTTCTAGACAGTATTATAATGTGCGCCTAATTTGAGGGAATTCGTATACTTCGATGTTGTATCGCGTTCAAGTAGTTTGAGATACAATATTGTAGACGGCCAGTCGGGTGTTCGTATCGTTAAAGTTTGGACGTTGGGCGGCATCGGAACCATGTACTACTAATATTCTCATAGCCGGACGGTTTCGCATAGAACTATATATTAATATAAGTGGAACCTATTTGGATTAGTCACCGTTTTTTACAGTGGCTGTTAAACGTCTCGATTAAACTTTTTTTTTTTTTTAACTTGTATAAATTATACAAAGAATCTGTAATTATATACTCGTATTACAAAAGTCAGTAAGCGGGTATAATTTAATGGCGACACTCTATTGCTTGACCAGTTTAGAATATTTTATTGATTTCGGAATTAATTAATTTGCATATAAAACAAAAAATCGAATCTTAAACCTGCAGCCGAATAGTTGTTCGTCGTCAATGTTATTAATTCCTCCAATTAAATATTTGTTCGTGATGTTTAATTAAAACTATTAAAGTACCTGATTGAAAATAATTGATTAGAATTTTTCAATTATTTCTATATCCATGAAAACTTTAACAGATGAGATTTTAAATTATGATACAGCTCTCTGGTATTATATTTATAGTTAATGTACGACTGAATGTTTTTTTTTTTTTTTTAAATTAAACAAATACTGTTTCACTGATGTTTTCCGAACGATTGATAGAATTTGTTTTGTTACGTAGTAGCAGTTTTTTTCACGACTAACGTGTCTGAATCATATATTTACTGATAACAACGGGTGGTTTTTAATTAAAATATCCGTGCGAACGAAATATACCGTCTGTTGATTAATTATAGGGGAATTTATAACAGATAAAACGTAAAATAATTTACTTTCGATAAGCTTTAACATTTTGTTAAACGTTCGATCACGGTTGTGTACATCAATCTAAACGGTATTGTAAGACGGAGCAATACGTTCAATAGATGATTTTAAATAACTTATCAATCATCACGTGGTTAGATTCGCGTTTTGCAAGACACGATCTCCATGCGGTAATCCACTATTGGGTGCAAGCTAATCACGAGTAATCGCGAGTGATGAGGTCGTAAAAAATAGTGTGTAAAAAAATAATGGTAACAATAGGGGAGGTAACTAAATGATACAGTATTAGCCGTTGAATAACATTAACGAAGGTCTGGTAGAATAAATTATTGTTCTATAATCAATGCCATATGGTTATAATATCCATGAGGCTGCAGTTATCAGTGGACGGACGTTTCTGTCGTACACCTAATTATCTAATTTATATAAATTTATTATAACAATCAACGTAACTGCACACCGGGTACGCTTATCACACACTTATAAACTGACATTTACTTTAATTATGAAACCATTTATTCGATTTGCGATTGCGATACATTGCAATTTTTTTTACACGAAACTTGTAGTACTTATGTGTTGTAATTTTATACGATTGAAAAATTCAAAAGTAATTTTTCTCAGTCGCTTAAGGGGTGAAAATACGAATTTGAATAAACAGTGTTTAATGTTGCCTCCTTCAATAAATTAAATGTACTAAGAAAAAAAAACTGTTAACTTATTTCTACACTCTACAGAAATATTTCCATCGGAATATCACCGCGGTTGGCCACTCTGTATGTAGGTACAAAATACATACGTATTTATGTGTTATATTATTTTATTTCGTTAATTTGTATATTTTACCATCTTTACAAAAGTGTATTCCATGTTGAACACTGAAACGCCGATACGCATTCAAACTCTTTCTGTTTTAGTTTGATAAATATTTCTTAGCAACTGTATCAAGGCACAACATACCATTACTCAAAGTCAGAACGATATGTGAGTAATAATCGGTCTTCCGAGAGCAAAATGTGTTCTTCCGGAAGAACAAAACGATTGATAACCGTAATAATAATAGTTAATATTTTTTCTTGTCGGATTTTCCAAGCTATAGTATTAAATTGTGAACTGCTGCTGTAACACGGGGATTTTGTACACAAGAATAATGAGCTGACGGGGAAAAACCTCACCATTATGTATATTACAAAATATAAACTATAATAAGTTTGTCTATATTTTTTTATGAAAAAAATAAAACGGCATTCCACCGTATTGTACACTTGCCTGTATTATATTATTATCATACTCTATAACACTTAGTTTTTGTCCACCTTGATTCTTAAGTTATCTGTCAATTTTGTGGTTTTGAGAAATAAAAATGTATTCAATTTGGAGAACAAGTATTCACTTTACAAAATTATACTTTCAAACAACATTGAACATCTAAAATATTAGTTTATAAAACTATTTGAAAGTATTTCACGTTTATATGACTGGTGCAAGAGTAGACTTCGAAATATTTTATACACTCATTTAAACTCTAAATTCAACCCATCTGAATTTTAGAAAATTTCTTTTTCGCATTATAATTTTATTACACCATTAAAAAGTTGAAGTTATAAAAATTAATTTTTTCAAAAACATTGTTTTGCTTGTAATATAACTTCAAATTTAAAAAAAAAGAACAGTTTTAAAAATACTTTGAGGATACAAGGGAATGAGCGCTTAACCAACCACATTATTCTTTCTCATATCCGGATCAATTCGAATAGTTTTAAATAAAAATTTGTCGAATTCGAAAAGAAAATTACGCCTCTCGTAATAATATTGTATCACGTGTAGTGTGTCACGCTGCACTAAAATTAAGCAACTGCAGCTGTTCAGAATGTAACTCACATAACACATAAGTACCTATTACTTGAAAATTTGGTATCTATTTTACCAAATAAATAAAGGAAAAACGTTAATATTTTCTTTACAAATGTTCGACATGTTCAAAAAATACGCGATGGTTTACGATTTAGTTTTAAAAAATTACTGCTTTTAGATGGTGTGCACGAAGTGGATGAACCGATTTGCTGCGATATAGGTTAAACACATTTTCACTTCGGCCTTTGTTATGTTTTAAATTCATCATCACAAATATATTATCTTCTAGCAAACATCACACTTAATGAAATTGACGTTCATTACGAGTCGAGGATGTGTACAATTTTTTCCCCGATAGAGCACGGCAAAATATAATGATATCATATTATACTGTCATGACCGAGTGTTGTTAAATTTTTCAACTTTTATCGCGCATGAGCGTGTACCCGTCAGTAGAAGATTGCTGCACTCATACCGTGATCGTATCGGTCGTATCAGCGATTTTAGCTTTAAATAGCGGCGTGTTCATGGTTTATACCGATAAAATTGTGCGCGGGACAATCTATCCCGGTATCGTTAGGTCGGGGTTTTCGCGGTCGTATTGTGCAGCTCGAGTAACCTTTCAAATTTCAAAGTGTACACTCTTATGTACAACAACATCAGTAATGAGCATAATACTAAGTCGGATGCGTGTCGGTTATGCGTGTTTTACGAAGATCGACGATATTGTGCTCGGTCTTGCGGTTTATAATATTTTAAACCATGTATATTGTACATCGAGACGAAAGGCGAAACGAAGGTTCGAATTTCATCATGTGTTCATTATTTGGCGAAGCACGACCGAACAATAAACGAGGAATTTTAACCGCGGGATCTTTTTAATTTTCACGATTGTATTGGTTTCGTTAAGTGCGTAACGCAGACGATATTCAACTCGCACGGGAACGATAATTGGTGGTAAGCGCCGAACTAATAACAATAATAATAATAATATAGTGAAGGTATAATAGCGTAGTGTTATTGCCGTATCGTCGTTCCGTATAGATTTGTTTACACCCGGACTGCAGCGTTTGGTTTCACAATGAAATAAAGGTTTTTTCGGTTCGTATAATATATATATATGATCACTTTATATATTGGAACGATAAAAGGGCTCGAAAAGTTTCACGTAGGTGCAGTCCTATCAATGGAATGTAAATTGAACACTGCGGATTGTACTCGGGTGAGCTCATGTTTGGAATTTTACAGTAGGTAGCTTTTCAGAAAATTGCAAAGTATAACACTGAAAAAGTAAAAAAAAAAAAAATGTGAAATTTATGACGGACCCGTTTTTAACAAAATTGTTTTTGGCTCTGTTTTGACGGGATTCAGTAGATATTCTAAAAATTCGTACTTTAGTGATGCTCACTTTTTATTTCACAGCATTCTTCAAATGTATGCACGATCCGTTAACAGTATTATGTTCTGCACTATCGATCTTGGTACGTGTTCTTCTAATGTTTATGGAACTAATGGATAATAGTTAGTTTTCATTGAAGGATAATTCAAAAGATTTTACATTGGTGTTGAATAACATATTATTATCTTTATTTTTTCGATGTTATAATAATTATGTAGATCGTAATATCGTCCACAAAACTGATTTGAAAATTTTAAAAATAGTTAAGAATTCCAATGAGATATATTATTTATTATTGTAATGCAAGTACAACTAAAACGGATAAACATATAATCTACCATAATATGTTAACAAAATAAAACATACCCTTGCTCTGAGTACATTTAAATTAAAAACAATGACCACTAAAATAATGTACTGTGACGTATCTTGATTAAATTTGCTTTATTTTTAAACAACGTAATAAAACGAGTGAACATAATCCAATATCATTGTGCCTTGAATCATCCTCACATTTCGTTGAGTCAATAAATGGTTTCTTGTAAATATTATCAACTACTGTGGTTCGAAACGTCTCTCTTGTTCATCAATGTCCTCAAAATGGCTGTAAGCGGATAGATTGGTAAAGTATGAGACAGCACGTCACGAAAAAATCCTAGATGACTACTGTAATTGAAACATTATTTCAAATCCATTTTTATTCATAATGTATTGATTTTGCGACATGCATGATACAACGATTAAATTTGTATTGAAGATTTTTTTCAGTAAAAGTTGGTTTTACCATTAGCTGATTACAATATTGTCAGGTACTCTTAAAATTATTAATAAAAACTCTCTTCATACAAACGTACAAATGATCCCGTTTATTTTTACTTATTATGGTTTTTTGAAATAATTTATGTATTGAATTGTATTAAATTGATTTCAAATTTGTAAGAAAAATATTCCCTTTTATATCAGTCTCCTGCTCCTATATCTCTCACCTGAACCCCGGAATCTAGTCCATTTTTAGTTTAATTTTCTCACTAGGTTTTTGTTGTCTACACGACCATGAGTTTTTAAATAATTTGGAATTACATGTTGGACTTATAATTGGTGCTTGTAACATATTCAAATTTCATGTTGTATTATTGTTTTGACGTAGCGACCTACTTTTTATACCTTGATCATCACTTTTTGCGAGATGGTGGAGGTTAATAAGTCGAGGTAAAAATAAATTAATATTAATTATCTATTTCGCTATACAAGTTATCTTTTGATTGCACTTAGTTTGAATCTGATACTCATCCCCCCCCCTTCCAATTCGAAAATTAATAAAAATCACACTTGATTCAAAATAATAATTTTTTTTTAACTTGAGTTCAATTCAGAAAAGTTTAAAGTTATGAGTCCTCTTTATCAATCAACAACTTGATGCATGATACTGAACGAAATGGCACCGGTATTGTGTTTAATAGAAGTCCTTTGAAATTGTATTAGTGTGAAGTTCCATTGGACTTCAAATAGATAAATGCGAAAAAAAAAATTTAAATCATAACGAAAAATGTATTTTTAAAGTGAAACACACTATAATGGTAATGGTGAGTGATAATAACCGATTTTCCGGTATTTTAAGCATATTAAAATAATGAGTTCAAAACGACGAACCATTTTATTTTCTAGGCAACATAAAACCATTTATTTCCTTATACGAGTACAATATACTAGGTATATATATATATGTGGGTACATAATATAACTACTAACATGAGTGCGTATAACATATCTTCGTTAAATTTACTTAAATCAATTTGAATACTGTATTAAGTTTTATAAAAAAATATTTATACGTTTTACGGCATTGTTTTATTTTTAGTATGCTTTGTTATTTATTTTAAATCTTTAGTGCATCGAGCTAAATGCTCATTTTTTTTGTTTAGCGATTTTGTGTAATCATCTAAAGAGTAAACAGCTATCTTTTAAATTTCAATTATGTTGACTGTTGGATAACAGACCCTAAGGGGATTTTATTAAATAAGAAATATATTTCAAAACCTATATTTTATCCACTATAAGCTTTGACATAGAACATCAGTACAGAATAAAATATCCAAAGGATAAAATATGTATTATTTTCATTTTAGATTCTGAGTGAAGCTAGTAATGTATTGGTTTTACCGTGACGTGTTTTATATTTTATTGAATTCATGTGTTTGACAACTAAATTTTGACCAGAAGGGATTTCTTCAATCATTTAATGTAGCTTTGGTTTCCGGTAGGAAATTTTGTCTGGTTTATGCTGCGATTAGAAAGTCGTATTTTTTGAATTTTTCAATAGTTTTCCAAATAATTGATAAAACTGATGTAATATTATAAAACAAAAACCACAAAGTTTACGGAATTCTGGATATTGACAATTTTCTTTTGAGATGGTACCTATTTTAACCTTATACGCGCTTTCTACAGACATTCAAAGATTTCATGTTGTCGAACTTTTTTTTGTATAATTTCGATAAAATAATTTTCAAAGTACTTTGAAGTGAATTCAATAAGTATTTTTCTTTTGATGTGCATTGTTTCGAGTTGAGTAAAAGAATATCGAAAATTCTTAATCACTATAATTTTTTTATGAGAATTAAAATTGAAAATTAATAACAATCAACGAAATTTACGAAAATCCGCAATTTTTGTATTACCATATTAGTTGGTCAGTATTTTTTGTTTTTTTTTTAGTACGCTTAATTTCGGTGGAATTTCTCGTTTTGTATTCTTAAGAATACCATGTTAAAATACTACTATCATGCTTACCCCTAGTTTCCAAACAAAAACAGATTGTCAAAATAAAAACTATATAAAATTTTTTTCGAATCAATAAGTAGAATATCTTAGAATACCATAACGTTAAATTAAAAGTGGTTGGCATTTGAAAAACTAAATAATAACTACTTCATGTTATTGTAGATTTACTATTTATAGATTTATTACTATCTGTAAGAATTAAGTCTTCTCGCATTACTTTGTAAGTATTAAATTGAAAAACTATATAACATTTTAACACCTGAGTAAAATAGTTTCATTTTATAATTTATTTTGATATAACTGTTTTCAAAGCCATAAGTTCTGGTAAAAATGGGTGTTTTTATTTCGCGTGGAATAGGAGGAGATAATAACGGATTGAAAAGTAATTATTTATTGCCTACTTATCCAAATTGGTCAAAAAGTTTCATGAATATATTGAATCTCGAACCCAGTTTTTATATAATATTGCTTACTTTTGATTTTATCTGCAGTTAAAAAAATCGAATCCAAAATTCACAAAAGTAATTCTGCGTGATCCTTTGACACAGCTGGTTTTCGAATAATTTATTGCTTAGTTTTAGATGAACAAATTATAAAATAATTCAGGGTTGTGCCGAGACAAAAGTTGAAAAGTTGAAAAAAAAAACATTAGGTATAACATCGAACAAGCAGTATTTATGTATTTGGTTTCGTTCCTGTAGAATTAAATTAATCTACTGAACACTTTTCATGAATTCGAACATGATATGCTAAATGATTTTAATACCTACGTTACAATCGCAGTTTATTTTATGAGATCAAATTTTTAATTTTTATTTTCAATTATTCACCTTCATGTCTCGGTACATCATTAAGTGCTTTCAACTTTAACCACAAGACTAGGCCAAAATTAATTGTTATGCCATATATTGTATATTTTCTTCAATACATTATCGACCTACGTTTTATCGTTGATTATTTCGACCAATAATCGTCCGACGCTATATCTTTAATAGTATATCATGGGTTCTTATTCTTCAGTTCGTTCCCATTTTTCGACTGAAATATCTTTTAGATTTATATTCATAAAATACTAATTGTATTACTTTATTTTTCGATTTGAAACAACATTATAATAGAATGTTCTTATATATCGGAATATTTTCCGATAGGTGAAATTTATTCAGTTGACGGTTTTATTCCGAAACTCATCAACAAACACGCCGCCGAATCACTGTCGTACAATCGTTCCGATCAAAGATGATGGTAGTGCATGGTTTTCAGTTTGTAGAACGCGAACGACGGTTTTACATCTAAATTCATTGAACGTCTCCACGTTGTACGCGTAAATGCTATAAAGACATTACTTTCTTTTGTTTTTGTTCGTCAATGTCTCTGTCAATTTTTACCACAAGTGGGCAGTAGAGAAATTTATCGATTTAATTATCTGTATGTATGACACTACTTCCCGTAGACATATTCGATGCATGTAAGATTTTCTTTGTGAGTTATTTGCACCTTAACGATCTACGGTGAAGTCATCACACCATAAAACTGTTACTCTAGGAGAAGTTGACTGAAATCGGATGAACAGGTACTGATCAATAATTGTACATCGGCACGGTTGGTGACCGAGAATAATAAAACAGATAGAAAATAAAAACTTTAACACGTTACCCCCCCCCCCCCCCTTCGCGCGAAGTTCACCGATTGAATTATATTATTTTCGGGCAACCGAAGTAGCTTTATAAGATTTTGAGAGCGCAGTCGAAATGAACTATATCCGTATATTATTTCGGATGGTTAGTGAATTGAAGTAAATATAATATATTCAAACAGGTTGAAACGACTCTGTATCCTAAAATTACGGATATTTTATTCAGGATCCCAACCTGTGGACGTATAGCGGGCTTAACATTTTATGCTCCTGCCCGGCGTACTCGAGACACAATATGTGTTGTACGTTACAAAGGTCATCGAAATAACACGGTATATATATGCAATTTGGTTACAACGTACATAAAAACATAAAATAATAACAGTGCTATACGTGTGGCATACATGTATAACTATATACAGGGTGTATCATCAACGACTTACACATTGCGATAACGTCCTGAGGGCTGAGATGATGAAGGTATTCAATTTACGTTTAATTAATAGAACTCATAAAAGCAAATACTACAAATATTTCATACTTTAATTGAAAATGTTTTGGTAAAAAAAATAAAAACCAATTTTTTATTTTATTATTTTTGAAAAAAATTTCTACGTTTTCTGGTAACTATAACAATCGTTAAAAACTATGTAGATTATGAAAACGCTGTGACGTCAACATTTTCAAAAAAACTAACTGTTTAAAATGGGTATCTTCAAATATTTTCGGAATTACTATAATGAAAATAAAATATAAATTATCTAAACTTTCTTACCGAAACATTAAATTAATTTAAATTAAATTAAATAGACATTGTCTCTTTTAGTCTTAAGAAAAAAAAAAAAAAACAGAATTTGAATATCTCGATTATCTTAGGTGACATCGCAATGGAGAAATCCTCGGTGGGACACACTGTATATATAATAGGTACATTATATATACCATATGAGATGGCCGATATGCGCAGGAGTGTATACGGTTGGTTCGGAGATTATATTATATTTTTACGGTTATTGTCTCCGGTTCTTTCCGTTTAATTTTCTTTGCCACGCGCTAGCTGATGGCGACGACCGTTCCGCAGCATATACAGCGTCATTCCAAGGCCAATATACACTTAACAGACGTCGATAAGCGTGTATAATGGGCTTGGACGGGCAAACGACACGGGACACGCGATGTTTGTTGGAATAATATCCGACCCGAGTATAATATGATGCACATATGTATACATTTATATTTATATACGTATGTTTTTAAATCCCCGATACCTATATACATATATTCATACTCACGGATCGGTGTTCTATGGCGTCAAGGGGTTGTCGAATGCAGGACGACGGTGGTGGTGTCAGAGTTTGCAGTGGTTGTGGAGAAAGAGGATAATAACAATTCAATCGATAAGGTTTATGAACGGTGAAATAAAAAATAAATACGTCCATCGTATTATGTATGTATTGTGTATTGTATTACGTGCTCACTATACGTAAACTCCTCCAAACGTCCGGGTAGAACGGGCGTCAAGCAGGTACATTTCGGGGGACAACGGTCGAATTCGGTGCCGGTCAGTCGGCTATAGCGTCCCTGGCTGGTCTTCGCCGGGATTGACTACCGACAGTGAGATATTCTTTCTAACCATGGGTTGTGTACAAGTTGCCGTGATTACGGCAGTTTTAAGGGGAAATATTAAACGTCACTCAATCGAAAAATGGATTGCTGATCATCACATCAGGTCGTTGTGCGCTGCTCCAAGGATCCCTGGAAGTTCTCAAAGCCGATGTTCAATATAGTTGTTGGTGTTTGAGTGTGCATAATGGAGTGTCTTGAGTGATCGAGTACATCCGTACTAGTATGCATCGCGGTCTCCCAAACGGACCTATCTCATTGGCTTGTTATTTCGTAGTACGACGCTGAAAAATGACACGTTCGTTGGGACTTCCATCCGTGGTTATGTGAAATATTACAGAGTCATACTACGTCGTAATTTGACGGTTGGCGCACATAATATTCTATACCGTTACAAGGAGGAATGTCTGTAAAACACTTATTCACGTAAAACTGAATGCGAGGAACGCGTAGTTGGCGATTTAAAAGGACTAAGACTCCCCGCAGAGGAGGTCTAAAATCATACGGCAGGTCGTATAATATAATATAATAATAATAGTATACACATAAGCTTCACTAGTTCTAATGAGATTTCGGTCTTAGATTTTGACAACACTGAAAATAATAAGAATTTACAATATTATGTATTCTATAACGATCATATTCATTATGAATAATATACTAAAAGTTACGCAGATCAAACGCGCGTTCGTATTACGCGATGAAATGCCGTTTCGCGGTCACACCTACATTTAACGCTAGTACACGACGTTTTGATGGAAATCGCCGTTTTCTAAAACGCCGACCATTTTATTTTCTTAGTCCTCGAAATGTTGTTTTAATCGTTAACGTTATAACGCCGTACGAGTGTTTTTGCAAAAACTTGACCATGCGATCATGTGAATTAAAAATCGAGTTGGCGAGTGTACTTTGAACTATAAAGCTAAAGCTTCGTCGAATTAGGTCGTATAATTTTTTCAGTAGATCGAAAAAATTGCATATAATAATATGGTCTCGAGTGTATAACATTAGAGTGATACACGCAATATTTTTTATTAATTATTTGCATATGGATGTATGCCTATGCGTGTCACGATATATTATGTATGCGCGCGATGGTTTTGATCCTATATGTACGTAACGCAATAATATTATAATACGCCGCATCGATTTGTGTTTGTTTCTAATATTTTATTTTTTTAACCAGTGCCGTAGAAATGCACATTTCATGGCCACGGTTATTTTATATTATAGTTTCGACCATCCCTTTTAATCCTTTTTGACCTAGTTAGTTTTCGGTTGCATCTGTTAAACTCTTAGTATATACTGTTGAATAGCACGTATAACCATATGCGCAAAACATGAATACCCTAGGTAGTGCCTAGATATCGATTTAATCGAAAATAAATGAACTGAGGCCGAACGTTATAGTTCGGGACTTGTAGACATTTTAATTGTAACGAATTTTTTGAAGGATAAAAACACGGTATATATTTCTTTTTTGTTTAATTTACATTTTGTTTCTAATGCAAGTCACGATGCAGCCTATAACATCATTACTTGATTTATTGAACGTAAGATGAACCATGGTGTTGTGTGCATACATTATTTTGTCAAGGTTCTCAAATTTATGTACATTGCATAGCCTTACATTACATCAAATTATACTCACTTAATATACTTAATAATTATAAGACTTGTAGTGATACAATCATAATTTACGGTTCATCATTGATGATAATTTTGAATTTATATTATATATTATATTATTACAGTGTTTCAAAGTGAACATTGTTTTAGACTCATACATTGAAATATTACTATTTTTTTTTCAAATATTTAACACTACTTTAGTCCTGTACAAAGTATTTCATTTTTAAAACATTATTCAACATCAACCATAACTTTTAATTGGTTCATGCGTATCATTTGTCTAAAAATCTTTTCACGGTTTTATAAAATGTATCATTTATTAGAAATATATTTTTTTTACGTATACTCTGAATAACATAAAAATATAACATCAAGTCAGGGTTATTATTAAAACAGACAAAACTTTCAAAAAGTAAATAAAACAACTACGACTAATAGTGTTTATTAATTTATCAATTAATCATTTTTTTTTTTACACACGATGAAATGTAACTCGTTGTATTATTTTTCTAAATACAACGTAAAGTTTTTCGATTAAAACAGGTTATTTGTAAAAAAAAAAAAACCACTGTACACCAAACTCTTTGATAAATGGTTATAAAATGTATAAATGTTCAATTTTCTGTTTTGGTCTGTCGAAAAAAGAAAAATATTATAAATTATTCAGCGAAATAGACTGTTATGTTATTGACTATAAAACTAACGAACGCAGGTTCACATTGGACTTAACACTGCATTGGGTATACGCAAACTAACGCACTCAGATGTATCGTGTATAAATTTGCTACAACTATTGAATTTCTGGACGGTTTCGTACCTAACCATAACACGCGGCGACCGGGATTTCACTCGGCCTGATGAACTCGGATTTAGTGTTTACAGATATCGCTGGTGCGACAAAGTTGTCCTGTTCGTCGGGTACGCATAACCGGTGAGAAGCATTATCATGTTATTTAAATGTATTTAAATATTTCGACGGATTTATAATGAGAGCGCCAAAAGCGCTTACACAACTTCTTGAAAATCGTTTGGCGCATTGTGTTTGCTCGCCCCCTCCATTCCCATCTCGTCTCGCTCTCCTTTGACTATCCCGTGTCTTCGTCTTTGATAATAATAATGATAATATTAAACGGGGGTGGCGGCGGCGGCGACAGACCTACGTGCCACTCTACTCGGCGAAATGGTATTGCCTGGAGCGTTGTTAATGTCAATGTCGGACTTTGAAATAACACGTGTTTATAGCCAATGCCGACCGTGTTTTGGAATAAACAAAATAAATTAGCGCCGAACCGCGTCATAACGTCTCGCGCGGTACTCACGGGGAAAATCACATTGGTCCGTGAACATCATGAAATTCCGATGATCGTCTGTCGATGCGCTCGATCGTAAGCATTGTCCGTTTATATACCGCATAATATATCGCGTGATACACACGAATACAGTTGAAAAAACATATTTTGTCAGACGTTGGCAACTCGCGGCCCTCGTAACTTTTTCCTGCCGCCGCGCCCTCCAAAAACTTCTCATAGCGTTTTAAATACTGATTCGAATAGTAATGAATATAAAATAGTTCGTTTTATCCAAAATCATGGTTAATAAAGAAATTCGAGCAGTGAAACTTATGAAACCATTGTAATACGATTTTTGGACATCAACAACTGCAGTATTAGGGTTACAAGTAGAACCTCGATTGACCTCAATCACATGACTAGGGCCTTGACGAATAATCAAAAAGAGGGTGAAGCGGAAAATTTGTTTTAAACGTGCACACACATTTTTTTATTGTTTTAGATTCTGAGTGATACGAGAAATGTATTAGTTTTATGTCTGTATGTACGACTTCGACCGGACAAATTACTCCGATGTATAAAAACATGGTACTTTTTTTAAATTAAACTTTGTTTAGTTAGAAATATGGAAGATTATTTTTTAAATTGGTCAACAGTTTTCCAAATAATAGAGAAAAAATGAGAAATAAGTGCAAATAAACTTCAACTGATATCGAGAATCGAACCCCGCAACGTCAAATATTGTTATATTAACTATCCACGTGTTTATTTTGAATTTGGATTTTGGATTTTTGGATTTTTGATTTTGGATACGAAATGTTTCATAAGGTTTTCCTACTTTGGTTGTTATTATATAAATATAAAAGATTAACCATAGCGTCTGGAAACATACATATATTGTTGATATTATAAGCATTTAAAAGAGAAGTATCTTAATTTTCGAAACTATTTTTTTTTCTTAGCAAATCCTCGTTGGGACACCCAGTAGATATTTGGTAATTTTCGGGTGTATCGGAAAAACTAAAATAATAATATCCAATCTCGTCGGTGATGCACAATTGCAGCAGCTGTCATTCGCATTAAAATATTTCTCTTACTAATTGGGATATTTTTTTTTATAACAACCTGAAAAATAATGTTATTTCAAAATTACATTGTAATACCTTCGTCAAGCATTTCGATTGAAATCGCGCGTCTTCCGTTAACATAAATTTAAACTTAAAGATCAGAATAAATTTCCTAGAATAACCCTTAAGCACATTGGCTCGTACGTAACAAGCAGTTCCATAACGACACCGGAATACAATATAAACTGGACATAGGATCCGAGACCAATTTAAAAAATGCCAATCAAGATGGATCAATTGAAGGAATTCTTCATTATAAAATTGGAAAAAAAAACAAGTTAATGTAGCCATTGTCTCTCCACAATCATCACCATCGTAAACATTCACTATTATATTGTAAATATTTTCTTTTTCTTTTTTGTTCTCTATTTATTTTATTTACAAAAATTAATTACCCTACTGCAACTTAATACTGTTAAAATCATTTTAAAAACTACAATTTGTAAAAAAATATGTACGATGCTGTTAACATATTATCTATAACGGCTAGAAAACGGGAATAGGGTCTAGTTTCTACGATGTTTGTAGGAAAAAGTACAAATAGTTTTCAGTTAATAGAAATCACTTTTTGTTTTCTGAATTCCGAATAGGTTCTTTAAAGCTGGACAAGTTCATTGACTTTTTCAACTTGCCAAGATTTACGTTACTGCAGTAGGAGAAATGTTAAAAGTTATTCACTGTTTTTGCCTGCCGGTCTAAAGTTATAAGTATAAAATTTTTTTTAAGAAAAAAGATAAACTTATCTTAATTAAAGGTTTAAACTTGATGGTTTCTAATTGGTCATAATTGCGGTATATTTGAAATACTCATAGTAGCAAATTCATAATTGTTTGTATTATTTATTCCATCAGAAAAATGTGTATGTACTATATAACAAATAATATTTATTTATTTTTGTTGTTTTATTTCTTCAAAAAAATCAATGGACACTTCACAATAAATTTCTTAAACTGATATCAGTACATAAATAAACTATAGTTTGTCTTAGTTCTAAATGGAACTTAATTTTTCTGATTACATTTTATATATGCATTTACAACTAATGTTAAGTACAATCATAAAAGAGTAACAAATATCGTGAAATGAGAATAAGAAAAATAATTACCTCTTTAATCTTTATGTTGCTGATTTGAAATGAACTCAAACATATTACCCTAATTATAATTTACAACTCGTTAATGCCGTTTACTTGTTGTCTTTTCAAATAAACGTTTTTGTTAATCCTCACTGATATTTTTAGTGACGCTCTCTGCGAATTCACGCTACAACTTTTTTTTGTTTAAATGTTGAACTAACGGTAAATGATTGAATGTTTTTAAATATAGTATACAATAAAAAAATGTATACTCCATAACTTCGTTCACTACTTTTTGAACAGCATTACCATGGTTTAAAGAACCAATAGGGTTGTCCGCCCAATTACTGTATCCTAATGCCTTTTTTTTTTGTTAATTATGTATAAACTTTTAACGCCGCAAAAAAATATTTTACGAGTTTTTCGTACATAATTATTGTTTGAAAAAATATATAAGATAAGGATTTTTTTATTAAAAAGTTAAAAATATCTGTTATAAATGAACATAAACACACACACACACACACATTTATCATAAAAATGCAATAGTTTTTAACATCGCTAAAAATAATTGCTGTATATTACCATGGGTGGTTATAGAATCAAATAAATACATATAAATATAAATAATTATGCATTCTTAAATCAATGATAATGCTTGTATTATACTATATTTTAATGGTTTGACGAATTAATTAATATAATATTTACGTTAAACTAAAAATTAGTGTATTTATTTTTCAATCATTTTGAATGACAACAATTATTGGCTACTCATTAAAGGTAGGTAGATCTATTATCTAACTACGGACATATCGACATTTTAAAATTTTAGAATTTTAGTAACTATACAATATTTATACGGACTTTTCAAATAACCGGTGGCAAACCTTTTTTTATCATATTTTATGGAAGGGTTAATACTTTGTGATTGTATAATTTTAATGTTTATAATATGTTCACATAGGTTGTTGATTGACATGGTTATAAAATATAAAATACATTAAAACGTTTGAATTAATAACTCCGCAGCTGTCAAATCTCGAGTATCATTTGTTTGTTTGTTTATCGAATTTAAAACGAAAATAAATTTATATGAAACCATTATACAACGATTCGTATTTCTCCGACCGTTATGATTTATGATTATTTGAAGAAGTCAACTTCAAACATGTTGGTATTGGTGTATAGAAGTATAATGTAACTTTTGCGTACCATTTAACGTGAATAAATCAAAAGCTGATCGTTTTTTAATGTCATGGACGAGAATAACTCGACGAATTATGAAAAAGTATTGAAAACCGACCAAGGTTTGTGAATGGGAACATTTAAATAATACCGTTCGGAAAACTGGTGCCGCTACCGCTGCTGCTGCTGTCACCGGAAAAAAATATAAAATACAATTTTCGAAATAAAAATAAACGATGGCACTGCGAGTGGACCGCCGGGCTGGAGTGATCGAGTCAAAGTACAGACCTCGCATCCGTTTCACCTGCACGTCGTATATTAAAATAGCACCGTGGGGTTTAAATCGTTGTGGTCGTATTTTGACGTGCATACATAATACGTAAAGACACTCGGTCGAGTTCGAGCCGAGTCAATTTTCGATCGACCCGACTTTACATTACATAAACGTATTTTTCTAACGGGCGACGGTCGACAGTAATTCGGGTGGACATATTGATCACGCAGGGGAGACCGACCTTGAGTGTTGACTTTTGAATGGTTCGAACCGCACTCTCACTCTCTCTCTCTCTCTCTCTCTCTCTGCCCCTATTCGCCTCGTACACATACGCTCACCACTCGCCTACACGCGCTGCCGCATAACGTGTAGTGTATGTAATTATAGACGTGTGATACCACAGTGGCAGGTCGGAGGAAATATTATAGGGATCGTTGTCAAAAGTTGAAGCGTCTCTTTCGCACTTACCGAACGCCACTCCGGTCTCTTCGAATTTCACACTTGTTAATATAATATTTTCTCTCGAGTTGTCGCAGAACAAGGACATGTGACATGCGATTTTAACATATGGTAATTAGAAATAAAGGTAACTAATGGTCCGAGTGTTAGTCGTCTTATTCGTATTGTTTGTACAGGTTTGAAAACAAAGATAAACAGTCGTTTTCGGAATATTATGACTGTAAGCAAAACGCCGGGTTAAATATAATACCACTATATTATTGAATGGTTAATCTTATCGTGTTCACTTGTAAAAGTCAAGCTCATTACCTGATAATGGTAAATTATCTTTCGACTAAAAATTTAATTTATCGAAATAATGTTAACAACTGTCGCTCTTTAAAGTTTAAAAAATAAATTATATTAATATTGTTCGTAGAACAATCGATTTCGATATAATTCCTATTCCTAAGCGTTTTATATTATACTAAGAAATAAATGGTCGATAGAGTTTAGTCTTGTTTAAATATTTTAAAATTCCTTTGAATTCGCCTTACGTATAAATTCCGTTAAATTATATTATACATTTACTCGTTTTGTACGAAATATAAAACGCCTTTTGTTGTTTTATATTCACTTAGTCAGTAGGATCCCTAATTATACCGAAATTAATTGATCTAACTAAATAAAATCAAAATTTTTCTAAAAATACTCAATTAATCGTATGCATAAACTATAGAAAAGGAAATAGAGAATTTGCACAAAAGAATATAACAAAATTATTTGTTTCTTACAACAGCGAAGAAAAACAGTAGTTTTTAATTGATATTCTCATCTGTAATTGAAGATAACCTGTAGATAATTGAACTTTAATTGAACAAATCTTGTTTTAAGGGATTTTTTAAATGTATTGTCTCATTATTATTATACGACTTTTGAAGACCAATCATCGCATAAGCATTTTTTGTGTCGACTACGAATAAAGTTAGTTAAACTACTTCACGGTTTTCCTTAACGATTTTTCTCGGGTCACCGCAATTAGACATAAGAATGTTATAGTTATAAGTTTTAACTAATCATTTTGTTGAACATCCATTACAACGATGATATTTTTAACCAAACTCTTAACAGTCATTATTGCTATTTGTATTATAAGCTAGTCAAAGCGTCAAGTCAGTGCCCGGTATACACCTCAAATTTATTCTGCTAGAGTTAAAAACTTGACCTTTCGACATTACTTTGGATTTGTTTTTTCTTACCGAGAAACCACACTCGACAAATTATTATTATTCAACCAGGTAGCAGCGGCAGTGGCGTAGGTGAGCAACATACGGCGCCAGAATTGAATCACGACATTATCCCGGCAAAATGTTATAAGTAACCCCTACAAGATTTTGAAGCAAGCTTACCTCTTTTTATGCTTAAATTATGCATTTTTTTTTTCAAACCATGATTCGCTCAAGTTGAATGTGGCAATTAGACTATATTTTCCAACTAATAGGGTTTTTTTTACCAAAAAAAATGAACCTTATAATTATTATTATTATTCGCGTGAACAAAAACATGGTGTTGGCATTTTAAAAACAAAAGTTGATAGCGCCACTCTTTACAAGAAGTTCACACACCTGCTCTATGATGTGTCGGAAAATGTGGTCTTGCAGTACGCATACAAATCTATGGTCTTCTTTTGAAAAAATGCATAATCAGACTTTATGAAACATGGGTGAGCTGGTGAGCATGCTTAAAAACTACCCTATACACGCCGTATGATAATGCACCGCGGGTCCGTCGTGATGACGTGTGTAGTGAATGTTCGGCGTGCGGCGGCGATGATGTATGCGGTTCATTACTAGACAGCAGTAGCAGCAGGCCACCGTATAATAATAATACTAGAGAGAGAGAGAGAGCTCAAAAGTCGACGTTAGCATCGAAATTCTCGCTCGTTCTACATGCACACATGTTATGACTGACTGTAAATGCCGCGATGGTTAAACCGCGCGTCCGACTATGTAATATAATAGCCGCTGCTGGTCGACCGCCGCCGCCGCAATAGCTATATTATATTCGTCCTGCGAAGCTCGACGACGACGACGACGATGATGATAATGATAGCCGTCGTCGGACAGCGATAACGTGTTCTGCGGCGCAAAGTCCACGCAGCGGCGGTGAAGACGAAAAACGATTTCATATTTTAATTCGTTTATAAGTTTGTTCTCCGGTCAGTTCGAGGGTAAGAGAAAATAGTAATGTAATAAGTTAAACGCGGTGTATTATTTACACCACATGCAGATGCACTTCGGTACATGGATACGTCTTGTGGCTATTGGATTCAGTCGATAATTGATAATATAATAAAAATAATAATATATACAGGGAGATTTCTATCAGCCGTTTTGAACAAAACATTTTAAAATAACGTTAAAATATGAAAAAACAATATTTCCCAAATAGTTCCGAAAACATTTACCTCTTCTACACAGTAGTACATGTATATTATAATATTAGAGTTGATTTGCATTTAAAAAAAAAGTCACAACTGTTAATGCATCATAGTACCTCCAAGGCTATCAATTGCTTATGATGTGTTGCAAAAATGGCCACGTCGATATTATATAAGTTATTTCGTAATGCCAGGATAGTAGTGTTCGAATAAATATCATCATATATATCATTTGATTTCAAAACCGACACGGGTAGGTACGTGGGCTTTATTACAACTCATGCGATTAGTTACACAAAATGTTAGCAACACAGTACGACGTCTGAACGTATATTATATTTTTGACCATTCAAAATTGATAAAAAAATGCAAAATATGTTCATTAAAAATACTAATAATATTGGCTCACCCGGATACAGCGGCGCATTTCGAAGTACCATATCAATAATAAAACACCCAATTTCAACTCGAGTGCAACACAAGTGTTCAGAAGTGTTTCCATAACACAGCAGGAGAATAATATTATTCTTTTATATTTAAACTCTGAAATTATTTTCAGTTAAACATATACTATGTGTAGAATTGTTGTGACTGCCCGAATATTTTCTTCGCAAAAGTAAAGGTGGTTGTCTTTTTTTATTTTTTTAATTAAACTTTATCAATTTAATGCCGTATATCGAAAAAAAAAATGATTGGGAATTAAACGAAATAGTTGGTAACATGTGTTAAAACAATACTCACATTCTTGCTCTAAACTCGTAACTTGAAAAAGTTTTTTTTATACGTTTGTCACAACAGATAGTTGTTAAAAGTATAACATTATTAGATTTTTCATTTCGGTAGTAATTTTTTTCGTCTTGTAACACAGTCAATGCGAAGGAACTATCTGTAAGTGCATTTTTATACAGTGTTAGTAAAAAGTTAAATTAATGAGAAAAACTAGTAGTAATATATTCAAATATCATATTTTATATAATATTTGTGTTGAATTATGAATTAAGATAAACACGTGACGACATACGATCGACCTAAACATTATATTTAAAATAATCGTTTTAAAAAAAATATTACGACTGCATAACATATCCAATGCAAGTAAAAATGAAGTTTAAGCATGTGATATCATGTGGTCTGTTGCTTTTTCAATGAATAATAAACTAATTATCAAAATCCTAAATTAACTCGCAAAAAAAAAAAAAAAAATGAGATAAAATGAACTTTCCAATTTTTTTATTTCAAGTAAAAGTAGGTACTGAAGTGTTTACAAATCAAAGTGTTTGATGTAACCGTTCCAATACATGCTCGTTTGAGTGAAACATCAAACAAATCACTATATTAGTATCTATGTAAGCGAATTAAATTTGCTGTGAAATTTTAGATACAAACCGTTCCGTTTGTGATGTAAAATTTAGATTTTCAAATCGACCTCTCCGTTTAAATGTTTAACTTTTAATATTGGTTTGATTATTGTTTATACATATAGATAAGTAAGTAATTTAAAAGCGAGCATATGAAAAAAATGCATATTCTTGTATGAATTACAATATGCAATACAATTATGCGGCAAAAAATGAAAATAAAAATTAATTATTTATTGTTTTGTTTTTTTCCCCCAGTCTAGTTTAATCTTTACATGTGTGTTTAACATTCATGATGCTAGTGCCTAATTTAAAGGTCAATTTAAAACAAGTTTTGAGATTCTTTAACATGTAAAATATGTAGTTGACTAATTAATTAATGAGATTTGAAATGAAAAATGTCATTGCTAAAAGTTAATGGAATTATTATTTTATTAATTAGGTGAATTTCCTTACCATATATACAGATATACTTTTACAGAAGGAAAATACTTAATTTTTTATGGCATTACAAAAATGTTGTTATAAACAAGTAGAGAGAAAATGACTAAAAACAACTCAATTTTATTAAAGAACTTATAAAATATTTTTTGTGTAATGTTCATTTTACAGAAGACTACTACAAAATTTCAGATGTAGCATTTGTTAGACGTGACACGATAAATAATGAGGCATTACATAAGCTTCAGATCTTAAAAGATTTTTATCTTCTTGAGACATTGATAGTTGTGTTAATGTTTCTGATAAAAGAGTAATATAGTTGGGAACATACTTCGTAAGAATAAAAAAAATACTTTTGATAAATTCAGCATTTATAAACATATAACTAATTTAAGGGAATAAAAAAATAAACAAATTAAAAACAACAAGTCATCTTAAATGCTAGTTACAGAATTGTAATATAGTAGATAATGAACATAAAAGATAAAAAAAAAAAAGACGAAACTTACTTTGTCTTTTGTCTTTTCGATTTTGTTTTTGAACTTTGTTTTATATATTGTGTATTGTATATTGATTAGTAGATGTTCAATTTTTAACCAAGCTATTCAGTTATCACAAATAATTAAAAATAATTTGTGTGGGTTTTGAATAATAGAAATAATGTGCCTGATATAACTATTATACAATTTTCTTTTATTTTACCAATTATAGGTACAGTTGTATTCATATTCAAAGTTCTCATATAGATAAAATATATTATGATTTTATGAATATTAATCAATTATAATCTGAGTATATTGAAAAAGAAAATGGCAACTTGTTTTATATGATTATATATTGTCATAAAATGCAGTATTTTACAATAGTAATTATCATATCATCATTATATAATATTATTCCTAGACAACCAAAAAGTGGAAAGTACAGTCAAGAGCCCAAAATTGTGTCAGTCCTTAAAAATACGATTTCCAAAAAATCCTCTATTAATACTCTAATACATAGTGATAAGTCACTAAACATTTTAAATGAATCAGTACGATAATATTGGCTGTTCGCTGATCAGTGAGCTAGTTAGAGGTATTTAAATTATACATACAAGGTGTGCCACTGAGATTTATACGAATCAAAATCTCCAATGTTTATAGAGATGATAACATTTTGTTTTTTACGAGCATCTCTAGATAAAGGACATTTTATTGACAACAGTTTAGTAAATATAGTCTTTTATTAAAGAAGTTAAAAATTTCATTTTTTGTTTTATAATAATTGTATAATTAAAAAATTTTATAGAGCTTTTTTTTAAATGTTGACAATTAAACTTTCAATTTTCATTAATTTCTTGATTTTGAATATTTTTCTAGTTTATTGTGTCAACAGTACACTATTTTCTTAGACTTTCTAGAAAAACTATTAAAAATTTAAATGTTAATTAAAATTGAAAGTTCAACCTTCTAAGCTTTTAGAAAAAAAAAACCCTACGGAATAGCTATCTTCGAACAAAAATGCAAAAATTTAAAGGAATAAGTGCATTTTTTAACTTCTTTAATAATACATTTATATTTACCTAACCATTGATAATAAAATTGCCTTTGGCCAGAGATGGTTATCGAAAAAAGACAGGATTCGACTCTCTCTAAAAACACAGGATATATCGTTCTGGTAAATCCCGGTGGGACATCATGTATATTACCAATTTTTAGTTTTAGATTTAAAATATTTAAGACCATTTTATATTGAAACACTGTATCATAATTGTACCGGAGATAAATAACTCAAAACTAATCAGTTAATAAGCTTATGAATATATAATGCACATTTCATTAGATCTGCACGAACTCGATTTTTACCGTTCACGACTTTCACTATATATTGTAATCACTGAATTTGGTAAGTGACATGATACATTTAGAACAGCTGCACCTAGAATAATAAAGTAGCGTAAATGGCAAGATGTATTTTTTGACAAGCAACAAAATTACATCAAATAGATGCCTATATAGTAAGACCGTAATGAAGTTTTGGTTCTGTGCTCAAATGTAAATGTTTATTATGTTATCCAAATGTAATTTATTTTCTTACAATGTCTATTGAGATTATTCACGCATAAGACGTAAGATTGAAAAGCAAAATAAAACCATCCAACCGAAAAGGGTACAATTAGAACTATATTGTCTTAATAATTAATATTTAATTTCAATGAGATTAAAAAAAAAATATAAAAAAGAAACTGATCGGAAAAAAATTTTACGATGGCATAATAATCATATTTGATATAGATATTAGAATGTAATTTGACTATCGATATAATATGGTAATTTATGGAAAATATGTATAATTACCAAAATTATCTTGTTTAAATTAATTAATTATATAATAATTTGTAACTTTGTTATTTATATTCATGTACAACAAATATCTAGGCTATCTATAACTATAAAAGCTATATCAAAAATGTTATAAATCAATGTACATTAACTAAACAAAACTTCATGAAAATTTGCACTTCAACAGTTAGGTGCTTAATAGTTTTTAATTACTATTTCATTATTTTCACTGGAAATTATATTTATAATGTTATATAGTGCTATATATTTCATACGTGTAGTATTTTGTCGAAATCTTATTTTTTCTCATTTATAAATTGAATAATTATAAGATAGGCAATATCAAGTATATTCGTAGGGACATTTCATATAATAATATGAACATATGTTTGGTAGTATATATATTTATACAAAATACGTTTTCGTCATTTACGCCATTTTATAAATCTACCAGAATATGGTAATGAGCGGAATTTATTTTTTTATTTATTTTTTTCAATTGAATAATTAATTTAATCTGATTCGTGTTCTCGAAGTTCAGTCAAATGAATCGAAACTAAATCTACAATATTATTTTTTGATTCGCCGAGAACTAATTACGTAAATATAATAATATATACTTTTAACGGTTCGTACTACGTAGCTATACAGTCTCGTAAATGTGTATTGTTACGAAACACAGTAACGTTATTGTCTGCCGTACTAGTATGAACAGCGAAAGAATATTTGGCATTCTTTTGAACGAAATATTTACTCGAAAAATAACGTTATCACAAGGAACAAATCAGTTTTTGCACACGTAGATTCTACTCGGGCATTCTATAGCTCTTCGGTATTTCTAATAAATTACACTCTGTATCAGTCTCATCACAAATGTGCATTAGTACGTAAGTATGCACGCCATATGAACCATGTACATTCGTATCCGAAGATTACAAGACGTTACGCCCTCCTGTTAGGATAAAACGTGTCGATATGGAACGACCATGGATCGTTGTCCGTCGCACTCTTCCAACGGGTAATTAATCCTGATGTTGTTCGTGGAAATATCCCTGGGACATGACCTCGATGCAGATTAACTTCTGCAATGTTACTTTAAGATAAATTACGGAGTTTCTTGTTTAAAGCGTTGTGAACTCGTCTGCTTGAATCACAGTTGTCTATAAATAATGCGTTTCGTCACTACACAGAATTGACTATTTTATTTTTTCAACAATAAATGGAAAAAACTGGTTGATGGTTATTATTTTTATTTTCAATGTTAGTTTTCTGTAGTATATTTTTAGTTCCATTTTTTATTTCCGTTAACTGTTTTGAATGTAAATGGAAATAAAAAGTTATGAGATAAATTGAATGAAGTAGAGCCAATAAGGACAGAAAAAGATAAGCACGTACGCGAACAAATTATCTTCTATTCTAAGGATCGGTGGAATGCGAATACCGGTCGTATGTGTATACATTTTTCCTTACTCAATTTTGATAACGACATTTTTTGTTTTCAGTTTGGGTTCGACACCATCCCATGGGGTTAGCTTTATGAAAAGCTTCCGGTTTCTGAATTGGTTGAATTGCAATGATCTTTGGTCAGCTCTATCGACAATAGATTTCGGTCGAGTTAACGTATACTTTAGAGAACAATCTTTGTATTTGCTTAATAAATTTAGTTTGACCGAACGAAGAAATAAGGTTTCACTATTTTACAAGTTTATATATAGTACATCTATATATGTGTATGGTAAACACGCGTGTACGTGAGTTGAAAATTTAGCGAAGTACCACGATTTTTACCGCGAAAAGGACCAGTGATGGAAGTTTATATAATTTGTCAGCTTATCTAAAAGTATTAGCAAGCATTATAAATCATTAAATGCTAAATTTTCGAAACAAAGGATCGAATGCATAGATGTTCTAAAAAAACGAAAAGTGAGATAAATTACGTATATGAGTACGCGTGTCACATTTAACTTAATTTCGAAAACCAAAAAGAGTTTCAGTGTTTTATATGCATAGTGTCGAAAAAACAATTGACTGAAAATGGTATTTAAATAAGTACTAATATATTATAAAAAAAGTATATCGGTAAGGTTGATAAAAAATTTAAGTTTTTGATGGTATAAAAAAAATTAATAAACTTTCATACAATTTAACTGTAATAACATGATTTATAAATATTTGGATTTTTCGTAAAATCATTTTTCTGAATTAATCATTAGGGTAGGCTAGGGAATAATGGTACGACTGATGTGACATTCTCGAAATATTAATTTAGTGTTTACTATTATTCAAATTTCAAATATGACATTAAATTTGTTGAAAATCTTTCAGTCTTTCATAATAATTAGACTTTGATGCCCGTAAGGGGTATCAACAATTGCGGTTGATCTCTGATGATTATGTAAGATTATACCTTATAGTATTATTAATTGATCGCGATATTAAATTATTCATTTAAAGTTTCGCTCCGATGACGTGCGCGTCCTCCTTTCGAACTCGATTGCCTACAACGCTTTATGGCTTATGAATCGTAGCGGTACGCTAAAACACCGTGGGCAGATAGTAATCGGCTTGTCTAGAGGATATACAGAATATTGTATAATATTTGCATTTGAAAATATCAAATTTAATAGTTTATTAAAACCCTCATCTGTCCGCGATTTGATTGTCGCCAGGTACGCTCAGCACAATAATGTAACTCTGCCGTCTCTTGATTAAATATCATCGTTCATATTGAATTATTGGTCTCACCACTACCATAAAGCGTTTTCGTAACATGAATTAGGTGTCTATTTTGGCTGAAAAATCTGTTTGACAACGAATAACCGCATTGCGCGGGCAATCATATTGATGTTAAAAAACAAGACGTTTATAATTATTTATTATAACAGCTAAAAAAGGTGAGAAACTCGTATATTTTATCGTCCATACTTCGAGTCTCAAAATTCTAAATCTATCGTACTATACCTGCCGAACAAACACCCACGAATAACCGCACTTGCCAGTAGAAATCCAAAACCTTTCTTAGTTTTTTCACGGCTCTGATGTTCGTGACGTAGACTGCACGCGGGAGTGTATAAGGATAATAGAAATAAAAAAAAAACTAACACGACCACGTAAAATGTTCTGTACGTGTCCAATAGTTGGTGATCAAAAAAGAGTGCTACGTTTTTATGGCTCAAAATATTATTCGCAAAGTAATGAAATCGGAACAAAAATGAAAAATGTGTACGTTTCTCATTGCTTCGCATCCTTTCGAGTCTAAATTAAAATGTAATACACAGTGTATGCAGCGCATTATATTATACTGTTATGTTCGAATACGTGTTCGATCCGTATACAAGTGTGCTTGCGATAGATTCAGGAAGCACTCGGTATCTCTTCAAGTTTAAAACTGATTTACGTTTGTTGCGTGTGAACTACAGCGGAAAAATAAGCACTTCTGGTCCATATAACTTTTTATCAATTTCAAATCACGCGCGCGTGGTTTCTAAAATGCATATCTTGTTTTCAAATGTATAACTTTAATGATGTTCTATTTACACTTACTTATTTATATAATCATGTTACGGATTATTCTTATACTGGACCAGTGTATTTATTTTTAACATTTTTAGAAAAAATAATATTGGTTTTTAAAAATAAAATCATTTCGAAGTTGCCGATGTACAATTTTTTTAAATCACAGTTTTCTCTCAATTTCATTAGATATACCGGTATTAATAATGACGTAGTGCACAACTTGTTTAACTCAACACGAAAATAGTTAATTCACATGTCTCAACATGGGGTACTCTATGAACTCTTTTTCTAAATGAGTACAAGAAGTATAATTATTAATAGTTCAATTTCATTAATGCTAAAATAAAAATGTACGTATTCAGCCGACACGCATACTTTGAATTACAGCGAAAACAACCCAGTCATTATAATAATATGTTTGTTTAGGTTACAACGCATAATAAGACTATTTTTACTTATAAATAGTTCAAAGTTCTAACCGGGGTTATCAAAACTAGTAGTTTTTTCTGTAACGTGACTTATGGAAAATGAGATAAAACGAAATTAATCTTCCTTAGTTCTGTGGGGTAAAATATTCAAGCAGCATTTTACCTAGCTTAGCATTTACCGTAGGTGAACTTATAAATGAACAATTATTAGTTATTGTCCGGAAAAAATTCCGACAGTGTTCAATTCACAATCAATCTCGTAGGTAGTTACTTACGTCAGGCTTCCGCACAGAAGTTCTATATCCTAATTCTTGATTGATAAATCTTATCTCATTTTAAACAACTGATGGTATAACAATATTTGTTTATAATGTTTGTTTGTAGTCAAATATGGATATTATTTTTTACTTTGAAATCTAATGGATAGGGACTTTTTCAACAGTCTATTTGTCTAACTTGTCTATTTGTGTATATTTAATAATTGCTGTTTTACTGTTGCACTGGTAATTGGTATTATTGGTTGTAATTCTTGCGCTCATGACCAGGCTTTGCTTTTTTCACTGCAATTGGTTAAAAATCAAAAACAATCGTAATAGTGTTAGACCGCAAAATGGGCTTTCGATATGGACTTTCATGGGGAAGGCTTTATGACTGATCTCAATTCTACAAGTTAATTGAGCAATAATAAATTATAATTTATAGCACATCATAACAATATAACAACAATAGGTATGACAATTGGAGTTGTTTCGGAGATTACCCGTGACATGCGAAATACCATTTCATATAAATTCAATGTGTTTAAAGTATTGAAGATTTATGTATCATGAGTACCAAAAAGTATCACAGTTAAATAGTATTTACCAGGTTCAAATGAAAATGAGAACGTTTTCAATTAGTTTATGTTCAAACAAGAAATGTTTAGGTTAACTCACTCGACGCTGGTCATAATACAACCTCATGTCAAAGGCACGATAACGGACGACGCGCACGACGCACGGTGCACTCGGTCGCCGAGGGGAGAAATTCGGATAATTGATAACGCACTTTGTACATTATAATATTTACTTATCGTATACAAAACGAAGTCCTTCGCCACTACTGCACACGACTTTCTCAGTAACCTTATGGTTTATGATTGTGCTCACGAGCAACATGTACGTATAATGTCGAAAAAACATTCGTAGTCAACCGGTTAAGTGCAATAATACCTATTGTTATACGGTCAACACGTATTGCTTTCGTCGGGGTTTCCGTGAAAAGTGTCTGAAAAGTCTAAAAATATCTAAGAATTGTCTACTCCAAACCCGAAGCGTGCAATTGAACGGAGCTCCCGCGCGAAGCCGGATGATTATACAATAAAGCGCGCGTGGCGTGTACAAAGCATATTATATCATGTAGGTACACACATGTGAATAACGATTTATGTGCACCGCGTGGGAGGGCACATCTACGTAAATATATCGTGCAAAATAATAAAAACAATATTACATTTTTGACATTCGCTCGAGGATCCGGATGCAAATACCGTGAACGTACAATAAAATACCTACTATGAAACGATGACGAACGTCGGGAATTTCTAACGTTTTTCGATTATTATTTTCAAACGGTGATAATACGCCATAGTTTACCGCTTGTATAAAATAATAATTAAAAAATATTACTAACGGATAGAATAAAAGTAAACACTTTGATGGGGGGGGGTTTACACATTTTTTATTCCGACATAATTTACACAACGTTTTATATATTTTAATCCGCTGAAGATGGCTACCTAAAACACGCTTTTCACTGCGCAGGTATGTTGCGGGTGCTTTAGAAAGGAAAAAAAAATAAACCGTACCGGAGTTTTCCGTTTTATTTCCTCGCGCCCGCGTGCGTTTTACGAGAGTAAATAGTTCCTGCGAAAACAAAGTTTATTTTATACTTATTTCATAAGCAAATGTACTACAGTACCATAAATAATTGCGAAGCGCGACTTTTTCACCGGACGCGGACACTCGTTTCCACTGGCATAGAAACCTACTGCAATAAAACACTTTTGGATTACAATCTCGATCTGACCTAACGTTGATGTTCCGCGGCTACCTTTCATATAATCCGGAGCCGAGCGAAATGTATAATATACTGCTCTTGGTTAACTGTAGACGAATCATTTCCAGGTTGACGAGCAAAATGTTAGCTTCTCTGAATATACATTGTGCGTGTGTGTGTGTGTGTGTGTGTAGAACGAGAGACAAACTTTAGGTTAAATCTTTCTGATGTATTAATATTATGTTGTCCCACGTGAAAGTTTCCGATTCTTCTTTCGTTTATTATTTTTAAACGTAATATTATTGTGTATCTACTATATCTTTCGATGGAAATGTATTCCGGTTGGCGTTCCAACGAAATTCAAGACCATTCAAAAGAAAACTAATTATGATTTGTTAAAAGCGTTGTCGAAAATCGTTTGCTTTATAATATATATTCATTTGTAAACAGTATTTAGTTCAAATTTAAGATTCTGAGTGAATCAAGGAATATATTGGTTTTACCATTTTTTGTGTATATCATCAAGATTTTTCCTAGAAAACGTTATCCTACCATCAAAATAGGTATAGATTTCCGATTTTAAATGTTGTCTAGTTGGTGTTTTAAATAGGTTATTCGTTGAATTTCTCAACAGACAGTTTTCTTAATAAAGGCTAAAATCTGTAGAAAAATTACAAAAAATAAACTGCAACATTTACGAGATGCTAATTTTCATTTTTTTTTTTTTTCATTTTTTTTAATTGAAAATATAATTATTGGAAGGATTTGAAATATTTACAATTACAGGAGTATAATCGGCCATTTTTATAATTACAACGTTATGATGTAGATAGTTTTCTGTTTTATTTACCTTTTTTTGCCATTAATTGTATTTATTGAAGTTAATCAAGAATGTTATGATTCATATTAATGAAAAAAGATGGCTATTTAAGTAATAATGATGTATAACATACTTATAATTCCATGAATGTAAATGTCAAATGTCAAAGTTTATACAGTTATACAGATATAACGAACTTTCGATATACCGAACTTTTTCCTCGGTCCCTTGAAATTCGTTATATCGCGAGTTGACTGTATTATTAGGTAATAATTATTTATAATTATATGTATCGATGTTCAATTTTTTTTTCATCGCAGTAGAGATAATTATAATATAATACGAGTATGTTATTGCATCGTATACCTGAATATTGAAGCGCCTCCCAGTACAGTTATAATTATAAAATATAATTTCTATATGTCGTATGGGCAAAACCGTTTGAAAACTCTTTTATCACTGTTTAATACACGTGTATTATTAGGTGCGGTATCGCGTGAAGTCGATTTCATTTAATTCCTTTGTGTATTTGATCACCGACCGTTCGCGAATTCCGGAGACCCTAAAAAAACAGTAGGTACAAATTAAAAACGAGAGAAATAAAAACACACGCGCTATTATTGAAAGAACAGTGTTTACACGAAAATATAATTTTACGAAAACAAATATTTACGCCCTACACTTATGATGAGGTGTATTATACACATATACAGATATAGTTATTATTATTATTATTATTATTATTATTTGCTCCTTTGTTGAAAATAATTGGATTTCGGAAATCGTACGTTGTGAAGTTGTTTACAGAGCGGAAATGTTGTACGGGTGGCCGGAGCGCACGGCGGCGGTGCGAGTCGAGAGAGAAATTACACCGTCAATCGGTCATCGTCTAAACATGTCGATAAGTAAATCCCACGGTATCCTATTTAACGGTATTACTTCCGTAACAGGTAAACTCCGCGTAATCTTACGGGCGACCGTGCTTCAGCTCCGCCATATTATAGCCCCGTCTTAATGTATAAAGCTTTTACTCCGATACGTAATTTCTCCGTTGTAAAATGTACGTAGAATGCACAATGCATAATATTGATTGGCCGAAAGAGCACGTTAGGATTATTTCGCCGTAAAGAGACAGTAACGTTTATGCAAAAAAAAAAACCTCAAAAAAAAAAAGAACACCACATATATTATTGTAGTAAGGGCGTGACCGATTGACAGATCGATATTGTCGCGCATTGTTTTACGAACACGATCATTGCTGTTTGTCATTTGTTGAACAATGACTCGGTTGTGCGCGGCTAGTACGTATTAAGTTATGTGTAAATGCAAATTATCATAAAAGGTTTTATTACACGTACCGCGTTATACCACGAATTCAATATTATTCAAAGTGGTTCCCGGTATTTGTTTTAGATATCGAGTGTAAAACGAGGAACGTGTTGGTTAAACCGAGTTGAGTGTTTTTTTTTTTCAATTTGTGTTCGTCATCACGATTTTTCCTAGACAAAGTTATCCTATCAACAATAGTAGTACAGGTTTCCGATACCAAACGCTGTACAGTTGGTGCATTAGACAGATTATTTTTTGAATTTCTCAACAGTTTTCCCGATGATGGTTGAAAACTGACAACAAATTGTGAAAAAAAAAAAACGGCAAACTTAACGGAATTTCAGTTTTTAATTAATTTCATTGTTATTCAAAAAGCAACTATCGTAGGTACTTGAAATTTTTCCTTAAAATGTAAATTGCTATTTTTTAGATGCGATGTAAATTTTAAATAGTTTTTGGTTTTTTGCGCAGTCTTAAGTCATTTGAAATTGAAGAGTATTCTCTCAATATGTTTTCGTAAAATGTAAATACAAAATGTTTGTTGATTTTTAGATTTTGAATTTTTAATACAAAGTTTCTCGTACATTGTTCTTACTTGTGAAAAAAGACCAATACAACAGTATCATATTCACCCATCTCTGTTGCTCACCCCACCGTGGAGTCTCACCCGATCTAGGAGTCTCGCTCTTCTTGCAATATCGAATACGTCCAGAAATTGTATTGTACCGATCCGTATTCAACACATTAAAACAATGTATTCGTTGTGATTTTAACCATGCGTACAGGTACTCATAGACTCGAGAGGTGTTGAGCTATACGAGTTAAATGAATAATTTCATTACCGAAAAAATCGTCGTGTTGTAAATCAATAAATTCGGTATGCGCGTATACGGTCACCCGAATAACGTTGTATTCTAAAAAAAAGTCTTCTAGAATATATCGTACGTGAAAAAAATAAATATATATCGTATATAGTATTTCGTTAATCATTTTCCCTCCTGTATCGTCGGGAACAGTAAAATATGATGAATGTGAACGTATTTTTTCTCCCCTTTCTACCGCACTTATTGATATTAAAACAGCGATAACACTGTTAAACATTCCCTCGTTTTCGGCTGCAGTTAATCTAATATAACACACACACACACACACACACACATTTACCTACGTGGCCTATATTATGTACATACACTCGAGTATTGTGCGCACTCGTTAATAAATGTGGTAAACTATTCATGCGAAGTATTAAGAAATAGTCGGGAACGAATATGGTTGGCATACGTTATGTTGATATTTATGTTGATTAGATTTCATTATAATTGATAGTAGTTGTTAGAATCATACATTTTCCATGCAAAAACGGTACACGTATAGAAAAATGACAAGCTACGTGATGACTCGCGTAAGTATTACGTTTGGTTTACAAAAATTTGCTAGTCATGTTCTTAGCTTAAGTTGTCTGAACTCGCATCGTTTATTTATTAAATAAAATTCAGATCGGCTAAGGAAAATAACAAAGTCAAATTATCCCGTAGTATAACGCTGTGGTCTGCTTTTCTAATTTTCTAGCAAATGATACAACTTCTTTTACGCATTTGATTACGTGCCTCGATTAACCTCGTGTCCTATGATTTTTGTTTGGTTACGTAAATGGGAATGTTCAAAAGGCTCATCTCCGACGTGATTTAGTTTCGTTTCTCGTATCTGTTTAAAACACCTTTTTTTTTTTTTTATTTAAGCTTTTTGAATTTGACATTTCGTACCTCAAACACATGGTGTAATAACGACATATTGTGTCACCGCATTATTTCCTATCGGCCAAATACGAAAAATCCCTGGAAGGCCCTGCCGATTCGATATGGCATACGAATTATTGTGCTAAACCTGCTGCTGGTCGTGTTTCGTGTATGCCATAAAAATACGTGTTATAATTGCATTCTCTTTGCAAGAAAATACACGTCAAAAACATAAACCATTCGCGGGATTTCATTGGTCGTATAAATATATTATATTTTGCAGAGGAAAAAAATAAATATATGTTTCTTTTCTATCAAAGACTTGACGTGTGTATAGAAAGAAAAAAAGGTTAACATATTGATAGCGGAAAAATATAAAACGAGCTTTGAAGGTTTTTAATTGAAAACATTGATCTCGATCCACGTCATTGCCAGATGCGTCGTTGTTTTAAATTTATAAAGACAAAATAATCAGCACATGAGTTTTAATTACATTTTTAGAAGTACATCTGATTGGTACTTCGATCACATCTTCCCACGAGCTTACCAAGGCTTACCAAGTTTTCCTCCGTTCTGAAATAATAACAATTATTATTTTTATTAATATTATATTATTGTTATAATAACCATTGTTAAATTATTTATAAAAAAAAAAAACAAAAAAAAACTAGAAATAATGAATCTGTTTGACGGCAATTTGTAAGGGCCTGTCAGTGTTTCAGTGTTACGAGTTATGAGGTTACTTCGTTTTTCCAGTACTTATCTTTGTGATCATTTTTTGTTTCAGATATTTACAATTGGTCACCGAAGACTGTTGCTCTCCAAGGTGAGATATGAACGATTGATTTACTATTCGTAGATATTGCCAACCCGATTTAAAAATAGAGCCCTTGAAACATTAAAATACGGTCATTGATTTTATTAAAATATGATGTACTATAGAAAAACGGTGAGATCAAAGTTGATATACACGTTGTGAATTTCCTGTGCTTTAAAACAGTTTAGCATAAAAAATGATCGGGTCGTGTTGCATTGTCCCCATAACGGAATAAAATTAAAAATAATAATTATTCAAATGTCCCCGAAAGGTGTTGGGCAGAGTGCCTACTCTTTGTTTATTGTGTTTTTCAGAATAATCGGTAAACCTATATAATACTCCACCGCCGTGCAAAATTGATTGTTTTCTTTTCTAAATACCTCATAGGTCGAGTATTTTTGTTTTTACACGTGGAAATAAAGTTTTTCACGATAGAAATCAACTTAATATAGTTTTATTGGTATGTACAATCGTGTTAAAGAACTCCAAGCTATAATTCTGACTGTTTTGTGTTAAATACGTTTTATATAATATTATAATCAAGTTGCTCCGTAATTGCTGCAGTTGCAGAAGAACCATATTTATGTTTAATTAATCTCATTTGCAAAACTATTGAAGAAAATCGTACTTTGTACGGATACATTATTTTGTAAACGATATCTATTTTCCGACTAAGACTCATTTAGGATTTTAAAAAGTTTTACTTTTAGCAAAACTTTTATGGGAAAATTACTTTTAAACGAATCAAAAGTACAACGTTATCATCTACTAAAAATGCTGATTAAAAATGCTGATAAAGATTCAGTATATTGTACTATATCATATTTCATATCATATGCCGTGAAACAAAATAAAGTATTTGTCCGAAAAAGTTAAAAATTAATTTTTCAAATTTTTCAAAAGTTTATGAGTTATTGTTATAAATACAAGTAAATCGGTAAATCACCGTGTGCCTCATTAAGGTGCATATATTACTGTCTTAGTTTCGATCGAGATCCCGAACAATGTCGTTAAATTCAAAATATTTAACAAAAAGTGATGTGGCTTTTGATGGGCATTTCGACATGGTGAAGAGATTTTTGAATATTTGTTTATATAATATTTCCTAACTAATGTTAAAATGTCAAATGAGGAATACGTCAAACATAATATAAGTCCTTATTAAAAAGTACTATGGAAATCATAAACATGGTAGGGTTGTGGATAATGTCCTTCCAGCATGTTCTCGGAGTAGGTAGTGGTCATAAATTGTATTATGCATATTTTAAATTTTAGAACCATAATGGTATACACACTGCTGGGCTTTTTGCGGTCATTCCGCACAAACTTTATAGATTTACTAGGTGAAAAGACAAAACAAAAAAATATGAAAAGCTGAAGAAAAAAATATACGAACTTTAATGTTATTTTTTCGTTCATATTTGGTTAGATCCTCGTTAAAGAGATTTTCCATTGTTCTAGTTTTAATTATATTCACACTCCTCCGACGTCCAAAAAGAGTCAAAAGAAACCTTTTAACTTTTGTTACTCTCGTGAAAAATGATCAGTCCGCAGATTATTATTTCCGACCTCTTACAATAGTAGGTTATAGCGGCCATCTCTTCCATTCAGATAAAAAAGTAAACTGATGTTTAAAAAAAGAAGAAGGTAAATAACTTATTAATGACAAAATACGTTTATTATTCACAACATTGAAACAGGGAAATGCGAATGGGATACAATAAAAATTCGCTTCAGAACACATTCTCCTCTGGGCTTCGTAAACATTTAACATATTTCAAACTGATTAAGTGAGTTGTTTCAGTAGCTTATAATCTTGAATAATTTTAACGTCTAAACATAACTGTGTTCTAACGTATGCTACTCTCTCTTAAACGTATAGCACATAAACTACACCTAACTAAAAATATATATTCCACCTTAGTTGTAAAGCGAAAAATTCTTGTTTTATGAAAATTACCAAAATATGTATCAGTAACTTTGTTATGTGCTTTGAATTAATGTTAGATATGGCTAAATATTTGAAAAAACTATGAAACCATATAGTTTAAGTGTAATCACGTGATCAATATTATATAATTTTTATACAAGATCAAATAAAATTCATATATTTTGCACAGCACTATAGTCTCTAAATATTATTGTTATGATTTTAGTTTTTATTTTTCGAGCATTTGAAATATGTGTTTCACGGGTCAATAAGTTGTATTGGTTTGGCATTAAGCGTAATAATAGTCTACATGTACAAGTTTCAAAGTCTAGAATGAGTTAACTTCTACGTTATGTAATAAATAGTTAGTTCAGCTCTCCATAAATCATAATACAATTCGAACAATAAGTATGTATGCAGTTGTATATGAATTATATATTAATTAGAGAATTAAGAACTGTATTTAATAATCATTTAATTACTTGTATAGTATTTTTTTTTAACCGGTAAGTGAAACATTTATTAGTACAATAACATATTTTCATGCATTCAGTTTATTTTTCCTTAAAATTGTTGATGCAAGTCATAGTTGAATATTTGAATTCCTTCGTTGAAATTAAACAATTAGTAATTTTAGAGAAAAAAAAAAGTTCAGAAATATGTTATTTTATAACCTATGAAATCCTGGAAATATTTTGATTGTTGAAAAACATTAGGTGAACTCCATTTGCATTTTTTGACGGTAACAAATCATGCATAATGCTGACATTAATATGGAATGATTTACTTTTTCAAAAAGTATCGAATGTCATAATATGACAGTATACATGTCTAGTTGACAAAACCACTGTGGCACGCAGTAAACTTAACAATTCAGTAGCACGGTGATTTCTAGGCTGTCGGTAGGTAATCATGTTGTTTCGTTTTTTCAACTCGCGCTCTTTTGATTATTTCCGGGCTTATGTATTTGCGATTCGGTAAATTCTTCAAGCCCTCTGGGAAACGGCGAGAAATCAAATTACAAGTTCTGCCGACATTTATCACTTTTATGACCTCGTCCGAGATTTTCCCTATGTTGTGCACCGTTTCCTCTCCGTTTATATACTTTATTTCATTGTTATTATTGTTATTTATATGAAAATACCGCTAGTGTGTGTATGTGGCAGCGAAATTTCTTATCGAGGTCATGTCGCGGAATCAGGCTGCGTAAATTTTTATCCCGTTAAGATTTATAGCGTTTACTTTTTCTTCTTTTATTTTTTTTTTTCTATTTTTCCACAAGCCGCCTCGAAAATAATGGGTGAAAAAACAGGAGAGCAATATATCGGACCCGCGAAAAATATGTTACGGGCCAGTTAAAGTGTCGACCGCAAGACATTCCTCTTTTTCTTTTTATCTCTATATTCTCTTCTTTCTTTCTTTGTTCTTAAAAGTAAAAAATGCTCGAAAAACACCGGAATGTTGTTGTACTACACGAACAAGTGAAAAACTAATACGTGTTTTCTCTCCCGAATATTTCTCTTTTTCGCGTGTTATTAAACTGTATTTTACTTAAGTTATGTCACAGCGTACCTACCTACCAGTAGAATATATTATACTAAAGTTACAGCAGTTTTTGTAATAATCTCGACCATTTTTTACGTACACGTACCCCGTTGACTTTCAAATAGGTAATTTTCTATACCGAAGAAAATTTTGAACCGAAAGAAAAATTAAGTGAGGTTCCTATGGTATATCTGGTTTGGTTATATACTTGTATAAAACTCAAGTATACCTACCATACGATGTAGAGGGAAATTGCCCGGCCTCGCACCGAACAGTCTTGGCTGGGGCATAGTTTTTAATCGATTACCACCTTATATTATATAAAGCCTTGCCATGTTTACTTATCCTTGTGTTTAACAACTGCTAACTACACGCCCGAGATCAAATTGTATCCGGTGAGAAACAACAACAAAAATCACAAAAAACTGTAAAATATCTAATAATAAATCAGTTACTTTATTTTCATTCTAAAAAAATATATTTTTTCGGGCGAACGTGAACAATTTTCAAAAGGCTGGTAGGAAAAATTTGGCACTTTAAAAGGTTCAACGACCCTGTTATATTATACAGGGTGCCTAACCGGGATAAGCATAGCGCGATCTCTCCCGTGTTAATATAGATTAATAAATACTGTTTTTTTTTTGATGGGCAATTTTAGACAATAGCAGTTTAGTTTTCAACATTTCAGTGAAGATTGGTGTATATTATTAAAGAAGTGAAAAAATTAACTTTTTAGTTTATCATTTTTGTGAAATTTCAATATAGTCTTTTTTTATAGGGCCTATTTTCTGAAAATTTCAAGAGTTCAACTTTCATTAGATTCATGATTTTTAATTTTTTTTACTTAATAAAGAAATAATCTAAATTATTAGCACCTAGTCATTTTCCAATAACGTTTGCTGATACTGTTGATATTATTTAAAACTGTGTGAATAGCACACTATTTTCTTGGAAACTAGAATAATGGTTAAAAATGATTAAGTTCATGAAAGTTTAAAGTTGAACCGTTATCATTTTAAGGAAAATAAGCCCTATAAAATGGTTATCCTCAAAATGTATAAGAGTTATAACATAAAAAGTTAAATTTTAAACTTCGTCAATAATACACTTATAAGGCGTATAAACCAAACTGTTGTCCAACAATTACCTTTGTTCATGGATGTTTATAAAAACAACCAGAATTTAATTATCTTTATCAACACGGTAGGTGTCGCTTAGTGTAAATTCCGATGTGTCCACCCTGTATAGTGTATATTATATTTACAGTATTATTTTAATATCCTAGGAAACCATGATTTGTTAAATTTAAAAATTGTGCATCTTTGCCGACTTTTTTAAAAATTAATATCTTGAGTTAACTATTAACTTGTATATTCAGAAAAAGATTTATACCATTTAAAAAACCGCATGAAGATCGAGTGACTGGTTCCCGAGATCATTGGCATCAAATATTTTCATTTTCACATTTATATTCAATTATAGATATTTTACAATAACAGAACAATTCATAGTCTAAAAACCAGTGTAAAATATTTTATTTTATGTCATTTATTTTAGCAAGTATAGTTAAATAAGTTACATCAATTCGAAGGATTTAATTTATCGTAAGATCATAAGTATCACAAATGTACAACAAAAGCGTAAAAACTAATTTTAGAATTGCGTTGGATAGGCAATAATGATACATTGATGTTTTCCTTCCATTATAACCTATATTATTATTTTAATTTTTTTTTTGTGATCATTTAAAAACATAATCATGAATTAAATCCTATATTATATAACTTTAAATATTTTTGTGCCACGCGGATAGTAATAATATAAAATGATAAACATAAAACACATGTATCGAAATGTTCATGTGTTTGGTATTATTTTTTCATTTAAATCGTGTTTACAAAAATCACAAGCCCTCGAAGAAAAAAATTATTTCAAAAACTGATTTTATTATTTCACCGCGGTTATTATTATTTAATGATTTCGTGTCAGAGTTTACTGAACAACTAACAGCGATAACATATTTTAAATCATTCGAAATTAACATTGAAAAAAAAATGTTAATACATCAAAATGAACATGAATTTAAAATTCAAACGTGACAGCCTTTGATAAGTGTTAATCCTAAATTGTATTTCAATCAATCAATATCATGAAATACTAAATAATAATTTATGAATATATTTATATATATATAAAACTGTATTATTAAAAATCCCTAACGATATTCAAAATAAATTCGCTTGAAAATAAAAATGACGTAAAACGGCTTTTGATGTTTCCATTTATAAAAAAATAGCAACTTTTAAAATCATTTAAGTATATCATTCAGATTAAAATTATAAAATGCTTAAATAATTAAAATGAACTTGATCGACGATTATATGCCCAATTGCATAAGTTCATTTTAAGCCAAATTGCAGTTTGGCAAAATTACCGTTAAACTTTTAAAATTAAATATATGAAAATACTTAACCAATAATTGACATTGAGCCGCATAATTTAAATAATTACCGATACTGCCAATCACATACTTTTGTTCTAGGCTAATCCTTGCTGTGTAGTGAAAGCGTTACAACATTTTTTCCCGTATATTTCCTTCGCTATATTTAAATGACAATATTTAGGTGTACTACGATCATATTTTCTTTTCATCAACTAATATAAATCTCAACCAAACAGCGTACATTTTCTACTTCATTAAAGAGTCTTATTATTCCAATCTGCCACTTTAAAACATCACAAATTTATTGATAAATTTCTATTCAGAACACTAAAATTATCATTGTAAACGTATCAGCGAACAACAAATGTTTATTTATGTAAATTGTTGGTTTGAACTGCGTGTTTTATGGACAGTACTGCTATAAACTTATGTACTGAGATACCACTGGGGTAAAACACATTTTTTTTTACAAGATATCAATCTATTTTTTTTACTTTATCCTATATTTCACTTGTCTTTGAAAAATATGTGTACGAAAACACTAAATACAATCTATTTTTGTCGTTTCGTATAAGTGGTGAATATTTAAGGACCAAACAGAACATTCATTGAAATAAAAGTAAAACAAAATAGTCTTGCAAACGGTACTGAAAGGAAAATGTGTTGCAAAAAATATGTTTAATTTTATATTATTTGCATGGATAGACGCTATTGATACTTTATAATGTGTTATATTTTTAAAAAAAAGAGAATGTAGTACAATGTAAAATAGTATAATTAATATTTTCTATAAATGATAACGTCAAACAAAGACAAAACTATTTTTCTTGTTACTTTATTTCTAATAAAAAAAATAAAAAATGCTCCTATTTATTATTTTTTTAATTTACGTTGAAAAGTACTGTTTTATCTCTTACCATTCAATGTTTAATTTACTAAACCACTGCTTCTAATCCCTTAATTCCTACGAGTTGCCTTTTCCATTGATTTTCCCGCGTTTAGAGGTATAATCTGGTTAAGAATAAACAAAAAAATTCCCAAAACCTTCCTGAGAGTAACTGTCACTTTCCAAAGTAATTCCACTAGCTCTGTGATGTTTGTGAAAAGTCCCCACACCACACGTGGTACTACAAAACCTAACCTATGTCATATTGGTTACTAAAGTATCCAAATTATATCTTAAATTATATTTATTTTCATCAGCATGAAATAAAATCGTTTTCAAGCTCTAGCTTACTTCGATATGCAATTTCTTTTAAATAAAAAGTTTTATCAAACTATCTAAAAGGGGCTTTTTTCATTTAAATCCCGTTTAAAGTGTATTAGAGTAATTTAATTTTAAATAGAAACAAAAGCTGCCGTTGTTTATTCATTGGGGAGAAACATTGATCACGCAAGAACGATTTGGTCTTCAGTCTCAGATCACAACTAATTAAAAAATGTTTCTTATCACTCATGTGAACTGAACATAAAAACATAAGCCTTTACTTTTGTATACGATTTAAAATAAAAATTTACTATTTTTTTTTTGAAGAAATTTCAACTTTCCCAGCAATTTTATTTAAACACATGTACATTTTTTTTTTTAAATAATAAATTCAAATTTATTCCGTTCAGTGGAACAAGAATAAAATGTTAGTTGTAATTTTATATACTTACATTGTCTGGTAGTTATTTATTTGTGGCTTTATTAAATATTAACTACTTTACGACAAGCATCTGAAGAATCGTTGTATTCCCAAAGCGTTGAACTATTTAATTTAAATTCATTTGAACTTTTTTTATTTTAGAATTATTGCTTTTAACTGATATAGTTTAATTATTGCACTTTACGATTTTATTGGAAATGTCTACTAATTTACT
This sequence comes from Periphyllus acericola, assembly GCA_949715065.1. Taxonomy (NCBI): domain Eukaryota; kingdom Metazoa; phylum Arthropoda; class Insecta; order Hemiptera; family Aphididae; genus Periphyllus; species Periphyllus acericola. The sequence goes on from OX454268.1 coordinate 6,958,798, forward strand.
ATTGGTAAATTTTGGTTTTTATTACATTTCTAATTCTCTTAGACTATGCATTTCTTACGTTTCATAATGTCCTCCTTATAGAAAAATAATCTAAAAATATAAAAAAACTCCAATGTTACCTATCTAAGTGATGAGCAAGTGCATTTAAGATCAGTGAAAACCAAATGATTCCTTCCTGAGAAAATGTAAATATTTTGCTTGACAACTTGTATTTATATACCATGATCTTCATGGCGAATTATAGTTGAAAAAATTATCTTTTAAATAATTGGTAATTAAATAAAATTAATCGGGTTATTTGTTTTTGTTAGGCGTATTAATAGAATTCGATTTAAATTTGTAATTAATTCAATACATTTTCCTATTCATCAATATGAAATAAAAAAAAAGGTTTTATTTATACCATCCAACTATTTAAACTTTCAAATAGTTCATTATACTGATGATGTCAGGATTTAAAATATAATAACGTTTAGGTTTTGTTTTTCGTATAAATAATGCGATGTAAATGTGAACGGTGAAATTAACCCATTATTGAATTGTAATCAATTGGATTTAGCAAAATTTTACTAAACAAAGTCGGAAATGAGTCAACTTTTTTTTCTTTTTGATGTACTTGTATTGAATTAAAAAAAAAATCAAGTAAATTAACCGACGAAACAATATACGCTTTTTTTCCTGTAAGTAATGTTCGACGCCTATTATAAGACGGCGCATTATGTAGGCAATTCTGCTGCTTTGCTGTGTTGAGACGCTGTGTAGGTATGATATAATTTTTACGAAATTACCATAATCAAACAAAATATGTATATTAATAATCTATTAATTTCACAATATTGTTTGCTAATTTATCATTTTTTTTATGAACATAAAATTATTAATCAAACAATTAAATATTTGTTTTGATTTAATTGTCTTGAACGGTTATAATTACGATATAATAATTCAATAAATAAGTTTCTGCTACATCAGGGTCATAAATCCAATAATACCTTATAATTTATAGTGTATTTATAGTATATATATATATATATATAGGTATTTGTGTTGAGGCCAATAGCATAACATCATATTACGCTCACACCGGTCACCTGCTACTTCGTGCGCACCCTAAGTCTTGTTTCACCACCGATCGACTACAATGTGTGTGTGTGTAACTGAGCCGGAGTGGTTGGAATCTCCGAGAAAATCTGACGAGCTACGTGGTGGTGTGCGTATTTGTAACGTGTGTTGCTTAAAATTGATGATAGTGATTATAAATAAAACATAAAAAAATTATTAAAGATAACTATAAATATGATGGGAAATAAATAAAATTATTGGTTATTCAGTAATTGCGTATTGCCGGTGAAGAAAGAAACTGTTGTATAACGTAGTTTTTTTTTTTTTTATTTAAAGAAAATCTACAATCTATACATACATTTTGTACAATTAGTGTGTCGAGTGTCGGTGGTGAACCGAAATAGGCCGATGACCGTGAACGTCGATTACTGCGCGGCCACAGGTACGCGTGTACCTCTATCTTTAAGTTTTGTTATTTATGTTCGCGTTGGTGGCGCAAACAATTTAAATATGATGGCTAATCAAATTCTTCTTCGATTTAACTTTAATTATTAATTATTTTCTCACCACCAGATTTAACTCCGCTAGATAGCCCGCGCCCAGAACCTCCGAAATGACAAAGGCAGTCGGGAACACGAAGCGACGGTTGACCGGTAAGCCCACGGAAATTATCGGTTCCGCCTAAGCGCCAATCCAATATGATAATAACGCTAATAACATACTCGACCACCGTGCCCGATCCTAAACTCGTACCAAGTATAAGTTTAAATCGTTCTGTATATTTATCGGGCAACGCCAAAGTGCATAAGAACAACAACGTAACAATAATAATATAATAATATTGCGTAACAATAATTTATAATAATAATTATGAAATGGCGATCGTCACCGTCGTGCCGTCGCACAACGCATGCAACCTGGTGCAACGAGAATCTTACTTACTTACTTACTTACTTACTTACTTACTTACTTACTTACTTACTTACTTACTTACTTACTTACTTACTTATTTTTTCACGACGAGAACACTTGCGTACCCACAAAACGGACAGTGGCGGTAAAAACACAGCGATGCAAGTATGACCGTGAATGTTACGATGGACAAAAGTGCACTAACAGTTAAAATAGGTTCGCGTGTGACGTACGAATGTACCCGGGGACAATCACGGTCGACCGGTCTGGATCCATTGTTCACGACGGCGTTCACTGTGAAAGGGATGGCACGGGTATTATAATAAAACTGTAATTACTGAATACCTATATAATGAGTAGACGCCGAACCACATATTTATATACGAGTATATTTCAATTATCATTTGTCTTCCTGACATTGTTATTAAATTCGGTTAAAAATTAATCTCAATTTGAAATTTTTCAGTTGTAAATTGAAACATTTAATACAAAAGTTCTTAAAAAAAAAAAAAATAAAAACGTTTTGAACACAGTTTCACGGTCTCTGAGAAATTTTCAAAAAATATTTCGTAATTTTAAATAATTGAATAAAACTAAAATAGTGTACCACTTTGTTTTTAATATTTACACAGAAAATACTGTGCAAATATTTTTTACAACTATGTTACGTTCAATGCGAGTAGATCATTTTTTTGATAATATTTTCCCGAAATTCTAACTTTCTTAAAGAAAACAGAAACATATTATGTATTGACCTTTAAGCATCAAAAGTATATTTTATATTTTTACATTAAAAAAAACTTATGAATTAATTTATACAATGATTAACGCGAATAAAGGTTTCCGACACTTTTTTTAAAACTGTGTTTACAATGTTAAAAGTTTCCAAGCCATCATTCTGTTTAGTTCGGGAACAAATGAGTTCTTTAAGAATTATTAATGAAAATTAGGAAATAGCATTTAAGTATTTTAAGATGCTTACCATCGTACGATACTGTTTTTATTGGTCGCTCTAAACGTTAGATACCACAAAGCCATCGGAATCCGAGTTGTAAATAGTAACCTTTCCCATTCCAGACATAATTAATGCGTCTAATTGAAAAAGTTATTTCATTAAACTGATTTATAAATAAACCGAACTATTATAGTAGTCCGTAAAATGTTCGGAAAGCAGCGAGTTTTTTTTTTATATTATCATTTAACAGTCACATAGTATACTTGGTCGAAAAATGTTTATGACAAGCGAAAAAAGTGATAATTATTGAAACATTTATAACCGTAAAAAATACGTTTACTCATATTATAAGGAATACGTAGTGTGTAAATATAAACTACAATATGAATTAATTGAATACATTATGTGTGTACTCTCGGTCATTTAAATTTAACCATATTGTTTTTATATTTTCACAGCCATGACAGTGTTTAATATCTATATAATTTCAATAAGTTACAACGTTATGTAGTAATTAGTTAAAATTAAAAACATTTCGGGTATGGTATAGACGCAGTGGTTAGCGACAGTCGCTGATCATTGATGCGGTTAAGCACCGTCCACCGTCGGTAGCTCCCGGATGGATGACCACTCGGGTGGGTTTTTAGCGACGAAAGCCATGTCCCATATACACATACGTGTTACAAAAATCTGTCATTCCAAAAATCCTACACCCTTTGTACCATATACCTAATGGCCATAGTAGCCAAAGCTTAAAATAATGTATAAAAAAAAAAAACATTAAGTGCATTATATAGTATGTACCTGCTCGGAAATGTATTATATAATAATGTAGCTTGATGAATGATTAACGAATTAAAACCTAGAGTTTTATTTAATACAATATTAATTATAAACTATCCTCATTTATTTTAATTAAAAAAAAAAAAAAACTATTTGAATCAACGTACTGTAGGCAGCTGAATTAATTTTGTTTTGACACAGTGAAATCAGTGAATATAAATATGCAGTGCGTATAATATGGTGCTTTAATATTATAGTACTCTAGTGTATGCAAATTATTAACCGTGGACAGTTGGATTTAATAGAAAATATATTATAATATTCAACCAAGGAAATAGTATGCGATTATTAGGGAGCGGATGTTAATGCTCTAGCAAATCGAAAAATATACATGAGTTTATACGATATGGAGATATGCTTAAAATGTATTCAAAATATGCAAAAATTGGCGAAAAATATGTATAATTATTTATTTATGATTTAATTTATTCATCTTCATCAAATGTTTGCATCACTCTACAAAATATATCAAGATTGTCACAATTATAAGCCGCTGCGTCCAAGCACCCCTATGAGTATTTACTGGTTGAGACGGTAAAGAAATTTCAGGGGCAGTTTGAAAATAATTTATTCTGGATTGGATACTTAAACACACTTTTTTACTGTTAGCAATTAATTAGCGGTTATATCGATAAACTTTTAAAAAATGTTTACGCACTTCCTCTGAAATACGAAGTAACATTACGATATCGTAACAATACGTTATTCATGGTACATATCAATTCAATTAGTTGACACTATCATGTCTACAGGTTATTCCTGGTTTTGCAAAAATGATCGTCATACGTTATTGAATTATTTGATTATATTTGGATATTGACGTAATATTTTACGAAAAACCTCAAATACGCGCTAAAAGCATGGTGAATATAAGTATATGATCAAACAAGTAGAAATCTAACAAATATGCAAAATATAATTGGTTATTTGAATTCTTCGACTAATGAAAAACATTTCCACCCTGCTCCGCATTAATTTGGACGTTTTTAAAAAAAACATGACAAATGCATAAATATCCGTCTCCTAGTGATTATGAACCGAAGGACTTAATTTTTTTTCGTCGGCATAGAGTACGTAGTGTAAGCCACGCATTGTTTAATTATATTCGCAGCATACAATGGTAAACGAACTAATCCAATATAACGGGGCGTATTGTAATATAATACATCAATTCGGCGAACCATACGCGTCATTTTATCGCTTTTATTTCGTTTAATAGGAATCAACGAAGTTCCCGAAAGCATAATAATATCACCTTATAAAAACGCGTTGGAATTAATGCGGTCGTTTTATTCCCTCGCCCGAGTACTATACAACCAATCTGCTAAGTACACAAGTCAATATTGATAAATGATGAGTATCGATGTTGAATTACTCAGCGAAAAGGGAGAAAAAAAAATTAAGGAAAGGAGAGGAGGAAAGATTGATGAATAGGAGAAAAAAAACCCAAGTGTAGGTGTAGCGTACACTGCGGGGCGCGTGTAGCTGGTTAGAGGAAATTGCAACACGATTGTTAAATAACAAGCTTGGCGCATCCACGACACTGGATCCGCCCACTTTGGTATTGTCTGAACGGGCCGAGCAACGTTTGTAAAATACTTATACTGCAAAAGACGGTTTTACCTTTTACACGCCCCTTTCGTCAACAGAAAATAAAACATTGCACCACAGACGCTACAATATATATCGTGCTACAGTACCACGCGACCCGCGCGCGCGGTACATAACGTTGTAGTGCTGTAATAACAGTGTTGGATCGCGTATTAGGTTAACGTTTTAGTCACTTATAGCAGCGAGTGTAACATGGCAGAATAGACGTTTTGTGTTTCCCAAGTATTCGGCGCGTGCACGTAGAACAACTGCGTGTATAATACGTTAAACGCTCAGACGCCGAGATGAAGATATTTATAGTTGTCTCGAAAGAGTGTACCGAATATTATTATGGTTTAATGTCTGGATGGATGAAGCTATTATGCTGTGAAGCGGACGTGTAGCTTTCTCGTTATTTACAATCGAGAGACTTTCCATGAGAGGGGTAAAAATACGTACAAAACGTTCATGTTCCGTAAAAAGAACCCCGCGCGTATTACGGCTTTAACGTTCCCATGTTCGTGTGTGTTTTAATATTACAATCTTGTTACACATTAAAAGTAATTAAATCCGAACGGAACTTAACTCATAATCTTAGTACGAGTCTATGCATTATTCGCATTTATTTTTATTTTTTTTTATAAAAATATAAACTTATGAAAACAACTCACATCGTAGAAATACAGCTAAAAAATATGTTAGCCTTGGCTTCGATAATATTATTAATACCTATTATAATAATTAAAACGTGATGGGTGATTGTTTTCATAAATGTGTTGAAATAAAATAAATAAAACTTAAACCTTTTTTTTACTTTATATAATTATATTTAGTCCATAAAAACATGATTATAATCAAAGTATAATGAACAACTAACAGTTACCGCTTGCCGACATGATGTTATATTCTTAATATTAATTTAATAGTATCTCTTGTTAAGTATTTTTATCTTTGTCTATGACGTGTGAATGGTACTTTAATTATTATTATTCATTTTTATTCTCATATAAGAATAATGTATTCAATATTTAGAAAATACGAGTCGCAATATTTATTTTAATTGCTACTAGTTACTACTATGATAGTTAAACAATTATAAAAATCAATAAAAATAATATTATATGACATAGCCAGTTTCCAATATAAAAGATATTACAGCTTTTATAGTAGTATCGGATTTGTTATTGAGAATGGAATGGAGATTAAAAGAAATATTGTGATTTTTAAGGGGGTTTAGATTCGTAATATTAGATTTTATTGTTTATTTGTATCCACAGGAGCTTCCGCGCTTGACTGACGTAGTACGATATGCACTAGTGTAATGTGTTGTGTTTGTAACTCGTGGATCCTGGGTGAAAGCAACGCGATCAGAATTTCATGTGAAAAAATTATTTATTTTTCCGATTTAATTGAAATATTGGAAACGCGGAAAACAATATTATATTATTATTCCACGCCGTGTACGTTATAAGTGCACAACTTCCGTTCTACGATTTTATTTACTTCGGTGTCCAGCTTGATTCCATATAAAACCACTGTAACGTCAAATCCTGATCATCCTGTGCGTCTGGCGCGTAAACCGAAAATGCGCGCATTCGTTCGAAACACAATGCGTACGTGAAGTGCGAGCGTGAACACAACATTTTAATAATACCAAATACGTAGACGTGCGGAAGAGTGTTAACGGAACACGAGTCCGAAGCGTACGGTTTCCCGGTAAACGCATAATATATATTTTAACACGCCGTACTTGGCGGCTATACTTCCGCTTTTAACTTTTGCGTGATCTTTTTTTTGTCTCTTGATAATCTTCTCCTATTTAGTGTTTTTGATTTATTCGTACACTTCACCCCGTGGGTTATCACACCCGGCGAAACCCATGTTTTACCGTACGGGCGGGAGCGGAAAAAAAACTCAATATCTCCCGCGTCGTCTACTGGAACAGCAGCAGCGGCGGCAGTGTAAAGTGTGTACGAGGTCATTTCGAAAATTCCAGGTTAAGCTCGCCCGTCGGGACGGTCTATTGTTTCGGAAGTTTTATACCCACGCCCCCATTTTATTAATCACCTCCATTATTGTCGCTTGTTGTTCCGAAACCTCCACCGGTTTTTTTTCCCGCGTCAAAACCACCCGCGCCGCAGCCTCCCGGTACCTACTTTTTTTCGCCGCCGCCGCACGGTACCGCAGAGTTCTCACGAAATGTTCGTCCATAAGCCAAACGAGTGTGTCAAGTTTTTCAGCGCGACGGTTTGGGTAGCTTTTAATCAATTTGTTAGACAGCGGAGGATGGGGTGTTTTCCGTTTTTTTTTTGTTTTTTCTTCAGTTTCTTTCCGTCCTCGCCCCCCTCCAACCCCCCCCCCCCCCTCGCCTACTAACTGCACTCGCCTTCCGAAAGCTTCCTGCCCGTTGACAGCTGCTAATCTGCCTCTCCGGTGATAAATGGCCTTGGGACGCGCACCCTGCCGCCACCCGCCCTACCCCGTCGCTAGTGTCGCCCGTCTCCGCGGCGGCAAACGATGATTGAGAACGCACCGCCGCCGCCCGAAATGAACTCATTTTTCATGGTCTACGATGAGTGGCGCCGGTGGCGGTCCGCGGATCCTGGTGACAACCGTCGAGTCCCGGTACACCCGTTAGCCGTACAAGGAGCACGTGGTTTTTATTAAAAATATTCGTAAGCAGCACGTAAAACACACGGCGACGGTTGTACGAGACACGTGGTAATCTTTTGTCTCGCCTGCAATGTCCGGTGAAACCGAAGTACATGACGTGTAGACGCCTAACTGGGAAAACGGTGCACTAAAAACCTGCGGTTAAATCATTAAAAAGTTATCGATAATGCTACAAAACTAATGCTTTTTGACCATGAAAATGTTACTAAAAATTACTTGAAAATGTTAAAGTGTAAGACTTGAACCAATCATCGTATGTATATAGACCAGTTAATTCTTAGAAAACCTAAATTCAATTGAATATCTACGTCTAACATAAAATTAAAAAAGGTTTTATTAAACTGTAGGTATCTGATCATTGTATTAACCAATATAAATACTGAATAAAATATGTGTTAAATAGTTTATGTAAGTTTTTTTTTAATTTTTCAATTTTTTCGAAATTTTTTTAAATTGAAAAATATACACCTAAATGTTCTGAGAATGTCGAATATGCACGTAAACAACAAAAACTAAATGTAAAAGCTAATGAACTGACACTAATTTACCGAAAATTCATTAATTCACAAATATCATTAGGAAATGCAAAACAGGGCTACAAACAATTATACACTTAAACTCTATAATGTATAAATCGATTTTCGTATTTAGTATGCTATATCCTGGAGCATTATGAAAAAAAATGCAAACGCTAATAATAATCATACACGATTAGGTAAATGAATAAATGTGGTACGTGCATGCATTAAACGATCTACCCGGGGGTGTAAAGTTCGGATCGCACTTAATGGTCTGTTGAAACCATAATATTCTAGCCCAGTGCTGTTGGGACTAAAAGCTTGGCACACACTTTAGAAAAACGTTAAAATATTGTTTCGCCACCACATTCTCTCGAAATGCCACTTATCGACAACTTTTAAAGACCAATTTACATATTTAAATTTCTCGGCACATTTTAATGTTATTCTATACCTACTAATAAATCTATTATAATAGTTTGCACGTTTTTATTCGATCAACCCAACCAAAAGTATCTTTTGTGGAACAAACTTATTGGAAAGAAATGTGTTTGTATATACGTAGCTGCTATAGTAATTAATGTCAAACGAGGGTGCATTATTTGATCGTTTTATCTTCGGATTTTGATTTTAAACCATTTTTGTTATATGAATACCATTGCATTTTTTATCCAAGTTCAGCATCTGCATTGTTTTATTTTAAAAATGGTAATGCACGCATGTTTATGGTGATATTTAGTTTATTTGAAATTATAAAACAAGTCCCTATATTTTTAGCTACAAAGTATTAATTATTCAACTTTAAAAACATTCAAGTTTCCCTAAATTAACATTTTTAATTAGATATTCTCTTATTTTCTGAGAATATTATACGCTAAAATATTAAAGTAATTTACTTCGGTCCAGCGTGAAAATTAATATTTAACGCAGAAATTATGTGTTTATTCAATTACCGTAAAGTATGTAAATTCAATTATCACTATATAATTTTTTTTGAGTTGAAATATTAAAATTTTAACAATACTTTTCGATTACTACTCTGCAAGTACGGGATATTCGAAAAATTAATATTGTAAATTGGTTTTTCAATTAATTATTTTATGAACGCAGTACACCGAAACTCAATACCCAAAAATGTAGGTAACCCGATTTCTTGCGTTTCAATGAGATTTCGAAAAGGCAATATTGGCGTGCGCCGATTGATTTCGCAGCAACTTATGTTACATTTTTTCGCCCCTCGGTATGATGAATACGACTCGAACAACTCCGGTGGGCCACGAAATCATGTTGGATCGAAATAAGCTGCTCGGTGATAAATAATCTCGCGATACTATATAATAAATCGTACGCATTACGAAAACCTCGACGCCCCGCGCGGTGAGAGAAAAAAAACCGCAAACGAATTAATACTGCGTGGTGCGAAAACGTTTTCCTTTCGTGTGTACGGAATAAAAACGAAAAGTATAAATCGAGGTACAGAGATAACACGTAGGCAAGTGTATATATATATATATATACACACACGTATAGGTAAGTAGGTAGTAGTATATGTAGTATATGTTTGTATAGGCATTATTTATTTATATTGTTGAATCTGGTGCACAATTCCGTGCGCTGCTGAACGCTCGAAAATAATCGCCGAGATGAGAATTCTATTCAGAGAGGCACGCCATTGTTACGGTTCGGAGAGAGGAGAAATAATGAGAGGAAAAAAGACGGATAAATGTTTTTCTCTTCTCCGTCCCACTCGCGCAAACGTCGTCGTCGTTGCCGCGTTTCACTTATTTCTTCAGCAGCTTTTTACTTCAAACGACTGCCGTGAAGTACGCGCGTGAAAACGTGTAAGCGCACAACATATGGTCGACGACGTTTTCGGTGAGACGTTTGTTATGGTAGTCGCGGACGCTACGGAAAACTTTGTCGCACGAAAATTGCCCCTACTTCCGTTTTGAACTGCTCAAATAGGTGGCTATAAACACTGGAATATCTGCCCGGCCGTTTAACGTGCGAGGGTGTGCGCGCGTGCGTGTGTACCCGAGATATTCCCCGCTTCGAGACTCTAACCACCAGAAATAATAGTGGCACGGGAGTGAATAGAGGACCGCAAATAGTTATAATAATAATAATAACAATAGTAATAGTAATAACTGGTGATAGTAATAATACGCTCTTTAATAAAACGGGGGTATCGGCGACTCGTTTAAAACGGCTGTGTATAGCGCCGAATGTGTGGGCACACTAGTGGCGGGTGTAACCGTCTGCCCCGCTCCGACGGTTATACTCGTATGCGTGTGTGTGGTGTATACATGTACACGTATACATAAATGCGGCGGAGGCTTCAAATTAGCTTCTCTCCCCGGCCCTGCGTAAACGGGCGTTTTACAAACCGGGCACGTAATCGCGTTGATTTACATCTGGCTATTACGCGCTAACAAGTATACGGTCCTCACGAAAAGCACACACACACACACACACACAGTACGCGATGTAATCATACATATTGTTATATTATACATACATGGCGGCGCGGCGAGAGCGCGTGTGCATTAATCTCGTATCGAAGTGTCGGTCGTCGACGGCTGGCTGCACTACTGCGATCGTATAACGATAATAATATGATACATGTTACGTATAGTATCTAAATGAACAATAGCTTATCGCGTTCGGTGCGTTGCGTGCACATAATATAGTATACGACGTGGGTCGGTTGCGAGGCGGCCCAATGTCAGCATATCACATGACATTTCCGGCAAATCGAACGAGATTGGCAAATTGTTACCGTTTTTAAACATATAACCGAATGAGCCTGAATATATGGGTCTTGTCTGATCGGATTTTTGGTGTTCGAACGCTTAAGTTTGATTTTAATCTTCAAATGAAGAGAACGGTTTCAAAACGCGAAATTTAATTTTCACATAAGTCCGTGGGCTAAAAGTTTTCTGAAGATATTTGTTATTCAAAACCAAAGCAGACAATGTGAGTTAGCAATCATGCTTTTCCAGGAAACACATTAACAAAAACAAAAGGCAACATTACTACGTATTGATAAAATGAATCCTATTCAATATTCCCTTATCTTGCAACTCGCCCAATGCGCAGACAACATACAAAGTGCATAACTCAGTATGGGGGGGGGGTTGAATGGTATTTCTTTTTAAAGTTATGGATATGTTCGTATTACGGTTTTCAATTTGTAAAATATCTAGCGAGCTGTTCTTTCACCCCCTTACTACTCCGATTATTACTGTACACCGTGCACCGCGTGTTCATGTCGTCTTAACGATCGTCGTTGCGGCAAATTTGCTCTCGAGATTCGTAAAGTGCGATAGCCGCGTGGTATGTAAAGTAAATATTATTTCAAATAAAGAACAAACAATAGTAGATTATCTTCTAGTAAAATCAAATTAGTGCGGCGAAACCGATTGTCGTGAAATTACGATAATGGAAGACGAATCACCGTCCTGATATCAGAATTAAAAAGATTAAGCGATATTTAGAAGACGATCATTGATCGTTTGATATTACCTATACCGAAAACTTCAATACGGATCGCGAATATAATAGCACATTTCAATTAAATTTGAACGATGTTGCTGGCACAACTGAATGAAGAAGAGTCTTTGAATTTGAACCAATGCACAAATATACCCTAGAATAAACTTCAAGTGTGTTCTTGGAACACCTATCGATTGAACGGTTTGGAGCTTTCCGTACGAGTAACACCAAACATTTACCCACAGCTGTATTATTTTTTCTTCTCTTTCGAAATGTGAATTTTAAAATAACTTATGATAATTCGTACAATTCGGGGCTGACGCGTGCACCGGTGTCTGAAAACGCGACGTTCCTTAACAATGGAGAAGGTCCGTGATGGATATTTCGCGTTATAACTTAGGACGGTGGACTGTATTGTTGGCCCTTTTATTCATTTTCGTATGACCCTCGGACCCTCGCCGGGTTCAAATCTCAACGTAAAGCCGTTACCGCTGCCGCGTCTTCAGCGCAGCACCGACCGCGTGCGAATTTCGGCCGAGGCGCACAGTGCGCGAAAAGTACAAGTCGCGTATCCCACTCGGGTCCCTTGCGGTAACGCAACCCATTGCACTCGACTCGCCCGGCACAAGTACAGTGCTGATACGTAAACACTGCACACGGTCGCATGGACTTAACAGAAATTCAATCGTAACGTTGATTACTAAAAGTTTTGCCCGCAGAGAAACTGTTTACCGCTTCCGCGTATATAAGCACACTATAATATTATTAACTAATAGTTATTATAATTTGCGCTAGGATTTTAATGACCTAAAAAACCAAAAAAAAATGACCTTAAAATAACCTAAAAATGACGTAATGGTAAAAAATTATCGAAAAATAGCTAAAATAAAAAAATGTGTACGTATAGTTACTTACCACATCACTGTCATGCTATTAAATTTAACGAATAAGATAACTCGTGGTATTGGGTGATGGTGTCAAAACTATTTTTTGTGTATAAATGGTTTTATTATCATCAATAGACCAATGAGATAGATAAACAATCGATATTGTATACAAATTAATAAAGACATTATTTGTGTTACACATTTTTATGTATCATCAAAATCATTGAATGTTAAAGGTTAATGAAATTAAAATAACAAAAATGTAACTCAGATTTTATAAAATTGTAAATAATGTAAATAAGTTATAAAAATAACCTTTAAGTGCTAAAAAAATGACCTAAAACAAAAAAAGTCCAAAAAATGCAAAATTAAAACCATATATTTGAACTCGTTGATGACCAAATCAGATTATGCGCTTGAAAAGCTATTTCTTGTCAATCATGAAAAAAAAGCAAAATCCTATTCCTTCTTAGCCCTAATTATTATTATGTTCACGTGCACGTAACGCGCGCGAAGATAAATGAACTGAATTTCGTTGGAACACACGGATGATCTCGTATTACGATTTTAATATTACCTACAGAACCACTTGTTTCCCGTCATTCTGTTTATAAAATAATAGAAACTCAATAAATATTGTAAAATATACATATTTTCCCCTCGACAGTCGGCCGAACGTTATTCATCGCAAAAGTCCTACGCGAACTGCGTGCGAACGGCGTATCGATTACGGTGCATTCCTCCGTCGCGGGTCGTGTACTGTTTCAACGCGTCCAATACATATTTCCAACCCTTAACCGAACGGAATTCGCTTCGAAACGATCGCGGGCAAAAATTATTGTTTGTTAAAAAAAAAAAAAACACAAACACAAACCTAGAACACTCCTAGGTCGAGTGAGATACACCGGGGTAGGTTGATGATATTTCTGTACAAGTGGATAGTGACTACTAGCCAGTGAAGGTTAGTGCTTATTCGATTTTCGATCTCGATTGAAGTTTTTCTACAACTCTGTATCTCTCGATTCGTCGGGAAACTGTTGAGAAATTTAAACCAACCTACTTCAGTGCCGCGAGACACCATTTCCTACGAATAACTTCTACCGATCTTGAAGATCGGAGCACGCCTATTCCGGTCGAAATCGCGTACGCAGGCACAAACGGAAAAAGTTGCACATCGCGATAAAACCAATACGTTCCTCGTTTCACCGGGAATATAGAAAACGACGAATCGCACGAGAACAAAAGCGTGCTTAACTAACATTACTCACGGCGGTGGCCGGTGGTGGGTCGGTATGTTATAACGTCGTAAAAACACAACGTGATCATACATCAACTACAATTTACTTGTACATTTGTATAAACTGTGCTCAGCACCACTTGTCTAAAAGTATTTCGAAACTCTCGACCGTAAAATGTTAGGTGTGTGCATTTGTAGCAATTTTAATTTATGTGTGTTTTTCTTCTTTTACCGTCATCATCGCGAGACGATTAAGTCGCGATTGTTTAAACACATTTTACATACGTTATACAACGCTCCATACTGCGGTTGCGACGGAAAATCGTCCCCGAAATAAAAACGGTCAAATCAAAATAATAGATACTTTAAACGATAAACATCTGTCGGTTAACTTGATTTCTATACGTCACGGTTTGACTTGAAAACAATAATGGTACGTAGTCAATATTATAATGCATAATACGAAATAATAAATCTATAAAATATTTTTTTACATGTTTTATTATAGAAACTACGTCTTTGAAGTACTAAAAAACCTTGTATTAAGTTGTTTTATCAACGTGATTTGTGATGAATTGTTCATGACATCATTTAGTTACAACTCAAAATATTTCCACAAAGTTCACGTCAAAATATCATTAAGTTCTTTGTTTTTATATATAGTCAAGAATATTGTCAGTGGCTGAGATTCATGCGAAAATATGTCGCGACAAACAGCGAGCTATAAAGTTTTCAGTGCGTAATATAAAAACTTGAAAAAAGGAAAACAATAAAATGTAATATATCAGTAGCTTTTTTTTAACATGATCGAGTTTGCATAGAATAAAATAAGAATCCACATAGTTTCTTTTATTAATTTCATCCAAAAAACCTCATAAATAATTTATTTAGTTTTTTTTTTTTTAATTTTAGTGGTATATGGTTATATATACCACGAAAATGTTTTAATATTTTATGGTGAGAAAACTTTTTGATTGTTAAAAAAAAAACGATAACTTAATACTTAACATGAAACTCGCTTAACGTTATGGGTGAAGTTGGTTTTATTAATTATTTATGTTGATCAAACGGATAATTTTAATGAAATCGAAAGTATTTCCAGAATAATTTCAAATAACAATTTTTCCCGGTCATCTGTATGTTATATATAAGGTGCACCCATTACCCATATTTAGTGGAGCGAACAGAACGGAAATTCAACCATTCGAATTGAAATAATCCAAACGCGCAATGTATATATACTATATATAAAAGGAAATAAAATGATATGGATAACCTTAAGAAAAATATTAAATAAAACACACTTGTATCGGAAGAAAAAAAATGGTATTCTTTTTGTAAAACGTTTTTGTTCATTGAAATGTTAAAAAGTACCGTCGGGAAGACGATAAATATAATAATATAGCGTATAAACGATCGAAGTACAGATGGGCAAATTGGCTGCTGCACGGTAAGTCGGTAACCGGATCTTTTTATTTTCAATTAAAATAAACGGAAAATCCAATAAGGAAATCACTTGCGGGCACATGTTATATGATTGTTTACGTCCCGGAGTAAATTGCATACGTGCAGGTTCAAGCGAAAGACATAACAGTAATAATGTATAATGATATTTGAAAACGCTGAAACTCCTAAACCGCACATAATTGACTGTGCCCGTTTGGATTTATTGCGAGGCGACGTCTTGTGTGCGGTTGAAAAAGTAAAATGTAAATAAAACAACCGTTTTCCGTTCATTACGGAACAACATCATACTCCGGGTGGATTTTGTTTTTTTTCGGTGGACGAATCACGGATGTTTATCGAGCAAAAAAATGAAAAAAAAAAAAATAATAATAAATACTCGATAGGGCCTAGAGCGAACGGATAATACCGCCATGGGTTTTTCACTTCAAACGAAACATAAATATAACGTTTTTACTGTGGTACGTACTCCATCGCGTACTATTATAATAATACGCTGTACGGGCAATTCGCGTGCACGTCGTACGGATTGTTGTAGCCGGCGGTGGTCCGTTGATAAATATTTTCCTCGGAGACGGACCGTGATGTTTTATATACGTTCAAGTCGTGTAATGCCGTTATTTTATTATAATTTCCGTATAAATAAAAAATACGCAATGATACGTAGTCCGACCTTTATCGCGAACAACACACCGGTGATTCGTTTACGTACGATCGGTCCGCGGTGCGTGATGTATTATAAAATCGTTCTTCATGCGGGGTCGCGGAGCAACGGTGTTCTCGGTAACGGTCCCGCGTGTACGTTCAAAAGTTTGTGGAAAATAAACTGCGCGGTACTGATCCGTCGATGCGATTCATCAATCAGTGGGGGGGGGGTAAACGTATCAACGTGACCAATACCACTGAAGGAATCTGCTGAATGATCCCCAATAGCCGACATCGATAAACTGATAAACTTACAGGACGTTCGTTATCAATTAATATAACGAGCGCTGAGATTTTAATGCCCTAACAAATCTCACAAATTGTCCTTAAAAATTAAAGCAGAAATTGCTTCAAAACTTAAAAAATTGGTATGAAAATATCTTTAAAATTAATATTTTTCAAATACATTTGTATATCATTTTACCATCTGCGGTAGAAAAAAAATATATATGCACATAAATGTATGCAGTTTATCACACCGAGATTTGTCCAGAGCGATATCTCACGTGTTAATAGAGATAATCGAATTCTGTGTTTTTTATGAGCATCCTTGGGCAAAGCAATAATTTAGTAGATTTAAGTGTATTATTAAAAAAAGTTAAAAAATTAACTTTTTATTTTAAAATTGTTGTGAAATTCGAATATAGACATATTTAAAGGGCTTCTTTTTCTGAAAATTTCGATTGTTCAACTTTCACATTGGATTCATGATTTTTAATATTTTTTTTATTTAACAAACAAATAATATCAATTATTATCACCTCGTTATTTTTCCGATAAGGTTTTCTGATAATACAATATTATTATTAATAATTGTGTAAATGGTACACTATTTTCTTGTAAAGTTGGAAAATTGTTAGAGATAAATGAAAATTGAACGATGAACCGTCAAAGTTTTCAGAACAATAAGATGGCCATCTTCGATATTTAAAATACATAGTTATGAAAAAAAAAAAAAATGTTCTTTTTTAACTACTTCAATAATAAACTTATGTTAACCAAATTATTGTCAACTAAACTGCCTTCACTCAGGGATGCACGATAGATATCGATCTGTGTAAATCCTGATGGCACACCCTGTATACATGCACGTCTTTAAAAACAGTTGTAATTTATTGGCTAATAGTTATGATAACATCATCATTGTGCTCACTACGTTATTTGTACGGTCGGCCGAAAGTCTCTGGTTAATCGCAACAATTAACAACGTTCACTGGACATAAAAATGTGAAAAATTCTCTAGGATCTAAGAAAATACTGTTACGTTTTCAAAAACCACCATAAAAATGACTTCAAAGTGTTAAGTTTGTCCAAAAATAGAAACAAAGAATTACAATTATAACATTAAAATAATCAGTTTCACCCGAACCACATTTACTATTTACTAATCTACGTATTGGAACTCCAGGAAAAATTATCATATTTCATCAAGGCACCAGCCCTAATATTATAATATTGTTATCACTTAGACTCCCGTATTATGATAATTAATTGCATAATAATATCATCAGGTCAACTGTAGATATCAGTTAATTTAGACACAGCTATGGGGGCGGGAAAACACCAACGGCGTAAAATAATATGCAAGTACCTACGTGGCGAAATTCTTCGTAATACTTGACCCCGTTCCGATAAAATATGTGCGTGCTATCGCGGATGTGTCCATATTGAACGGTCGACGTAAACGGAGAAGAAAAAATAAAAAGGATGAAATATAATATTGAACGAACATGGAATAATATACCATTCGCTGTAAACGTTTTTGAAATATCGACAGAAAAACACACTGGAAATTTACAAGTTTCGAGTCGACCGACGACGACGACATAGATATCCGCCGTGTATATATATATAATATATATATATACATGTAGTGCTCCAGAAATTATTAAGTCGATGGTATTACCGAAGTTTTTCTTAGATATAACTTCCTTTTCTCGAACCGTCCATTCTACTGTCTGTGGTCATTTTTCCGGTCCATTGAAATGGAATACGGGATAAGAAAATAGAAGGAAATAGAGACGGAGAGTGAAAATAATTCCCTTTTATAATTCAAAAGGCACAAAAGTCGACGGCGGTCATAAGTTACCCAGCGTACGTCTCCGATATATCAAATACCGGGGTTTCAGGGAATCGAACCGGAATTTATTAAAGCTCTTGCGGCTGAACAATACGTGTATTATTGAAGTATATCAAAGGTCAAGCCATGGTGGACAAACAGGTGGTTGTCGGTGGGATAAGATTTATTTCTCGTATTGTTATATTATATTTTGTGCTCAGTACTGTGCTCGAGGAAAATCATATGGACAACAACGTTTTTACATTTTAAATGTTTGATATAAATGTACAATATATCTAAATATATATATATATATATATATATATATATATATATATATATATATACAGGGTATCCCACCGAGAATTACACAGAGCGATATCCCCCGTGTTATTAATTATTAGAGATAATCAAATACTGTTTTTTTTTATAAGCATCTCTAGGAAGAGAAAATGTTAACTCAATATCCAGCGTTTTTCGTGGCTAAATCAAAAAAAAAATTCTCAAATAAGACTCGAAAATGAAAAGCATGTGTTTTTTAAACCTTACGTACCGCTGGTACCGGTAGGCGGTAATTCTTAATTTCTAATTCACCACAGAATGTGCGTGCCAGTTATAGGTAGGCCAGTTGATAACAAAAGTACTGTAAGTACTTGATTCTATTATAATACAATGTGTTTTCTATAAACACTATTTAAATATAAGATTTTCGTTTATAATAATATATTTAGTCAGAACTGGAATTACCACTCTGGAATTTCGTTCACGTGAACTGAGGAAAGTATTTTGTTTTATTATTGTCATTACGTAATCTAGATCAAAGCTGTTCACTTACACTCATAACGAAATAAAGATCAGGTAACCATAATATACTATGGCTTTTGATAAATTATTTTTGATGCAGGTTTCCCATTAAAACATGAAAAATAGCACTTGACCTTTGAATGACATATGTAACGTTGATAAATCCCCATCACATAAAAAGTTAGTTTCGTTCTTCCATTCATGCCAACCTCTTTTGGAACCACCAAATCCCTAAGCCACACTAGCAGTACCCGATCGTGTATGCATAATGTGCTGCTATATTCTGCACCTACCTACGTTTATGCGTTCTCGCCCTACACACTCTTCATAGTGCTTTCACGTCATCAACGGTCTATAAACATTCAAAACTTCCAACTTAAATAATTAATGATATTTCAAATTTCTTTGAAGTATTTGATCCACCACTATGATAACACACTTTATACAATAATAATTAGTCTATTTCGTTTCCGGCCGGAAAAATATTTTTGCTTTGAAACGAAGAGCCCTGTTCTCTACGTTGGGTTCATTCTAAAATATGACGAAGAGACATTGCAGTCGTTGAAATTTGCTTAAAAAATGTAAAACAAAATCAAATTCATTCGTTTACCGTATGAATAATACGATCCGATATTCTATTGACAAATTATAAATCAACATTTTTCGCAATTACTTCGAGATAAAATACTCAAAACTCACCAAAGAAATATTATAACGTACAGTACATAACTTGCTGGTATTAGAAACTTGGGTGAATGTAAATGTTAAAACCGACAGGATACATCACCGACTACAGCAGCCCGCACAAACAGTACCTATGACCTATGTAATGACTATGTTGCATATTATGATATAATACTTGGTAATTGGTAAATTATGAAACAACAATGAAACTTATACTATTATCGTAAGATATTAAAGATAATTCGATTACGCATTATCGAGAATATTGTCGTAACCAAATCAATTTCTATAACTATCCTTGAAAGCGATTGAAGTATTTCAATAACCTTGATCCTTATTAAGTATAAAAACACACAGAAATCTTTTAGACGTATATTCTTATAACATGTTTAATCCTAAAAAAATGTATTACGCGCATTATAACAGCACGAAATAGTCAAATCGAAAAACAGACGAAACTCCCAGGTCAGATGAGATATAAGGATTGGTTTTACACTTGAAACCAATATACCATCGCTGTCAAAAACAATTCAAAGTGAAAAATGTTAGGTCGGTTGGATCAGTTTAGACTTCTAAATATGGTCGGTACAATAGTAGAACCATGTAATAAGGTGGGTTGAACTTTTAATGTTCAAAATTTTGCAAAAAAATAATATGTTTCGAAAACTATGAAATTACTTTTAAATGTTTAGATTGATATAATATCAATAATATATTATGTATATTTCGAGTAGCTAGCTATACGATCAATATCATTGAATAACAAATAAATAATTAATATCTTATGAAAAATCTTGTATCCATGGAAAATAAACCAGTGGATAGTGCGTGACGAAAATACTAGACGGTTTGATTCTCGATCTCGGTTGAAGGTTTTTGCTCTGTTTTTTTCAATTATTCTGAAAACTGTTGAAAAATTCAAAAAACGACCTCCTCGGAACCCCAATCAGATAACATTTTCCTTCAGAAAAGTACCAGGTCTGTATACATCAGACTATCGGATCTCTGGTCGAAATGGTGTACACGGACACACACAAAATACACACATCACGACAAATCATTGTTTCACTCAGAGTCTCAAAAATTGCTAATCGTATACTAACCCGTATACAATGTAGCTGATATACATAGAAAAATAAAAGTACTCTATAATATTATCTGTCTGTAACTGTTATAACATATTGATATATCAAATGATATCGTACGACTGCTCACGTTTGAAGTATCTCCATACTGAACTACAATACTGCTGTTTAATATTTTTATTTTTGTTTTTTTGCACGATGTGGGGAGGGTAGGGTTTTCGGGAAAAAAAAAGAAAAATGTACGTACGCACGAACGTATTTATAGGTATATCCGAACACGGCACACGTACGACGCGAGGGTGAATTTTCGGACGGGGATAAATTCGCGACCATAAATTCGAGCGCCAAACACCCGCTCGGTGTGTGGTGTGCATCCATACATATACATCTACACACACAGTGCACCTTGTACGCCCGCATCGGCGGATTGTATTGAGGCTAAATGATTACGGGGCCCCGTTGATGGATTGCACCACCCCTATCCGCCACACCGGTGGTGGCTTCAGCGGCAGTGGTGGTCGTATCGCATCATTTGGGGACGCGTGCGTGCGGTTTTAAGTCCGTCGACCGCGTGTAACCGTTACCACACACGAGGCGTACAATACATCTTCAACTTACCGCCGACGCCTCCGGAGCCACCACTAGCTGCCGAACTCGTGATGTACCCCAAACCCCGCGGCACGTTTCGATTCCGCACAAATGTATAATATAACGTGTTATAAATAAATATATATATATACATGACGACACGACTACACTATGCGCCATGCGAATAATTTATTACACGCGAAATATCCTGCCCCACCTTCACCCCCCCTCCCCACCCACGGGGCCGACAAGGCGAGCGGCGAGAGCAGGGTTCGCAACACGCGTAGTTCGAGCGAAGGATTAAATTAATAATATAATATAACGAAATAAAAACCGCCGACCGCCGTGGAGTGTGCGCCTGAGCGTTTGAAAAGAATACCACCGAAATCCGTTTGAACCCCGAGCATTTGCGAAGGCCGGCGGAGCGTTGAGGGGGAATTTATAATTTATAATACATATATATATATGTGAATGTGTACGGTTCGCGCTTTGGAATAATTTATTGTCTCGCTGCGGGAGCTCTTTTCGGGCACTACACTTGTCTGGAAAGTCCGCGGAAATGCCGAATTCGCAACCGAATCGTAACGTTCCGTGGCGCGACGACGACGGTGTTTGATTTGATCCGATTAAAAATGCATACGGCTCGAGTGTCGTTTAACGTTGTGCACTGTCGGCTAGGTGTCTACCAAAGTAGGGCAAGTGGCGGACTATGTATACACGCGTAGGGAAATTTGTTGTACTTCGATAAATTATTTTATTCGACCGATCGAGCTGAAACGAACTAAATTCCGAACAGACTCGTTGTAATTTTTTTAATATTAAACTTGTAAGATTTTGCGATATCCGCTGATATATTAAAATTAAGATTAAAAATAAATGATAATACATATCATGTATCCGTTACTCACGGAAAGTTTACATTTTTTCTCCAGCACACGCTATCACGATAGAAATCCGTCTTCATTGAAAATATTAAGAACAATGAAAATCTATGAAGTAGAGCTTCTGTTCTAGTCTGTTGATAAACCGCAACGGTCAGATAAATTCGTTTACAACATTTTTATAGGATTAGTACGTTGGAACTCTAACCGGATTTCTAACATGGACGTTATACGTACACAATGAATGCAGCTTCCATTCGCAAGTTTCAAATAAGTTAATTGCATAACGTATCTGTTATTTTCGGTAAAAAATTTGATATATAAAATATCCAAGTACCAAACTACAAATTACAATAAAATAATGAAAATTTTGCTCAATTTAACTAATTTGTTAGATTATATAATAATTTGTATTTCAATCGTATGCACGTGTTTGTTATAAATGTTGATCAGTATCACGGGCCAAATAACTTCCGGTTAATAATTCAAAAACTAAAAAAATATGCTATGCGAACGTGGATCGTGAAACGTGAGACCGCATGGATCGTGATACCGTGAAACCTGTCTAGACGGAAATTCAATTTGGCCCCGTCACAGAAATTATGTATAGGCATACTTGTTGTAGATATTATACGATAATATCGTATTTCAGTGGAAAAACCGGAAATTTAACTTAAAACGGAACAATACTCTGGTAGAACAGTATGCCTTGGGTCCCGTGCGATTCCGTTTTGGGAGGCTTCCACCGAATCAGCGGAAAATGTAAGTTATGCCAAACTTTCCAGACACTCTTTATACGTGTCACGTGTGCATACATCACGCGTACACTGTCGGCGACGTCAAATCGAGTGTGACCAACGAGTTCGCCAGCCAGTGTGATGTCGCAAATGTCGCAAATTCCTCATTAAACTGTCTTGCCTAAATGCTTGTATCCGCTCGATACGTTAGACGACGTACTATTTTTACTTTCAATCAACTCCACAATAGACGCGAATATAATCGATGAATAATGATTTTGCGACATCGTAAAAAATACCATTTATTTTTTTTTATTTAGTCGCATGTGAAATATACGGTGCTCGTGCACATTTTTTTCGAACCGGCGCAGCGTTACAAATAATAATATTCATTTATTTAAAGCGAAATAAAATAATGGATAAAAAGTTTACTATGATGTCTTTTTTTTTTTTCGTTTAAGCCGAAAAGGCCTTTTTACTCTCCCATTGTTTAATGAGATGATTAAAGTACATTTTAATTCTGACAATTTCACCGAAATATTATAACATTTTTTAAAAATCCATCGTTTTGTTTTACTTCTCAGAAGAATATTCAAAATACCATTTGTAGTAATACTACAAAATATGTAATTCAAATTGAATCCCTAGTCCTAAACCGTAACTGTTCCATTTTATTTTTTAATTTAAATAGAACGTTTTTAATAGTTCGTTGTACCATATTATTATTGTGCAGTGCAACATCAATAACAGCAGTTTAACGACTAGATTGCAATCGGTACCCGCAGTATTAAGATACATTCTATTAGAGGTAGCGTTAGGCAAATTAAACATTTTTTTTTTTTACGGTTCTCGACTATCAATGTGCTTTTGATATGGAATTAACAATGACTTATTGTCACGCCATTTTCAAATCATTTTCATAACCATAACAATAATTATTAGTATTTGTACGATTTATTATTATGGGTTGATAATATGTTCCGTTTCCATTGGCATAGCGCCTCCGCTCTAGGGGTAATTATGGTATGTTTACGATATCGTTATATCTGCATTATTTGTCGAAAAACAATGAAATACATTTTCAGTATCTACTTTAAAGATAACTTTCGCTTAAAATATCTCTATAATATTTTTATTCTAAGATGAAAATAATCATATTGTGAATAGGTATTCTCTTTTATTGAGATCCGCAAAGTGTATATAGGTAGTAGGTACCATTTGTTTTTTTTAGATTTTATTCTAATATAAAAAGCTATTTGGGTTTTCTCATTATATAAATAAGTTATAAATACATATAATATCTATAGAAATTTGTAACAATACGTTTACCTTTGTTTAGTCGTACTGTCTATACAAATTATTAGTAACAGTTTGTTTTCTAAATTTTCCAATGGAAACGTATCACTGTTCTCTTTGTAACTTATCCGCACTCGAATCACGAACAAAGTAAAACTATTTTTCATCGAAATCAAATAGCCAGCTTGTACTTTTTTTTTTTTTTTGATTATTGAAAAGAATAATGCGCACATGCACATTAATCAAATATTATACAATTATATAAATTCATAACATGAACATGACTGAGGAAGGAGGACCATCCAGTTATGTAACACTCTAGTAGTTTGTACTTAATGTTAGATACTATGACAGCGCTCGTTCTATAACTGCGCACAATCACTCGGCTATCGATAATTAATAGAATGCTATAAGAACAGTCAAGATATGGAAAAATATATTCATGTTACAAATTTTTTTTGTCTGCGTTACGCGACGGATATAATATATATTTCTATAAAATATATGTGATGATTATGAAATGAAATCAATGACGCATTCATTTAAATCGATTACCAAAGCCAGCTAATTAAAATAACATTGACATCGTTTTCTCCACCAATATGGTGAGCGGACGATTTCATACGCGCATCAAAAACTTATAGATTCAATATCCGTCTGCTTATGAATTTGATGTAATTTTTCAATGAAAATCAAAACATGAGATCGCCGCTTACGAACGAATTTGGGCACTTGAAACTTTTCATATCGCCGAACATGTTCTACTCATATGTCTTTGCACCGCCGTTTTACGTATTCATTATGGCAGGTGCTGTGTGTACTAGTGCGCTTCTGTATTCCAAACACGTCCGACCAGACGTACATAATCATAAACCCGTTTTGTTTATCTTCCCCCGCATAAAGTAGTCCACTCTGCGTTTTGATACCATTCGGTAAATAATTTCACCAACTGGAAATCATAAGATAATATTTTTGAGCTTAGAAGCTTAAAACATTACTGTTTAGTATTATCGCACGCACGCATCTGGGAAAAAGGATGTATTTAAAGTGTACTCGTATAATGAAAATTAATGTCATCGAACTTTGTGCCAGAGATTATTATTCATCCGAATGACCCTACAGTTTTCACGCCAGTTCGGATTTGTGACACAATTCATAACATCAACACGATAATGTACATCGAGGTTTAAACGAATACTCTAATCCCTTGTCATTACCAATTTTTTTTTTTTTTTATTATTGTTACCTTTTAATTACCCGCGCTAACATTTCTGAAATTATGAAACTTAAAACGGAACTACGGAGTGTTTAATTTTTCATCGTGATTTTGCACTTATCGCTTTCAGATATTATTTATATAGGTCGATCTCTCTGCACATGCCACGCCCGCGGATTAAAATCCGGGAATAAATTATTCACGTCAAAACCATTGACAACTTGTTGGTAATACTTAATTTTCGTAGTTTGTTATTTATTAGACTATAAATTTAAAATTCAAATTACATTTTAACGTAACAACCTTCCATGCTTTACCACACTTCTGACGGAGTTTCCGACAGAATATACACAGTCCATAGTATTCGTTATGGAACTCGCCGAATTGAATTACGTTCGAAGGAATAATATAACTGGAGCGAACTACAACTGCAGTGCGCCTGAAAGGAGTAATTTTTAATGACGATTGGTGTTTTGAAAGTACCGGAGACAAAATTATCGCAAGTTCAATTTTTTCCAGTCAAAAAAATCCTGTAAGCATACTTACACAGAGAAAATTGAAAATTAAGTAACGAGTCTATTGACAATCTCAAAATACTAAACGCTGCGCTCAAGTAATGGACAGGCACAAGTGCCACCATAGGAACCCATCTCAAAAAATACGTAAACAATTTTGACTACAAGAGGGCAACGGAATTCAGCGTAGCGAGTCGTGTTGGGAAAAAAAACTAGAAAGCTGCACGCCGAGTTCGATTCAACAGCTTCAAGACCGTAGCTTAAAATAAAGCTCATTGCGCAAAAATAATGATAAATGAAACCGATGAAATTGCAAAATATTCGTCACAGCATAAAACGGAGACGGTATGCACCTATTACTCAAAAAAATAAATTAAATATCGTAAGTACCAGACTACCATAAATGATAATGCAAGAATAATATACGACGATAAAACGTACCGGAGAATATTGGTAGTTTTACTAGAAAGGTTCAATTGATCAATAAATGACACGGGTAATCGATGAGAAAACGGACATAAAATGATAATAAACGTGTAAATACGCCGCGGAGAGTCCTAAGAGTTATTTACGATTTAATAAAGTTTTCATATTATATAAGTGCTATCGGACCAAACTCACTCGTCGCTGAGAAGATGGTAGTTTATTAATATGACGTGAATAATTCACGAGGCGTAGCAGACAATACGAATTTTGCATTTTCTATAACTCGAACAAATTTCTTCTTTTCTTCTTTTTTAGTTAAACGCAATTGAAATCTAAAATATTATATATGTATACGTTTAATTCATTGTTCCACAACTATTAGTAAGAACTTCAAACATTTGACGCGAGCAAGGGAACTGCAAATGCTCTTTCAGAAAAATTCAGAGAAAACTGTTATTCACACGAAATACCTAGACCGTTACAGGCTTTTTCATATTTACCTGAAAACGCTGTAATTCGCGCGAGTCAGTGTATTTATACGTTGTTCGAGCATATAAATTGGAATGTATGGACATAAATATTTTGAAGTGCACTATGTATGCAGTACGAGTAATGAATATACTATCATACCTAGTTGACTTGGAAAATAAATACTTTACTCGTCGGCCAAAGACGTTCACGTTATAGTATCTACAACTCAACCCTATAGTGAGCCATTTCACATTCATTATTAACCGCTTTAATACAAGAGCTGAAATGCAATCAACTACCCCTACTTAAACAAATATGTTTGTCAACAAAACTGAGACATAAAGGAAAACATATCTCACGCCCGATTAATGAAGTTCGCATACGAGCCATTATGGAAATTAGTTTTAAACAACAGACAGGATGACCGAGGAAACTAAATTAACCAGCTGGTGCGCACACATAATAATAATATATAGTTTTCTCGATGGAACTTGTACGGTTTGAACATAACAGTTGCGGTTTCCAAACCACGCGTGTCGAATTAATTTTTTGTGCAAATGGAACAAACAAATTGAGAACAGTGTCTGGTATTGTAATATAAATTCGCAGTTAAAGTTCTATTGCCCGATTGACTTTTAATAATTGTGGCGCATAAAAGGATGCCCACCATTTTATTAGGTGTTCGCAGTACTATGGTTTAACTAAATTTTTAGTCATTTTTCAAGTTTCACACACTTTTATTAAATTTATTTATGTTCAAGTGTATTTTCACGTGTTAGTGTGCTTGGATTATGAGCACGGCTGACCGCACATTAGGAGATGACCTATACAAATATTGTACTCTTAAATTATAGTACTGATATGAGGTGTTTTCTTTTTATTTTTTTTTCTTTCGCATAACTTATTAGTATCTCTAAAATTTGAAAATTATGCAAAACCATTTATAAAACTTTTGAGTTATTAAGACTCGAATATTAAATATTTAATTTAAATTTAAAGTTAAAAATTGATTAAAATTCAAATTTAGTAACGGTGCAGGTCAAGTATAATAAAATTACGTGTTCAAAACAATGGTATAAGTTTTGTTGTTTAAATTTATAAAATAAATAAATATAGCTACTCATAACATTATTATTTTGCTGTTTTTTGGATATAATCGAAATATATTCGTGTTTCCTTTATAGTGTTTTCTATGTACGGAATTGATATTTTTACTTCAATTATTGTTTTCTTCTTCTTTTGTTATGAATTTCAAAATGTTAATCGATAAGTAGTAAGCATATAAAGTGACTGGTCACTTTATTGATGATGAATCACAAACGATACGCACTACAAAAAAAAAAAAATGGATATATCCGACAAAAATCATTATTATTTTCGTTTTATTTATGTAACTTATGATTTCTTATACAATTTAAGTACACAGATGTCGTAAATATTGATCTATTGTTTACTTGACCTGCACTATATTTACCCTGCATCGTGTGGTTCATTCCTTTTAGGTAAAGTAATAAACTGTCGACTGCAAAAATACCAAAACACCAAAGCTGAGAATAATGGTTTTAGAATAAAAAAATTGGCCATCTTCTTTTAATATGAATTTTAATAACTCGTTCGTTATACCCTCTATATTAATATAGGGGAAAAAAAATATTACGTACACTCGATAAAAACGTTTATTTGTATTGTTTTAATATTATTATGCTTTCGTTGTTTTATAATTAGGTGTAACAAAACAATTGATTTCGTTTATCCGATGATGTTCTCTTGGTGTTATTGTTTAAATGTTTTGAATACTTACGAAAAGTAAGACGCTAAAATAAAACTAAAAATCGGATTGTTTTCCGACTGATTTATGCCACCTTAAAATAACACAACCTCGTGCATGACCGACAATGGAATATTGCATCTCATTATGCCATTTTATCACTATAATAATTACACATAAAATGTCAACAACTTTTGTATAACCGTTATTACTTAGTTTACAACAAAAGCCAGGAATAGTTTGTTTGGACGTTCAAGTTTTTACAACAATGAACGGTTTACAGGAGCGAGGCTGCCGTTTTTGTTTGTCTTTTTCGAGCGTCTTATTGTCGTTAAAATAACCATATTCACATCGCTTTAACCTATTGGTAAAACGTTGCAGTGGATTTTGTTCTCCTTGTCTACACGTACAAGTAACGAGAAGAAAAAACAAAGATCATTCCGACAATTCGTTGTGATAATCGTATTTTATGCAATTATAATATCGTAGTGTTTGACTGTGAGAATTTCTTTCCAACTTATCTCGGAACGGCTTGACGACGAGTTGCACATAGCATTGCAACATCACTTAATACTGTGACAATTATTGAAGTAAATAGGTGGTCACCTTAAAAAATATAAAAAGTTTATATGGGTAATACCGAGCCAATCTTATACTGGTTGCCCGACAAAATTCTGAAATCGTAACAACAAATCCACCAGTCGTATTCAATAGTTAAGTCAAATCATGTCTTGTCTAATTATTAATAGGTTCTACGGTCGTCGAAAAGTTGCCTTTTCGTTGTTCACCTGGTCGGCATTGAAATGAGCTGTTCATAAATAAATCGTATAGACGAGTGAAATTTATACGAGAATGTCGTATAAATGTATAAAATAAAACACGCGAACAGTTCATGCAGCACTTTCTCGAAGCAATCAAAATAAAAAGTATTCAAAAGTTATCAAAGTATTCGGAAAGATTCGCCACGGGATCGTAATACTCGTATTGTTACACGCGTCAATTCGGGAGGTTTATTATCTTATGATTTTGCACTCCGGGGCAGCAGTGTTGTATTTACAATGCTCAGGGGCGGGCGTGCTCATGAGCGTATCGGCACGTCCTGACAACCTATTACGTCCAAAGACAAACAAGTCGAACTAGGCCGGCAGGACGACGATGAAGGACGGTCCGCAGTAACGCCGAAGGAATTAGAAACGGCGGGACCTTTCCGTGGTGGGTTTTAATAAAGGCCGCGCACGACCCGCGCGTCTTGGGCAATTAATTTCCGTCCGGCCTTTTAACGGGATTCCCAACGCTGCCGTCCGTTTGCTTGCGGTCTCCGCGCGCGCCCGTATGTTATAGGTCAGACTACGGCAGCTACGACGGGGACGAAGACCATCACGGTTTGTTGCGGTTGTACATTTTTCTTCTCGTTATACACGCGGCTTAGCACAACGCGCGTCCTGTTTGTCCTTTATTAAACCCGTCTGCCGGTTTAAATGTATCGGTAGGGTTAAAAGAAAAAAACCGTGCTCCACGTAGCCCTAGGGATCCCCGGTAGTATATAATAAGGGCTCTGTGGACATTGTATCAAATGCACACGTTATATTATCAGTCGAATTGTTACTTTCATACAGTTTGTAGGTACATTGTACAATATTTCATTTGGACCTTATCGTATAATTTAGGGATTATCTATTGTTGATAATATTAATCATAAGCCCGTACATATTTGATTTTATAAGGACATACACGTGCTAAAGAAAAAAAACTAAAAAGCGAGAAATCAGGGATACGTAATATTTGTTATATGACTTGTGGTTTAAAATTAGCATCCTCCGTTTTCGGGATTCCGTGTATTTTTTCTTGCGTCTTTAGTCAAACAAAACAGTTTGAGAACCAATGCGGTACACAGTGCAGGGCAGAAGGACTGTAAGTCAGCAAAGGTTATACGATGGGCCATCAAACATTCATCACGACTGGAACGCTTCGTATGTGTATGTACGTGTTATTATGTTAGGTGTGGCGTAAGACGGTCGCCTTGTTATACAACATTAATTGCTGACTTCGCCTTTACTAGACTTCCCCGCCATACCGTGTATACCAACCGAAATTGCGCGGCACCACCGCCATAGTATTGTGTTAAATTATTAAAAAAAGATTAGCGATTGTAAATCGTAAATTTCTGTCGGATGTAAATAATATAACAAGCAAAAATAATAGCAATAAAAATAACACCGAGACGCGCTCGTAATACGCATGTGCATGCCAGATCCGCCGCTACAGCTCTTCTTGTTGATGCCGTTACAAGCGCCGGGAACTTTCTAAATAATATAATAACAAAACCTGCCGCGTACGAGTTCACGCGTTTCGTTTTGTCGGAGTCGTTTTCATCCCCGTCGATGCACATAAAACGTTCAAATTATTTTTATTATTTTTTTAACTACATTCGATAACTGGTATTGAAAACTATTGCGATTATTACGATCAAGCGCAACAGTCTTGCTATGAACGTCGAGTGTGGATAATAAAAGTCAGGATTCTGACAAAATAAATAAAATCATATTTGCTTAAATTAGTTGAATCGGGGAAAAAAAAAAGAAAAAAAGTAATTATTCGAACGTTTATGGAGTTGATAAACGTTAAATTACTAAACGGATCGGAAAATGTTTTTGCTTTAAATAAACTTACTAAAAAACGTGTACAAACGGTTTTGTATTGAAAAAAAAAACCGTGTTCTATTTGTACAAATTTAATTAATGGTCGATGGATTTTTTTTTGTATCCAAAGCAAAATAGGTCGATCAAAATGAGTAAAAAAAAAAAATTCAAAACGAATGTAATACGAGTAAAAAATTCAAAACGAAATCGTGATATTTTATTACTGATTTACAGAAAACGAAAAAAAAAAAAAAAATCCCATTTTAATCGAACCATTATTAAATAGCAAACGCATTATTGTTTTTTCACTTGAAACGCAGCACTTACAACCAGTGCACATATATTTAGCAGGGTAATTACTTCATTTTACAACGTCCATCGTTCGGGTGTATCCTAAGCAGCAAACCCACGAACGAAGCGCATTAGTGATCCGAGACAACGGTATATTCTCCGTAGCCGTGGTGTAATATTAACACCAGGAATGAATAAAACAATAACACGCGTAGGTCCGGTACAAGCGTATAAATAATAAATCATCACCGCGGTCGGTAGTGGCACGAAAGCATAATGTAATTATTGAACTCGACGAATATCGTCCACGAAGTTCCCATATCCCTCCACCCGTCGTACGTAATTTTAACAGTTAAAACACACACAGTGCGGCATGACGAGGACGGCAAATGTGTACGCTATAGTGACGACATCAAACGAGATCGTTACATCGGCTCGTCCTTCACGTGCGTATAATTTTTGCTCTCGGAGTTATGCATATTTTTTCCCTACGGGCTAGTGTTTTATTTTTTTTTTTTGCGGAATAGAGAGAGAAAAAGGTAGCGTGGTGGAAAAAAAAGAGTACCTATTTGACCTGCACTGGTTCTCTTGTTGTTCAAAGAGGTCCTTTCTGTTAATCCGCTGCTCGGCAATGGCCTCCTGGAATATCACTCTAACGAAGTCGTACACTTTTCGAACCCAGCTTGTTCGTTCTTATTTCGATCCCATGAACGTCCATGTTCTATACGTTATAGGTGCGTGTGCGGGTCGTTCCGTCATAATAAATCCGAGATGGGCAAACCACCGCGGCATGTTGCGGGCTGAAATTCTGCCACGAAATGATCTCGGTATTTTATACGGTCCGTCCTTCCACTCGTTTAAATAACGAGTTTTGAACTCTTACCAACGAAAATGTACAAACATAATTCCATGTATCCTCAATATTGTTTCATAAAAATGTCATTTAATAATATTGTAATGTAACCGCCCTCCAACCCCCTCGCACCCACCGTGAGTTTTGATTAAAGTTTTTTTTTTTTTTTAGTCCGCCTACACCCACTCTTTTATTATACACAGTCGTTGATTTGTGCACGGGGTCAAAACAGTATTTGTTTTTGTAATTTAAAGTGTATATATTTTTGGTGTTTGTGAAAAAACATTACGCGGTCCGAGAAACACGTAAAAAGTTATTTGGTCACTATATTATATAATATGTATGTTAATACTTTAGCAGTCATGTCGAAATAAAAAAAAAATGTTTTCAAAAACAGTTTTTCCCTTCTTTTCAACACCGCAGAGGTTATTTCGACTTTATTTAATAAAAATAATAATAATAATAAACGGTAGAAAAAATCGAATGGGTTTATACTACCGTTGGACCGCCATTCGACCACGTCATCACGAATGCAGTTTATACCCCTACGAATCCGTTAAAACTTCATTTTCGATAGAACTGTGAATAATTGTCGATAAAAGTTACCTTTCAGAAACATATTATTATATTGTTAGAATAGGCATTGGTAACGATATCATTTGAATAACTGGAAAACTAACAAACGACCACGGAAAAATTATGCAATCGTATATTATAGTATTACGCATTATCATAATGGATGCGGTAAACACCGAAAATGGGTTACTTTCTGTACTAAAACATTGATTGATAATTTTGAGCGCTACGCTTAACTTTCAATGATACGAAACGATGTAATATATCTTTGTTACGACATCGAATGACAGCAGTTCCATTTAAAACGGGTAAAACGTAATTTCAAAATGCCATGACTTATGACGTATAATAATAAAACGATCTTTGTCCGACTGAAAAATAATTGTAATAAAATAAATAGGTACTATTTCACCGGCGTGTTCGTTCATATACGGTATTAGCAAAAGACAAATGCGACACGACATATATTCAGCTGACGAGATAAATATTAATCACTGCGCCGTCACGCTGACGTTAGAAATGCATTCAAGTTGACAATTTACGCGTTTTATAGGCTAATCATGGTTTTAAACTGATCACGCGCATCGTAATTACGTAATTATTCCGGAAAAATGGTCAATTTACGTCGTGCGTGTAAATAATATTAATTTGCGGTTCCGGAATAAAAAAATATTCAATTCGGCGCTTGTCCGTTAACGCTCATTGCGAAAATAAATATTTCTTATCGTGCGCGTATTATGAAGTGAATAAATTCGGTTGCACTACAAAATAATACAACGCACATTCATGGGTCGTTAATAATATATTATTATTTGGAACTGGTCAAAAATATTGATCGAAAATGTTACACGCGCGTGTTGTATACATAATAATATTGTATAACGGTATATTATACTTCACTTTAAAATATATCGCTGATTCTTTTAATGTATCATAGCCATAAATACATCGACGAGATACTATTATCGAAAGGGGTTGTTCCTTATGTATTTTTAACGTACCGCCAAGTATTATTGTTTATTATAGAGATTTATTGCAAAACTGAAAGGAAAAAACTCGTGGTGTATAATATGCGGTTTTAATGGTTTCCAAGTACATATAAAGCCGAATACGGTTTTTTATTCCGTCCACCGACAAACGATACGTCAACGTGTTACTTATATCTTTGCGGAAGGTATAACAAAAAAAAAAAAAAGAATAGAATGAAAAATTATGGAATTGCTATATATCGAAAAAGCCTCTGAAAATATGTGGCACGTCCCTGTCCCTCTCTCTTTCTCTCGGGGACGCGATTCGAATCGTTTGGACTGTCAAAAGGGTTGGGCTGAAGAAAAAGAATAGTCACCGCAGCTAGTCGTCGTTGAAACGACCCGTGCGGGAGAAGGGGGCGAGGTGATATAATATATTTTATCTTTATCGTAATAGTATCGGGAAAATGTTTGTACAAATAGCCAATACGTACACCGGAAGGTCTGAAAGTATGTCGGTAAATCCTCCGGCCCGTCGACGGTGGCGCGCGACGACCGCCACCGGCAGATGGCTCGTCGTTGTTTATCCCGTTTGTTCTAAACGGATATCAGTTTTGCGGCGGGGGCGGCGCGCATCCGGCATAAGAAATCCCGAATATAACCGTTACCAACTTTACCGCGCCCCTAACCGGCGTTCCGAGGTAGGGACATATTTTTGAATTACGACGGTCAACGTGCGCGTATGTACGTGTACGTTTGCATGTGTGTATACGGGCTGCTGCTCGTCGACGGAGAGGGACGACCGTAGCCGTCGGAACGTGTCTGAGGTGGAAACTTTTCGACTGTTCCGGTATAATATTCTGTGGCCGTGCGTTTAACGACGACGTCGACGATCGATCGATAACCGATATTTAGCGTGCCGAACCCGATTTCATCCTTTCCCACATTTTCACCGGGGCTTATTTGCACTATAGTGTGTATATGTAAACGATGGTTTTTACCACCGTACCTTTACACCGTGGTGGAATGGTATACATGGTTTGTGCAGGTGTATGTGTATGACAGGGGAACGGGGAGCAGACTGATAAATAATGCAATCCGAACGATTTCAAACGTTTACCTAAACGATCCGGTCGGTCGTTGGTTGTAGTGATATTTATGAATCTATATATGAATGTGTGTATGTACATGTTTGTGTGTGTGTGTGTGTGAGAGAGACAACCGCAAGCTCCGAAAACTAATGTTATACACGAATAGTCTCGAAAACCGTATAAAGTTAAAATGTTTGCAACATATTTAATTTATCTCGTACCGTTATAGTTTTTGGACTGCTTTCGGAATACCGAAAATAACCTGAATTTTAAATGCGTAAGTCGATAAAAATATTGTTTTCCACCGTTAAAATGCGTTAACAATATTCGTTCGATGTAGGTAAAAGGTTTTATTATGATCGTTAACTACAACAGGTGAATGCGTATCGATTCCACAACTCGTGTTAAGGTCTGCTCATTTTAAAAACCAACAGTAACCTCAAGTCGGTTCTTTTTCGGCTTTCATCAAACTCGATTGTCTCTTCGGAACTTTTGTCAACGTCATGGTCGAAGACATTAGCTGCAAACTTAAATCTGATTAGTTATCATATAATTGTATGCATATAAGTAAAATTAATGCGATTACCACTGTCAGCGTTTCACTTAGACGCATACATAATCGGATTGACGCGGAACAAAGTCGATCTGTCAACAAAATGTTGTACTGCAACGATTCCGAGTTGATATTATTGAGCAACACTGTACATGTCTACGTCTCGCGCTTATTGTTGACGAAACGAAAATATCTTTAGACAATAAACGGCTATTCAACGTTGATTCTCTATAACGGAATCTTTTGAAACTAAACATTTTTCCGTTATAAAGAGTTTTCCGTCATAAAGAGGTAGAAAAAAAAATTAACTTTCAAGACTGTATGTATCTATGTGTTAAAAATTATATTTTAGGCAAATATGTACTTCGTACGACTTAAATTTATACAGTAAGATTATAATGTATGATTTAATATTTAACGGTGTTTGTGTATAATACTAAAGAACTAAAACTAAGAATTAAAAATAAATATTTTACTTAAAAAGACGAATGTGTTCATATTTACAAAATTACGTACATAAGGTTATCTTATCTATTCTACACGCTCATTAGAAGGTATGCAATTAACAAACTAATATAACAATCGTGAAGCGATACTGTCAAATGATTTTTCAGGAAAACCTGTAATTTTTCTTTAAATAATTTTATTTTCCGTTTAACAGAGAGTATTTTTACTAATTTGATTACGAAAATTGTCCGTTTCCGTTTAGTAGAGGTTCCGTCTTAGAAAGGTCAATTTTATATATTATTTGCATTGGGACTATTGACATTTTCCGTTATAAGGAGGATTTAGGACTTAGGTTAATAGAGGGTCCGTTATAGAGAGGTTTTACGTATACATAAATATATATTGGAACGACTATTAGACAATCAAAAGCACCGGAACAAGCTGCAGTACTACGCTTGCGGCTTCAGCGCTCGTTTTTTTCCCCTTCGCTGATGTTCGTTTAATAGTATCTCGTTTTTAATAGATTGTGTCCCCGGAAGATATTTCCAATAGTGAACGCATGTTACACGAGTTATTGGACGAAACAACTGCCGAACCTTGTTGCGCTCGTACAATGCGACTCACGACGAACAACGATTTATTCGCAAGATGCGCTAAAAGTATTAAATCGACAGTACGTGTAGAGCTCGCGAATTTATGCGTTGTATCATTTCACGTGCATCTGACTTTCAATACGTAACCCATTAGCTGACGAATAATGAACGGACAAGTGAATGCTAATGTGCAGATCGTTTGATGCATATTATATGACTTACGGTTAAGTGCATGATAATATTGTTATAATACCTATAAATATCTTATCACGTTGAAAATGTAATACGGTAAACTCGTTGCACCAAAAGAATACTGAAAATAACGGCGATCGTGTGCAATGTATCTGGAGTTAATCAAATGTGCAGAACGTTAAATACCGGTATTCCTATGATTCATCGTGTATATTTTTCGCTTTTGAATAAACTCGGAATCGTTTTTGAAATTCAAACATTTCGGCACAAAAATATTTAAATATATTATGACGTTGAAAATGAAAAACGAATTAGAAGTGCCCAAAAACTGTCTGTCGATGAATTGAAAAACTAAAGTTTAAATTAAAGTGTCATGATCGACAAAGTTAACCTTTTCTTTTCCAACAAATATTGAGTTATTTTAAATTTTAAAATTATTTCTATGCAATTTAAAGTTTTTGTATTAAATTTAGATGTGATAAACAGATTGTTACTTTTGACTGTTATTGGCAGTCGTTATAAACGATTTGTTGTGAATATATTTCGACCAGAATATAATATTTCACAAAAACATTGGACAGTTCTAAGCTGAGTGTCATAATTTGAGATTAAAAAATATTTCACTTCTCTCTCTCTCTCTCTCTCTCTCTCTCTCTCTCTCTCTCTCTCTCTCGTGTTCTTACGTTTTCTTTTTTTTTCGTTTTAAAATTAACGCTTCCTCGATTATAAATTACGTTGGGTTTTATAAACTTTAATGTATTCCAGAAAGTGATACAGACAAAGGTGCTAGACCCCACAAGACAAGTCGTTTGAAATGGTTTCTTCAACTTTCCTTCTCACACCATACAATTCTTCTGCCTTTTGTTCAAACTTGTACAAAATACACACACACACACACACACGTATATACTTTATATTTTTCAAAAAACCATTTGAAAACTTTTCTCCTTTACTCGAAAATCACCAGTTAATTTAGCACCAACAAGGTCTGTTCTAAAAACCAAGACTAGTGGAATAATTCTCATGTAATCTCCGCTGTTGTATACCTACCTCTCATAATTTAGTGGGTCTCAAGACCGGCACGAAACTTTTACCATTGCGCGGTAAAATACTATGCACCCTGATCATTTGATTGTCGTACATGGCGAAACATAAGTAAGATGATCTCGTTACCAAAACAAAAGAACAATGCATTACCAGACACTTCGGGTTATTCGCAGCGGAGTTCCGTAAACGAAGTAATAATTCAAGACTATAAACGGAATATGTACAATATATTTTTAACGATATGGATATAATATTACAATGTTATATAATGTATATTCCACGGGGGCTGATGCGAAAAGATCCTCTTTGTTATTATCATCTTATAAATGAGAAGCAATGAATAAAAAATATGGTTTATTCATTTCCGGGTGTTTTTATACCTATGCATTTCGATCTCTTGGATAAGTAAGCCGCACCTGTACAAGATATTGTTTTTTTTTTTTTTTAATTTAGCTTACAGCGGTAAATCATATACGATTTTTATTTATTACGAGAAAAAATATAAAGGTCGGCCATAAGCCATCGGACTCTGCTGTATATGGTAATTTATAAACGCTGGCGGCGAGAACATTTACGCAATAATATGACCGTAACACTGTTGCGAAGACAGTTTGTTGATACATCATGCACATATTGATTCGCGAGCCATCAGTCCCGCAGCAGTGCGCGATAAATAATAAATACTTCTACGGCCACCCATACGACAACACGGCGTTCCCTATATAAATCACGAGTACCCACACAATAGGACCGTGGTACGAACCCGGTTGCTACCATTGTTGTCCGGTTAACGGTAACTGCTCATCACCCGGGAAGGATATATGATCGTGTAAAAGATCATTTTGACCCGACCACATGTTATAAATCTCAGCTCTCGGGTGGTTTTTCAGTCGGTCTACGTAAAAAACAACGTGTACATTACGGTGGATCGAAAATTATGGTGAAAAATAAAAAATTGTCTTTTTCTAAATTCTAATAGTACTTAAAAGTTGTGATTCATACTCAAATAAATTTATAAAAAAAATGGATATGATTCGACCAATTTAAGAGGTGCCGCAATTCATTTCTTTCAAATTACTAAAAAAATATGACATCTTTGAAAAAAGTCATTAAATTAAATTGTAATTGATATATATATATAAGCTTTTTATACATTTGTTGATTGATTATTATATTATTTTATTATTATATTATTGATTGTTATATAATTAAGTATATTAGTAAGTATATTAATTATAAAAAGTATTAACTAAAAGTATAAACTCAACCTAATCGAAAATCTTTTTTTGAATGAAAATGTGGCATAATTCTTCGAGATTCAATTCTTGACCTTATAAAACCGTCTCTTCTAGTTTGTCCACATACAGCTCCAGATGCTTCAGTCACAAGTTTCACGCTTCTTTCGACATCTTGAGTATGACAAGGACAATTGAAAATGTCATTGTTGTTGTCCTTTTTTGGATTTTCAATAATCTAATACATAATATAGTAAAGTCAAATTAAAGTTTTGAGAATTAATAAAAAAAAAAATTTTTTACCAGTTTCAATGTTTCTTGATCAATAGTTGATATAATTGGTGGGTCAGTAATCTCATCGTTTTCCCAATCAATTAGTTTGAAGTAGTCATTTGCATTAAAATGCAATAGTGGAATTTTAAAATGTAATGCACACTGTGCATTTGTGTAATTAGTAGTGTATAAGACTTTGAACACCGTCCACAGCAGCCGGATAATATTAAAGTCAGCGATGCGTTTTGGATAACGTGCTGTTATATTACCCGTTAACGAATACGAAATATCAACATTGGCCGGTCGACACCGGATAATGTTACAGGTCGAGAACGAAAAACGACGAGCGTATACGTTTTGTTATCACTCTGTATACTAACGGTGTTACAGTAATACAACTCCCTTGGCCGCCGCGGAGTGTAATATCTGAAA
This sequence comes from Periphyllus acericola, assembly GCA_949715065.1. NCBI lineage: Eukaryota > Metazoa > Arthropoda > Insecta > Hemiptera > Aphididae > Periphyllus > Periphyllus acericola. The sequence goes on from OX454268.1 coordinate 6,998,859, forward strand.
TGTGATACCAATCGATTTCAGTGCAAGTCTTCTAAAATGTTGTGCAACTGAAAATGTCACGAAATCGTGCCATGTTATAATAAATAACAACATCGATACCATTTGAATGCAATATTTTAATTAATGTTTCAAAAAAAAAAAAAACAGAGAAAATGTATTACAATATGAGATGGTAAAAATTATATTATCTTTCTTGTAGTACGCAAGACATTATCCAAAGGCCCGATGGCTAATGACATTATAATATCCGGCTGATATAATCGTTATCAAAATGTAAGCATTGCCCGTAACATGTATACACGTATACGATAAGATACGAGTCCGCGATAACAGGAAAACGTAATAATACTATATTATTTAGACGACGAAAAAGAAAATTCAATTTAAACCTTATACTCTTTGGATTTCTCCTCTCCGAGAGAAGTTTAAGAGGAATATTCCGGAGTAATGAGAATTCCTAAGATTCGAACGTATATATCTATTATATTGAACACGCGTACATTATAATGATGGAACTGATCGGCGGTTCGGCGTTTTCATTAGAATTCAACTTTTATATGTTTTAACTAATTAGCCGCTATTAAGTTTATAACTCTGCTGTTTCATCCCTCCCGCATTCATCCGCCGACCATCTCGCTCACTCTCTGGAGTGTGTCGCACATCCAATAAACATTCTTGTGGTCATCCGCTGGGAAACATTTCCCGTTGTCTCTAGAACGCGCAAGACGGTCGTTTATTATACCCAACAATAAATGGCCGGTTGACCTAATTTTTAAGTAACCTTTGGTGTCGGTGCACTGTTATGGTACAAGGGGCAAAACATATTCGTGAACTGAACGGGTAAACTGCACGAGTGGTGAACATCGCGTACCCACGGCTCGTTTGAAACCCCTACGGGCCAAACACTATTATAATAATTAAACCGTGAACTAGGAAAACTGACGGATCCTGCAACGTGACTAATAATATTATAAATATATGTATGTGTAGATGCTGGATAATGTGTATTTTATAAGACGCCGACGGTAAGGTGGGTGGGTTTATTTTTACCATCGACAACCACCAACGTCTTTTATTCCGTTCGAGCCGAACTCGATGACAGCGCTATTTGAACTCGTTTCATGAAATATCGATAATAATATATTATTGAAAAATATGACCGAGAGAACGGTGCTTAAATTTTATATTTACACTTATCGCCCCCTGCTAATAATTATTACATCTCTATACGCCTATAACTCTTAATCCGCATTATATAAGTGTTCTAAACGGCTTTATATTTTTTTGAATATTATAAACCATTTTTAATTTTCACTTTATTTTAATTATGTTTTTGTTAGTTAGCTTTAATATGATGTATATATGTAAATGTCTCTTATCACATGTACTTATTGTGCCTCCTAGGTACAGATTGTACATTCATATTAAAAAAAAAAAAAAACTTTATTTTAATTAATTGCATAAGTTTATTCACGACTCCATCCACTGAAAATACATAGTGTAAACAACTATTTATAGTGTAACGTAATATTCAAGTTCACTTTTAAAACACAAAATGGAGTAATATGAAGTGGACGAGGGTCATTCATTATATTCTATGGTTTAGGGCTCAACGTCGGATGATTTAAAGATCGTCCCTGATAAAATAAAATAAAACTAGATAGGACGGAAAAATAGACTATATTTATCTGATTTTCATTTTAAATTTCAATTTGTTTCCATTAGTATTCTAAGTGTACTTTTATCCCTTTTTTAAGCCACGGATTACCGCATAAGCCGGGATAGATAAACCCTAATATTTGAGGTTTTAAATTATATTTTATGTTTTCAAAATGAAAAAAACCAACCATACCCAGAGCTTTTGTTTACATGCATTTTTAACACACGCTTGGAACACGTAATCCGGCGTTCGTGGTATGATAATAAAATAGAAACAAAAATGAATATCCATATAAATTGTATACTGTGTGCAATACCATACACACACACAAACACAGTATACACACGTACGTCTGCGCGTGGAAAAATCAAAAAATAAAATTCCGAACAATATGTGCTCTCTGTTGTAGATCAAGCTTTGGTCTGAAAAGAAAGTTTTCCAATTGTTTAGTGTTATTGTGTGAAATAATTTTTGAAACGCAGGTCACCCTTTGCATCTGGTGCTTTTTAAAGCTCAATATGCGATACCAATATGATAATGAGTTCAGAAGAATACCCTAGGAACTTTATGACAGCGGGCAAAAAAAAAAAAAAAATGTTAGACTCATATTATAAAACTCCGAAAGTCCCTAAAAATATCCTTTTTTTTTTTTGGTCTGTTTGGTTTATCATTATTCACCCCTGCCTTATGTTTATTTATTTATTCTCGTCAAGGTTCGAAGTCATCTTTGTGCAACGGGAATTTTTCAAGTAAAAGTTTCGACCTCTTTTACCACGAAACTTCTCAATACATCCAATCTGTGTTGACTCACGCATCCGTACGTGATATTGGAAGAGGAAAAAAGTGATGAGAAGAGTAACCGAATAGCTATATGGTAATAGGATCTATTTGTTTGACGTAAAATGAATTTCACAAGTTTCGCTTCTCTTTAGTACCGTACTGTAAATGGGTCGACTTCTAAATTATACAAAAAAAAAAAACGAGATCCAATTATTTTTTGGTTAAATCTACGAGATGGATTTCATTAATTAGCATTTTTACTAAACATTTCTGAGTTTTGACGAATAATAAGTAATGGCTCAACTCGACTTCAGATATTTAGAAAAACAATTTTTTTAGTTGTTATCATACACTAAGATTTAACCGCCAACTGAGTGGTCGATTAACTTTTAATTATTTTATTTTGTATAAGATGATATTCTCTCTTCGTAGCCCAAAGACAGGAACTAAATGTATGCTTCTTACAGTAGTTTCCAAGTATTTAATTTCAAATATCAAAATATATGTATATACAATATTTATTATGTGCATATACGAGTTTTAATAATTCGTGTTTACTTTTTGTTTAAATAATATTTATAACTGAAGCTAATGTTATATTTTAGCATGCTCTTCTACGTCTTATCGTCTTAATATAATATGTTGTAAACATATCATATCGTAAGGAACCAACAAGGTACGAGATTTTGTTTCTATAATTATTTAGCTATGATTTATGTTACCTAAAAACTTGGTTAGAAACACTTTCAACTTCTTCACGACTTCAAATAACCTGTTTCCACACCTCTCTGCAAAATTCAGTGAAATGTAATTCTCTAATCGTTATTTATGAACCAGTAAAACTTTCACTCGATGTGTCCCTACACATCTCAGTATACATGTAAAACTTTTAAATAAGCATTTAACAATGCTATTTGCAACATTTCCTGATGAACCCTGCTAGGTGCAATGATTCTAAAAATAACTTGCAAATCGTATACCACGAATTTTACTATCATAATGTTGACACACCTAACATATATTAAAAATCTATAACATTATATAGGTGCATGAAGACCATAATATATAATATACGGTTGAAAAAAATGCAATCATAAAAATTGGAAAACAAAGAAAATAAGGAACCCGTATTATTAATGTCAATAGAGTTTATCGATAACTATGATTAGTAATTGTTATTTACTTATTTTGTTGATATTTAAGTTATTAAATAACATGAAGTGTGTTTACACTGTTACAGAATTCAACTAAAAATTATAAGTGTGTCGAAATGGCAAGTAAATATTAAAATCAGTATTATTCAAGCATTCCTACCTATTTATAAACTTTTTTAACGTTACATTAATTGACATATTTCTTAATAACCTATATCAGCCTTTTATGAATAGTTGGTTTCTATCATAATTTACTTGAAATGTTCTTAATTCATCATTGGTACACAATATAAACATTAAGTATTTAAACGCAACTGAAAAAGATAATTTCAATTATTTTCTATTATATTTGAGTATTATGTGCACATTTTGGACAACAGTAGCATTTTACCTGAATTTTACATTTAAATTATATGAAACCTCTCAAACTGTGAAAATGTATTCACAAATATTTTAAATATAATGAAACAATATATGCTAGATTTGTTTTTGAAAGTAAATAATGTACAATATAATACAATATTCTTCGTAAATAAAATTACTTTTGCCAAAAAACCTATTAATTATGCGCGTTACTTTGTTGACAAAATTCATTCATAAGCTATATTTATCATTGTAGCAAAATTTTTCACGTAAAATACTTTGATTAAAAAAAAAAATGTTTTGATTCTGTTTTTATATTATTTTATGATATAAAATGTAGGCTTCATGTAATGGCACATTGAAAACCATTCAGTACAATATACTTTTATTATAATTTCACGAGCATAATTACTTCACATAGGTAAGTTAAAACTATGTGGTTTTTAAATGAATCAAATGGTTATTTTTATACCAAAAAACGTTATAAATATATTATGATACGCACGTACAAACACACATATCATTATCGTTATTGCATAACAATTATATAATGTTTCGTCACAGCAATGGTGTTTTGCTTTATCTAGTGGTAAATTGAGCTTTAATAAGACCTAGGACAATGTTACGTACTAATTGTCGTAAATAAGAGATCCTGTATATTATGTAGATAAGGTTAATTGCGTCGTTATATGCTCAGATAATATACATGTCTCTGCCGTTCTGTTTTTTTTTTCTTATTTTATTTTTACTTTTTTTTTACACTTTAAATTTTTTCCAGTCGGCAACCATAAAATTCCTGGGCGCCGCCGAGAGACGGGTTGACAAAGTAATCCCAAAACGAACCGAGACCTGACAGAGAATATAACGTCTCGTGTTTTTTCCCATCTCTCTTACACTTCACCTATTTATTTTTTTTTTTCTCCCGTACACACTCTTTCGGTCTTTTTGTGTAACTAAGCTCCTATCTGAAACATTTTGGATTTCCCTGAGTTTCAATTTATATTCCGCGTCTTTTTCCCTGTGACGATAAATTACCCGGAACACCTACCACTTTATTATTATTATTATATTAGCAATGCTCGGCGCGTTACGTGTCCCGCAATGATATTAAACGTGGTCTCGAGCGCACGCACACACACGCACACTCATATCTTGTTGTTTACACCCCATTTTATAAGGCTGCTTGGTGACACAATTACGTTTTGATCCAAAGAAGCACGTCGTCAACGCCATACAGTCATTGAGACATACACTTTAGAGCAGCGTTTCTTAAACTGTGTTCCGCGGAGCTTAAGTAATTTTTTTCAAAATTTGCAAGAAAATTCCTTTAAAATATCCAACTGAAGATTAGTAGTGGGGAAAAAAGTATGCATCATAGACGTAGTCGTCATTTAGAATCTATTCATGGTGAACTTAAAGAAAAAAATGTAGAATTCTTGCTCGAAAGCGTGATGAACTATAAAAATCAACTGTATGGTTCAAACTAGAAAAAACGTGAATGAAAAAACAACCAAGGCTTATTATTTTGTTAGCTAAATACCTTTAACACAAATTTATTATAGAATTATAATTTATTTGCAAATAATCCTAAAAAAAGGTAAAAAGCTAAAAAAAGTAGGGGTTCCACGTTAAAAGTGGGCAACAAAAAAGGTTCCATGGATAAAAAAGATTAAGAAACGCTGCTTTAGAGAATCGAAAAACTAAACGCTACAAATTTACAAACCAAACGGTACGATATGTATTTTAGTCTCTCGATCACTATTCTGACGTTATTAAAAAAAGCATTACGCTATCAGCCGTTATCGTATTACCGTACGTCCTATAATAATATTCTTAGCCTCTCGGTTGTACATGATTATATTAAGTTATAGCTGTATACGCATTATTTAAATAGTTAATTTGCTTGAAGCGAAAAATCCAAACTTGAAAAGCGCCCGTATTAAATATGCACGGGGCATAAAGTATTTAAAGGTTTCTGAATCACTCGATGACTCCTCACCGAGTATGATGTCCCTTTTAATCGAAGAACCGGCTCGAAACGGAGTAGCTATATAAAATATACATGGGCATTGGGGAAAAAGAAAAATCCCAAAGTTTTCTCCTACCTCGCCGGCGCAAAGCGTTCCGTGCAAGTAATGCAGCTGTTACGTTTTCTTTTTAATTTTCGTACTTAAATCGGTGTGCGCTTTAAATATACTTAAGGAAAATGAATCCCGACAACGTTCAAGCGGTAATCGGCTATACTCTGTATTCCGGGTCCCGTGCTAAGCGTGTTATACTAAATCAATACGTGCGACTGTATGAAAAAAAAAAAATCGTCTTCGTAACAAACCGTACAACGTAATCCCGAGACGCCCCCCGATCATGCACTTTTACCGTTCCTCATACGCGTGGCGTGTACGCAGCACGCATATACGGATTACATAATCGACACGTGTCTGCCAAGCAGTTTTAAATTCTCGCGGGAAACTGTTCCGGGAACAAATTCGATTTGTTGTTTTCCAAATGACCGGCCGTCGCGGGAAAGGTCCGCCGTACGAAATGTGATTTGTGAACGACACAATACAGAGGCGGATCACACGGATTTAATGGTTGAAATGTCGTCTAAAAATGCACCACCGACTGTAGGACATACAGTATATATATATATATATATATATATATTGTATAAGTGGTAAGTTTCGAACCGCTAATCAGTGGAGCTAGCCGTGAGGGCTGAACGCGGTGTTTCCATTAAACCCGGTGCCAGCAAGCCGCAGCTGGCCAAAGTTCGACAATTGTTTACCGTACCTAACTTTTGATTGAAATCGAACAGTCCGGCCGCACCACTCTGTTTGTATATGTCTCTTTCACCTTTTCTCTCGTCGTCCCCTATCCAACACTATACACACTCTCTTCCGACCGACCGCCACAGTCTTCATTCTTCGAGAGGCCGACGTAGAATTAAATTATCAGACCTTGCCAGCTGCTTTGTGTGTGTACGTGCGCGCGGATGTGTACAACACGAAACGACTAATTTAGGTCACATGTACTCTGATGGATAAATAGAAGAGCAAAACTAATTTTTTCTTCTTTTCGAACAAGTTTTCAAAACGTTTGTCCTCGGCGTCCACCAAGAAAGTTTCCAAGTCTTATATGTGCGATCATACAATTTACACTTACATATTTAAGGTTTTATAGTCACACAAGTATCACACCACACACACACATACATTTATCGTGCATTTATTGCTCTTGTGTACTACACAGATATAATAATACGCATAAATATTATAAATCCATTAAATATTTTATAGTTTTATAGTTGTATAGTTTCATGACAGTATTCTATTCTCGCGTGACTTTCCGTGCTTCTCCGTTCGTTCGTCGTGATTGCCATTGTCTAGCTATAATATATAATTATGTTGCTACGCAGTAAACGCCGTATAAATAGAAATAAAAACAGAAACAAAAGACGAATGAGATATTATTATGTACGATAAAAATATAATATTATGTATGTATACTGTATTGTTCATACGTCGTCACGCTACGGTAATCATCTATCTATCTATCGGTAAATCTCAACAGTTTATACTGAATTTCTGATCATTTTAAAATATACTTGAATAATAAATCATCTCGGTAACAAGCGTCTCCGGTAAGTTCAACTGTTTTTTGCTTCCGATCTGGCCTTTCGATTCGTATTATCGGTACTTGACTAGATGCTGATCGTTCAAAATTATTATACATAAAAGTAACGTGATTTCATTAAAAAAAACATAAGATTAACTTATACTTTAAGACGACAAAGATCCAAGTGACGTGTATGATGGCTTCGTCGTTTTAGATTTTGAGTGAAACGAGGAATGTATTGATTTTACCACTGTGTGTGTTTTTTTTTGTCAATTTCATCAAGAATTTTCCTAGAAAACATTGTTCTATCAACAATTGCATTGTATATTTTCGATTCCAAATATTGTGTTATTGGTGCATTCAAAATTTCATTTTTGGAATTTCTCATTTGTTTCTCCAATGGCGGAAAACTGTCGAAAAATATTGCGAAATACGGCGGCATTACCGGGATGCCGATTTTGTTATTTTGCCATTGTGATTCAAAAATTATTGATCGTAGGGCCTTTCTGAAATCACAATTTTTATTAATAACCAATAAGCGTTTGAATTCGAAAATTTGATAAAAAACGCAAAACCCGCCTAATTTGTTGTAGTTTTAAGTTTATGAATAATTCAATATTTTTACATTATACTTTAAAATGTAATATAATGTACACGAAAAATTGCTCTTTCTAGTGAACCAAAAAAAATTCACCAGAGAGGCATAAACAATTTAAAAAGCGTTAGGAAATTATATTTTGATGAAATCGGCTGTTTCCGCGATATCGATTAAACGGTGATAGTTATTTCACGGTAACTCAAGATATAATTATTTGAGGGACTTGACATTTTCACACGACCCTTAAATAAATATTTTCTAAAAATAATGAAAATTTTAAAAGATTTTAACAATTTCTATGCTTTTTATTGAAATTTGAAATTTAGATAATCCTTTTTTATAAGGATTCCTATTTAAAAAATTATCATTATGTTGTATCATAAATATAAACAATTTAAACTGATCCTCCCGACCTTTTAAGCTCAAAATTGTGTTTTCGAAAGCTATGATATATTGGTTTCAATTTTAAAAGACCACTACAGAATTTATTATAATTCACCCATCCCTGTAACTTACTCTTCCGTGAAGTCTCACCCAACCTAAGAGTCTCGCATTTTTTAGATTACACATTAAAAAGGTTTTCTTGACGTATTCCAAGTATATGTTTACATAGTGTAACAGTAAATATTGTGTGTAATGTGTATTGTGTAATTTGACTAAAAAATGTTGAGCGTAGCGTGTAGCAATCAAGTTTACACACGGACATGCGTAATTGAAATAATGGAGTCGGATATCAAAAGAAACTTCCTTTAAGCTTTTTCCACTTGATAAATGGTTGTTCCGTCAAAAGGTCCCTTTACAAGTCCGTTTCGCAATTAAACGTGTCCGTTTCCGGTGACAATGACTTCCGGTAATAATATTATGCTTTCCGCCCCTGCCGCCCGTCCCATCGGTGAACAGATGCTCTGACCGATTCGTTTGACTCGACCCCGACGAGTCAAACGAATAAGCTTTCAATTTCCAACCTGTCCACATAATTTATATCCAACCCGTGAACCATTTCGTTTAAATCATCGTCAGCTGAATCTAGTCAATGCCAACTGTTACCAATGCGTCCCACGAATACACCGAGGAGTTGTGTGATAACATTTGTGATCGACTGTGAAATTAAGAAAAAGGAGAAGGAGAAGAAGAAGAAAAGAAAAACGTGACCGTCCTACACATTTCATTCCATTAGCCGTTGCGATTCTTTTATATTTCGAAGCGATAATTTTTTTATAAATATGATTTTACATTCAAACCGTACACGAGCGCGCGCGCACCACCGTCCCCAGCGACGGCTGATGGCAAATCGATGGAACGGGGACCATGATTTATGGCATGGTTGTTTCGGGAATTTCGGGTTAACGGCTTAATGAAACCGAATTCTCGGTGGTCTTTTGAAAAGCTGAAAACAAAAAAAAATTCTGAATAAGGTCAACGCGTTAAAAAAAAAAAAAAACCCCCTCTGCCGCGTAAGTGGGATACGTAATCCCTTTAAAAAGCGCCTCTCTTTTCTAACGCGGTTTTTATTAATAATATTTACAAACGCACGCAGAGACGGTGTAAAAACAAGTTCCGCGATCGATACACGTTATGAAATCACGAAACGATAATCAACAAAACGGTTCGTCCAAAACACATACGTGGCGGTATAGGTATGCGTATAATGCATAATAATAATATCGTATCATCACGTTCGTTTCATTTGTTTGAACTGACTTGAATAATCACATAATATTCTGTTTTTAATAAACTGTCGAGCAGAGACTGTGCAAACTACTCAGAGTCGTAAATCAGAGCGAATCGTGTTTGGTTATAATTATTATGATTTGTACCGTTTATTTTTATTTTTTTGCTGTTTGTGTTGTGCAAAAATCGACATAATTGAAACCTGCATCACGTGAACCCGTTCGTATATTACTCATCGAATTCTTCGCGGAATGACGCAATTCGATTCGAAGAACAATATTATATTAAACAAACATTATGCAAAAAAAAAAAATACGTGTGCGCCAGATCTGTATGGTTTATATATATGTAATATAAAAGTCATTCGGTTTGAACTCATTACAAAATGTTTTCGTCGGTTCAACCGGATCCAAAGGATAAATGCTTATGTGTCGTAATTTGTCATCAACGATGACAAAAACCTTATTTCATTAATACGAAATTACATAAATCCATCCGAGATTTGGCGTTTAATCTCCGGTCGCACTGCTGCAGTATAATACAATTGTGTTAATTAATACACTCGTTTAATCATTCTATTATGCTGTGGCTAAATTATATTTATGTAAATATCAAATTCTCGGTAGTCCGTTTCGCAGTTATCACCAGTACATTGAATACAGAAAAATAAAATATCCTTATCTTTTTTAATACTATCATTAAACCGTTGGACAATTTATCTAACCTTATCCTATTTGGCTCATGTTTTTCGTGCAATAAATTTACGTAATAAACTGATACTGATGTAATGTAGAACATGTTTTAACTGTTCACCGTTCAGGGACAAAAAGGTTTCTGGCGCGATTCCAACGAAATCTAAATACTTTATTGACCGTACGTTGGTATAAACTATTTTTCAGATAGGTTTTAATGCATGAAGGTAAGGATATTGGATCGTTTCGTTAATGTACTTTCAAAAACAAAATACAATAAATGATTTGTAATTTTGCAAGGTAAAGTTTTTAAGTATTTTTTTTTATTACTATTACTATACCTTGTTGATGCTGTTTAAACTTGATTATATCTTAGTTACTTACACCATTTTAATATTAAAATCCATGAAAGGATTTCAACGATAACTTTAATGTGTTAGGTAACAAAATAAACGATGTCTCCCTAAATTTGTCCGATACATTGAAAAGTAAGTCATTATAATAATGCCTATCGTGATTATACTGTACCGTCATTTACTAAAAGTAAAAATTCATATTTAATTAATTTGATGTAATTATTTAAATTAATAAAAATGTTTTAAAACTAAAATTTAAACTTAATGAAGAAAACATAATTAATGACATTACTCCGCTTTTAAATTCTTGATAAATTATTTCAGTTAATTATAATCTCCGAAATAATTTGAAATGAATCGATGATAAAGTATCCATTTGTGCTAAATAATTATATATTTTAATTATATAATAATAATTACTTTTAAAAATTTAAAAGTTTTTTCTTCCAACTGAAGTCGCTTTCGTGTTTTGGTTTTTTTTTATTTTATTTTATTGAAAAACATGACTTATATTCTCAATACATACATAAAAAAATAATAACAATAATAATATTTGTGTATTCAACATCTGGTATAATAGTTTTCGCAAATGTTTCGTACTCAATGTGGTTTTTCGAGCTATAAATATAAATTGTCGAACAATGTCCCGGACAATAATGGCCATAACTGTAAAAATAATAATTATAATAATTATCATAATACTATTGGTCTGGATATTTGGCAGCAGGATTCTTTACATTAAACCTCCATTGTGTTTTCACTTATTGTTACCATTCGGTATTAAAGTCTTATCATGAAAATAATACAACCACCACGACAATTACAACATAACCTGACAAGTTTTTTTAGTCTAATTCAGAGTTCATTAAGCAGAAACTATGAAAACACTATAGATTTAAACATTAGTTATCATCATTTGGACGGTGTACAGAACTCGAATGGGTTTTTTCACGTGTACAAATGTTCGTCGCCAAACCGTTAACACAAACTTCGACTTAATTACATTATGACAACACACGCATGCGTGTGGATTCTTATTTTTTCTAATTTTTATTCATCAACAATGGTAAAAGTGTAAATAATGTTTTTCTTCTTAAATCTACTAGGAATATTACGTCGTTTATTATTGTACCGAGAGAAGCGTCGAAAACCTTTTTCAATCACTCTGAAATCTACATAAAATTATTTATTCGATTTTAATTGGAATAAAAACTAATATGTTAAGTACAATAAACATTTTTCATGCACAAATTATAATAAAATAGATATACTTCGTGTTCTACTTTTTTAGTGGATATTATTTTGAATATATTTTCGTGAACTTTAATTTGACGTGGTGGATAGTTTGCATTTTAGATTATCTAAAAACGTTAGAACAACAAAAAAGAGTATATACATTACATGAATAATAAATAAGACTAATGGATCGATAACGATTAATGACTATAATATAGTATGTTTTTGCACGCATTCATGTAGTTAAAGTGCCTATATATTACGCCGTCGGATTTACATTACAGTTAATTATTCATTGTTGCTATAACAAACAAAAAGAAATACAAATTTTTTATTCCATATTAATATTGGCATACTATTAATACGCTTAATGTGGTATGTAGATAAAAAAATGATCAACTATTAAAGAAAACCGATTGCCGGAGTTATCTAATCATCGTAATTATTGTATCATTAATTTTTATAAATAGAAAATTGTATTAAATTAATAATCTCAAAAACTGCGATATACGGTTCTGAATATGATCGATTACGTATCCGTTAAATGGTTTGCTATTCACAAGAACAATTACTGGCACAGATATTGTTTTTTTTTTCTTTTTTATGTCGGTGTCCAAATAAATGGTTATACTACACTACCAATATGAATACACAAATTACTACGCTTGCGTTCATCAAAATCATATGACAAAATTACCGAAGAAATCTTAAAAAAAAAAATGGATACCTTAAATATTATATAGCGGTTTTTGGTTTCGTAGGTAACTGTTAATATAAAGTTCGCTCTAACCCGAGCGAAGAGGGTAAATTGACTAACTCACGTGTACCCATAACGTGATAAGTACAGCGCACTATAATATTATGTAGACGCCCCAAAGACGCAAGCAATAGTTAAAATCTGTGTCAAAAAGTGATTACTGCACCAACTATGGATACAGAAATGGCTAAGCTCGCGTTGATCACGCGCTGACGACTCACGGGCTTTTAACCATGCACGACACTCAAGTCAAAGTAAAGTGTGCTTGTCATCGTGATGATGGTGCGGTGGTCGGTACTCGATGTACGCTCGACATCCGTTGTATATACTACGATTAAATTATAAAAAAAATAAATAAAAGCTGAAAATGTTTAATCTGTGCTTTTTTCGTTGACAAGATATAACAGCTAATTTCGCCGAGTAAATTTAACCGTTTGTGTGTGTGTGTGTGTGTGATGGAAACGCAAACACGAATAACATAAAAAAAACCTTCAACGGGCTTAATATCGTAAATAAATAATTTTAGTAACTGTCCAATTTTCTATGTGAATGTAATACGTACTAGTTTTTTTTTTCTCAAAACTTCATTAACATCTTCTTGGTATAGAGTTTTTAAATGAAATATGATCAATCTTTTGAGACATGTTATAACATTATCATAGTATTCACAAAATAAATGACTAATATTTATAATATCTTTGAACGTGTCTCGCTCCAACATTGTGTAAAATAACGTCACATCTGTGAACTACCAGTGTATTATGTATAGTGTACTGTCTGGGATGTTCTAAGTAGTTTCATTTGTTTTGCGTCATTATTAATCGTGGTAAAATTGTTTTTGCACAATATTGGGTAATGGTATAATTTACATAATCATATTCCATTGAATAAATAAACTGCGAGGCATGTATAAAAATTATATACCCTATTACTTATGGAAAAGCATATAATACAAAATAAGTTTACAACAAATATCTTTGAAACGCCGACGATTCCCGATTGCTGAAAGAAGTAATTAAAAGCATATTTGAGCGTCGAAATACGGCTAAGTGGTAACTTATTTTATGTTTTTCAATCGCGTTTGCGGTGGTTTGACCTCAAAAATATGGCGCACCGACTTATGGTGTACTATTTACTTTTTAGTTTCTTTGATCTTTGACCTGTAAGATTTCCAAGCGATTCCAAGCAAGATTCCGTGTGTTTACGTATATTTATTCTTAAGACATATAAAATTCTAGTAAGGACCGTTGATTTATTTCTTCTCCATACTATAATATTCACTTATTGCCAGTCAAATGTTTGTACATGCTAAGCTTATCGAAATAAATGTCAGGACGTTGTCAGCTGTCGTGATGTGTTGTTCATATGTTTAGATGTACGCAGCATAAAATATATGCATTTATCATCTTATCAAATTATCACTTATTACATCCGTCATTTTCACGCCAATAAAAATTATTGAGTTTTATTATCGCCATAACTTTAAAAATCCGAAAACCGTCTTATCGGACGTCTTTCGTGAGATTGGCCAACCGTTTAATTTAACTTCGGGTATTAGTATCATATAAGCACTATTGACATCTTAACGAGTTTGGTTTTGTCAATGTTTATAGCGATCGGTAGATTTGGAAAATAATTCAAAACACAACAAAACGAAAATATTGAGTATTTTAGACGTTTCCAGTATTCTCGATTTCGCCCGAGCGCGTTTTAGACAGTTCAAAACGATATCAAAACGAAAAATTAGAACACTGAGTGTGCGGTCATTTTTCAATGTCCAATAAACACATTCTGGAAGGTTATTTTTTTTTTTTTGGCCTTTGAACGTTTTTATAGTGTTCGCACCTACACATACACCAGAAGAGCGATTCGTTTGCTGACAAAATTATTTCGTTCTCCTGTTTCAAAGCTTTTCATTGATTTGACCAGTAGATTTTTTTAATAAATCTTCTCGTCATAATGTCTTACTTCAGATTAATGTACTCGACTTTTAGCGATTAATTTTTAAGTTTATTTCGCCCCCCCCCTCTCTTATTCTTAATGTTATAAAATATTCTATCAAAAATGTAAACAACAATCGTTAAATATGAAAATTATAACAACTGAAAGCCTGAAAATAGTCTCAACCATTGCCTTCAGTCCACAATTACTCATTAGTTGGTTATTTATATAGTTGCAAATCAAAATACAAATAATACACTTAACACACCAAACGGTAATACATTAATTATTACAAGAATATTATCTTCATCAAATATCTCATACATTTTAAAAAATAACATAATTATCGTCAAACAACAATGGCGCTGATTTAATTGTAATGTTCACGCTTAAGGATTTCATGCTGATTAGAGGCGATATGTATTCCGTGTCGTCGTTTGATTAGGTTTATTTATTCGTTCAGTACTGTTAAATAAATCTTCTTGGCTATCCATGTAAAATGTAATGGATATAAATTTAAATACTATTTTTCAGCGATCCATGTTTGATATTCTACAGTAGGCACATACATTACGGAGCTGTGAGTGTAGGTCATAAATCAAAGGAATAAAAAATAAATCATTTAATTTATTAATAACCAAATCTTAATCGTAATCAACTATTTTCGCTTTTCCATAAAGTACATGCATTGACATGGGATCGACGCGTATTGGATATAAGTATACATTGACGCTATCGCATTGTGCGGCGTTACATTTAGCGGAACAATAATTTTTTTGTCACCCGTGTTAAAGTGACGACAAACCGATATACCGCGAGCGGGGTCAACGGTAGTGAGCGCCGCTCTACCCGGTATTGGGTACTTTTTTTCATTAGCGTGAAAAGTTTTATTTCATTTTTTATGCGAATAAAACCCGTTGGTTTTCAGTCAAATCTACGAAAAGTTACCGTACAAGATAATTGTAAAAGTTTCCATCGACCGCAGTAGTTGTTTTTTCCGTGTCCACCCCCTTTACAGCAATGCTTATCTTTTATTACGAACGTAAAACAAACACACACGTGCGTACTTGTGTGCGTGCGCGTGTGTGTTTGCGCGCGCACGCGTGCTCAAAAGTAGAGAAGAAGTCCGTCCACTTTACACTATTCGCTTTCGCCGCAAAAAGCGTAAACTTTAATGATGTCATAAAAAAAGTGAATAAAGCCAACACGGGATAAAAGTGGGAAAAGAAAAAAAAACCTAGGAAACACAATATAAAAATGAGTCTTGGTAATATGAATAAAATTATAACAGTATATAATATATAGTTATTTTATGAACTTCAGCGCGCTGATTGAAAGCCGTTGTATTTTAATTAAACGTGTTTTGTCTATTTCGAAAGTTTACCTAGACCAAATAATTCAATTATAAATCAAACCGAGCTGTATCAAATGAAATATATTCCATCATGATAATACAGTTCAATTCTATATCACACTGCAGTTTAGCTCAATGCGATTTTTGGGTACGGTTTTTAATTGAAAATAACCGTGACACATTTAGCGTGGTAATAAATATTACTCGTCGGAAGATAAATTTTGTTATTCGATCAAAAGTCGTAATTTTATAAATGTATCATATCCATATGTGTCAGTGTGGAGAAAACTATCGGCACGCATTACAATACACGATGATATTGTATTAATGATTAAAAAGAGAGAGAGAGAGAGAGAGAAATGGTGTCTACAGACTTTCGGTACCAAGAAATTATTTTTATTCCAATAATTGAATATTTGTGTCAACGCGCAGCAGTGGAGTATAATACTAATTAATTAATTGTGTCAAATTCAGATATTTCAACGTCCCGGCAAAAAATCATAATGCGTTCGAAATTATATACTATGCGCGTACAATATACATAACGTCGTATAATTATAATAAAAGCCGCGGATAAAATATTGTACGCAGCGTCTGTCGACGGCATCGATCGGTCTTTAAATAAATATTTTCATTAATCAAAATTGTTCTGGTATTACGTTTAGCGCCGGTACACGCATAACTATACGTATATTATGTATATTATACCGCCGCAAAGTTCCCTGCAACTCGTATAGTTGGGCTCGTGTATGATTATCATCATTCCGTTTGCCTATTCGGCTATAATAATTATGTAACGGCGCGTCGGCCGAAAGACGACGTATGGAAGACTAGAGGACAATTATAAATATTACTTTTGTGTACGCCATCGTATTATTATTAATTTTTTTTTTTTATTATTATAATTGTCGTACTATTCCGCGTACGCGACGACGGCACGAGTTGAATTAATATATTATTTATTTCGAGACAAACGTTCAACTGTTGATAACTCGAAAACAATTACACTAATGGCTCGCAGGAACATACTTTCTCTCTCGTCCTCTCTTACTGTTTTATATTTATATATTGTTCGCGAGCATTACCGTTGTAAACAAAAGAAAAAAAAATGCCTCTTCGCGAACACTATATACGTACATGTTATTATGGAAGATCCAGTGCTCCTTTGAAAATTAACTGGAATTCGGACAGCGCGTGCCGGAAAGAGATATTATATTATTTACTCGGCGTGCGTAAACATAAGCCCAATTTGAACATCTTAGTCTTATAAACGTGTTACGTCGATTTGTAAATTGGCATTGCGTAATTAGACGATCTTCGAACGTTTTATTGCGTAGAACGTCATTGTAGTATCGCGATCGATGACTTGTACACACCGCATCGAGATGATTACAATATTATTTTAATGAAAAAAACTAATTCAATAGGATTTTATCTAATTAAATATTATTGTTTTGCATATTATTTTGTTAAAAACTAAATTCAAATATATTTAAACTTCAAATAAACAGAGCTATGATTGTGTTGGACTGAACCAATTTTTTTGATTGGAATATTTGACAGTTATCGAAAAAAAAATAGAAAATCTTATAAAATCGCTGTCTTGGCAATAAAAAATGATACCAAAATTAAATAAGTTGAAATCAAATTATTATGGTAGTGTAAAATGTGAGTAATTTTCTCGATTAAACAACCTTTTTTTGACAAATTTCGATTGCACATCGTATGTATACTATTCTTATATTACATATTAATAATAATATATTATTACTAACAAGTCGTTGTTATACGATAAGATGAGAAATTCATGAGTTTGTATCTATTATTTACATATTTATTGTCATGGTAAAATAGGGTAGGTAGGTATCTATAATTTATCTATGGCCAGTGATCATATTTAGAACATATTTTATAGAACATCATATCTTGTAATGTTTGTAGCTAAAGTACATTTTTGTGATAACTCTTATATTTTTCGAATTAAAATCGAAAAATCATAGAACCACCCTCTTTGACCTATTTTCAACTTTCTAGTGGCATGGGAAAAGGACGAGTTATTATAACAAAATTTCTTTTATGTTATTTTGTAATAGTTATAAAAAAAATTAGAAGGGTCCAGCAAAAAATATTCGAATGATTAAAAACAAGGACCACCCTCATGGCCATACGAATGGACCTCAAAATATATATTGACGATTCGTAGTTTAGGTTTTAAAAACAGTTGTACAGTTCGTTTAGAATTTTTCATTTTTTTTCCTCTTTGATAGTGGTCTAAACTTTAAAGTGTACAAATGTTTTTGTACCCACGTGGGCAAATAGGTTACCTACCCCTACACTTAAACGAGCATTACCGTTATTTTATAATTTATAGTTGACCGTGTACTGCGTTTTTATCATCGCGTACCTGTAAATCATTGCAACGTTCCGTGCAGTTACGTAACGAAGACAATGGCGTAATATCGTACTCTCCTCGGGCGTTCTCCTGTACGGTGCCGCTGTCCGAGTAAAACCGTAATGCCGTGTATCCGAGACTCGCGTATTAGCCGGGCAATTATTATTATTGTTTGGTTTTCGGTGAGAACATCGCGAAAACACGATAATCACGGATAACCGAATAACCCCCCGGTCATCGCAATCGCGTATAGGTACCGAACGAATCGAACTCTGCGCTCCATACCATGTAGCGTTGTACACCCGCTGCTATAGGGACGACGAGGGGGCGCGAATCGTGATACGCCGAATCGGAGGTTGTCGACACCTTGTCGATCCCGTGGCGCTCGGCTTCGAGGCGAACGACTTGAAAACGGAACACGTCTCGGCGGGGTCAGGCGCGAACATATCCGAAGCAGATATCATCCGATGACCGATCGACCCCGGGTCGCACGGCGTGTTATAAATACTACAAAACTGTACCGTCTGCTTCTGCCACGTCGTTTGCTGAAATTTTTTTTCGAACAATTGTTGTTTTAACATTATATTGTTACCAATTCGAATAAGAATCGACGATAAAAAAAATGAATGGACAATCGTTTATTGTCTATTCTACGAATAATACTAAAAACGTTTGAAGTTCCCTCAACTGGTACGATAATTAAAATCGTTATTTAATACATCAGAAACTAATAACCCGAACGACATTTTAGCGACGATATCACGAGAATCGTATGTTACGTTTCAAAACGTTTTAGCCACGGCAAACGCGAATTACTTTATGTTATTATAAAACTAAATGTACAACTCATTCGTTGGCAAATATATTATGAGCATATTAGATATTACGTCTAATACCGCATACCAAGTATCGTGTGCAGTACCGTGTACACCGTCGGTTGTGTTTCGTCTAAATAAATGAAATTAAACACAATTAATAACAACACGCGGTGTTCGTACCATTAATATTTATTGCGGTGAACCGAATATTATCTCGAACATACACGTGGCTCATTAAGATTTACATTTGACAAATGTTATTTATGCTAACGATGAGTAATGCGTTTTGGGACGTTCGATTGTACGGATATTAAAATCTTACATTGTTGTACGCACACGTTTGATTTATTACAGTATCGCCGTGAGTAATTATTATTGTAATGACGCGATGCACATGACGTCATGGTGTGTCCTCGCGCACGCTGTGATCACGAAACGAACGAATGTGAAATGTCGTGCTATTTACCGAGTCCGCAGACCACGACGTTTAACTGATCGTAGAACGTGTTATGTAATAATACAACTTATGGTAAGTGAAACGTATTACGGGGAGCATTACTGTGAGCGCACCGCGGCAATTCAATTGTCAAACTCAAACGTCACGTTGCGTTATTCACTTCGTTTTTAGCAGAGGGAGCGAGAGCCGTAAAAAAAAAACCCGTATACGCAGTTCATAACGTTAAATCATCGTGATTGTTAATTATGCTTTTAACCGTTAAAGCTAACATGCTGGAAAAATATGCCACGAAAAAACAAAATAAAACACCAGCCGCGTCTCGTACGCATAAAACTGTTCGGTTCGGTTGAACGTTTCACGTTTAACGTAAAATTATATTAGGTATACGTACAGTCTATATAGTGTCGTTTTACGTACACCGCGCGCGCAAGTCGTTAAGAACTCGGGACGGCGAAAATATTATTATATCGTTATCACCGTTATCGTTATTATTTTACTAGGGCGAGTTTGTGAAGCAATGATGGTGCGAGCGGCTGCGACAGGTACATCGGAGGTGTGCTGTGCTGCGCCGCGGTGGTATAATATTATTGTAACACACGCGTCTTGAGATTTTATTTCGAAAAACGGTCACCGGCCGACTGACATAAATAATATTACGATTTGGATCATTTTTATTATGCACCTGCATCGTGTCACCTGATATAATGTTCGCGCCGCCGCCATGCAGAGCCGTTTCCGTTTTACAGCGAACTAATGATTATTGTATTCAATCCGAAGATTGGTCCACAGTGAATATTCTCTCCATGATTCTCAGTCTTGTGCTTTATCCTTGAGATCCTTGTACGGCTATTGCATCTTTGATTATTTGAATTCTACGTGGTGATTTTTTAGACTTCATCACCATATGCAGCTTTTACTGTCCATGAAGGACTTTCGCTGCCTCTACTACTTTTTTCCAACTATCTCTGTCAATACTATCTTCTAAATTTAAACCCTAGGCGCACTTGTTTAAATCTCTTTTAACCCTGTCTATCCAGCGCTGTCTAGGGCGACCCCTAGGTCTTTTTCCATTGATTTTTCCTTCCAGAGCTTTCTTTAGAATACCATTTGACCTCCATACATGGCCTGCCCACTCAATTCGTTTACTCATAGTTGATACCGTATTATTTTTTAGACATGCTCAACATATTTTAATTTTTTTTTTAATGTTCAAGTTACCATAACAAATATGATCTTAACCAATTTTCTTTTCAAGCTATGTGTTTTGGCGATACTAACTTTTCTTCTCTATGTCTCAGCGTATGACTACTTATATGCCATCACCTTGATCCAAAACTATTTAGCAAGGTTATTTCTCTATCGCAAAATCTGACACTTATCTGTTTGTCTTCGTCACCGTCCGTATATATTCTCCATTTATCGACAACACCACATATAGCATATAGAGTGGGTCATCTGTTTGTTCAACGTCCATGTTTTACTGCCAATTAACACCGTACTCTATATATACGTTTTTATTGGATGTTTTCTAAGTTCTTAGATCTACATGTTTTTGACGTAAAAAATTTACTATTTAAGTAGGAATGCCTATTTTTTTTTGACCTATTCTACTTTTCATTTTCTTTTCTGATCTTCCACCATTTCTCATTATGCTTTCGAAGTGTATTTAACCGAATTAATATAACAACGGTGTATGTACAGAAGCTGTTTCGTTTCCTGTCAAGTGACAATATGATATAAGACAATTAACGTAGTACAAGACACCGTGGTGGCGCTGGTCGTCGACACCCGGATTGAATCGCGGGGTCCGGATCGCTCGCGTTTTCCCGTCGATTTCTACCGCCGTTTGTAGCGAGCGGTCAAACTGCTACGACCAACGGTCGCCAAAGGAAACGATAAATTGCCTCCTTTTATGTCCCGCACTTCACCACCAACTGTATGGATAATGAACCTTTAAGGCGCCTCATATCGAATGCCAATGCAGATTTAACGATTTGTTATTAATTTGATTACGTAACGTTTTTGTTGTAAGGTTTTCTCTTTTTGATTGTATATAAACTGTTGTCTCAAATATTTTATGTTAAAAAGAGCCCAGCCCGTATGATTATAATAAATAAATAAATAAATAAACAATCGGGATCCCGCGATGAGCTATTGTCGCACGAACTTACGTGACAACTTACTGTGCACGCATAACGCGACGGCTGCAGCGATTTCCCACTTCGGTTTCCTTTCATCGCGTGACGCGAGAACGCCAATAAATATTGACCGGACCCTTCGATCTTATCCAATTATCGTCGCCTGTATATATATTTACAGTATACTATATCGCCATTCGCAGGTGCGGCCACTTCGTCCGATTCGTTTTCCCAAATTGTACCCTCTTCCCCGCGGCTCACCGTCGGACACTTGCTGCGTGGTAGGTGTAGCAGCAGGACCATTGATTGTTTCGCTCCACGTCGGCGGCAAAGTCAATACCGTTGAAGGATAGGTAACCGTTTGGGAAGTATGCCTTCCCACCCGCGCATTATCATCATATTAAGCCAGCTAACAAAGCCCTCCCTGCGTTGAAATTAACCCCTATTAAAATGTACGCCGGAAATTGAGTAATAAATTATTCCCATATTATTATTTTATCCTTATACACACGATAATCATATGTTCCTTGGAAATCGCGTAGCTATTGACTATACTATTTTATCAAAAACTAAAATCATGAAATCAGAATATTGGTCTCATGTCGCTTTATATACAAACCATAATAACGAGAAATATTGCGCTATTTTATAATTCTACATTTCGGTACCGTGTAAGACGTAATTTAATATACTATTCTTTTCCAACCCCATCCCTTCTACATGCCTCTGTCCACCCATCACTTGTATGTTTGTCATTATCTGGGTAGAAATTGATCGTTTTGACAGGGATAGTGTGTCTTATCGCCAGGGTTCATGCTAGAATGTTGTCTAAAACGCCACGTCGGATGTCACACACTCGTCGAGTGAAAATTATGTACGGATAAAATGCATTGTTTCCCTAACAACTATTAGGTTGTCATAGTAAATTCATAGTAAAATCATATAGTAAATTGTTTGTTAATATTTTAATAAAAGCAGTATCGCTATTGATAATATAGTTCTGAATTTTATTTTACTAGACAACGAAATCATTGTTAGGATATCGATTAATTTTAAAAATTTGTGTTTTACGTGTGACATCTTCCGATAGGGCCAGTATTTAGAATTTAGATCAACGTTGATAAATATTAAGTTATACATCGTCAAGTACCAATCGTGTATCTTATGAAATAATGAAAAACAAAAGATAAAATCTCGAAACGAACAGCTCGACATTAACAATACATGTCATCACCAGAATTGAATTATAATAATTGTCTCATCACGGATGAACGTTGCACGTTTCCATTTTGTTTATTATACAATTATACATTCTCCGCGAAAATAAAATCACGAATTAACGTGCAGTTATACGAAAAGTTTAGCGTCTTTTGTGCAACCCACGAATTTATGAAATATAATATCGTCGCCGTACGATGAATGCAAAACGTTGTTACGCGGGATTGGGGGATGAATAAGCTGATGTACAGAACGACATATAATTATTTGCAAATCGCTACGTGTGCGCACTCTATTTTGGGTTGTTCAAGACTTGCGAGATCTTGTCCTTTTAATTTTTTGTTAATTCGGAAAAAAATTAAAATCCTTAACTCTAGGATGAACGATATGCGTGGAGAAAAACACCAACTGAAATATAACTTCTCCATCGTTGGAGATTCAGATAAATTAATAAATCCTTCCTCCCAAGTAGGACAATACAGGACTCTGTATCCGAGGAGTAACCTGTAAAATAGAATATTGCAACATGCGGCACGACAATTAGGATGAATCTATATCGAGAAATGTTACTACTCGAGTGATATCGTTAAAATCGATCTTTTCCCTTTTAAGTAACTCGGAGCCGCTGCCGTGAACGTTTCTCGAGTAAGACGCGCGTCAAGACTCTGCACGTGAGGCGTTTCGAGATTTCTCGAGCAGTACGCGTCCGACAAGGTGATGTAAACGCCGTGACGACAGAAAACAATGTATGACCGCGTTACGTCAACGGATTTGTCATTTATTCGATTGGCACGCGCTCTCGTTTGCTCGAGGAAAATCGAACGTCGGTGCGAAAGGTCAAAACGTTCTGGGAAAAATAAGCGCCTTGTGTTTCGCACAAACACGCGCTCGACCAACGTCGATCGCTTTGAATGAAATTACGTATTTGACACGAAACGATTTATACCGGGTGGGCGGCAAAAAATGTGCAACCTAATAAACAAAACCCCGAGACTGTTTAGAGAATTGGGTTTGACGAGCACGAAAGTATTACGAGAGGGTGCGGTTGGCATGTCTGCACACCGCGATCGTAGGTAATTCTTGCTATCGAGATATTACGTAACGCTAAAAGGGAACAAATAACGCGTGGTGGTGGTGGGATTTCATTAGATATACGGACGATGAGTATTTAAATTTTAAATTGTACGACATTTATGATTCCTTTGAGCGGGTGGTCTTCGTGAAAATAATAACATGTTTCGCGAAATTTAGCCAAGATATGTACGGTAAATATTCTTTTGATAACAGTTTATGAAACTTTTTTTTATTTCTCGAGTTTTTCTTTCCGTTTAACGGGTCCGCAGACACTCGTTACACCGAACGCTCTTGATAAAACTATGGAAAAGTTTTCTCTTCCGTTCCCGTTTCATGTCGAAAAGAATTAAAATTCGGAGTTTATTTCTTATTTTTTATCAGTCAATCATGTCGTTTTAACATGAAAATCCCATAAATACCGGTAGACTTTCCAAACATTCTAGCTATATATACAATTTAATCATTCGTCGGATCAGATATCGAATAAGTACTTAATTTTCCCGTCACATGGTGTCAGTAAGTAATGATCAATAAAAGAATTAAAAAAGTATAAGTAGTTTAAAAGTCGTTGAATAGCAATTTATTATCCTATTGCGGAAGTATGCAAATGATTTGAAATCTGTTTACAAAAGAACTGGGACAGGGACGCGTGAAGTAATTTTCGTTCATCTATACATTATCCCATCAAATCTGCAAACACCTAATCAAATTTATAGTTTATAGCAGCAATGGGGAACTTAATGTTTAAGCCAACGAGTCAATTTTAGTTATACGATTTATTCCAATTAACTTGTTAATATCATCTGTACAAAGTAAACAGTAATGTGCACTATAGTTTATACCGACAACATGATTCAAACTTTTCCCTTAGTTTGCATCTGCACGACTGCATTATCACTGCAAAAAACGATTAACCATAAATAAATTAGGCTAGTTAATTCAAGTTGGCTAAACATTTTTAGCGAATTCATTTCTGCCCATCGCTGTTGGTTTTACCTTTCCATCGGATGGATAGAAAACTTTTGAACAAAGGTAAGAGGTCCTAGGTAAACGGCCCAGCTCAGGCGCTTTAAGGACTCCGGAATAGTCCTCAAAGACAAATAGTTGCAAAAGCCTTTGCAAAGTTTCACTCAAATCATAATCCAAAAGTGGACCGTTATTGTTATCTAATTACTATCCACTAAGTTAAACTATGACGCAAATATAATCGTATAAAAGATCAAGTTTAAAAATAAATAATTCAGTATGATAAGATAACAAATTACATTTTCTAGCCAGTTTGTATCTGGATGGTTTGCGAGATCACAAATTTCAATAAAATATTTAAACATAAGGTTATGTTAAGTATTAAAGTTTATATGGAAAGTCATTTTAAATATAAACTAAATATTCTATAATTGATTAAATAGTACTGACAGTCGTGAACTTGCAAATCTAAAATAATAAATAATTGGAATTATGTTATACAAATGACGTATCTACAGCTATAACAGCTTGTTAAATGTCTATGATTTGTTTTTCTGTCACGAAACGAACATTTTTTGAATCCTTAAAGAATATAAAAACCTAAATATTATAGGAAATGTTGTGACGTACATTTTTGTAGGGAAATATTCTGTGCTATATTTTCGACTGATTTACAGTTTTAGTTTATCAATGGAATTCGTTTCAATATTATTGCAATAGTTTTCAAACAATGCATTAATTTTCAGACAGTTTGATAAACGCCTATAATCATCGTTTGCAAAATAAAAGTTTCTACGTATTTAAAAGGTTTTTATTTTCATTACATGAGACTACTGAATGTTACAGGAATATTCCGAATCATACTATTTTGAGTTACAGTCTCCAAAGCGGCCATATTATATTTATATTATCGCATGCATATAAACGAACCGTGCAACGTTAATATCATGCAATATTATTATTCTTGATCAGTTTAAACAAAAGCTGAAAACATGTACAAACTGGATAACACATTTATCCAATTACACGTTTATGTTATTTGATAGTTGTGTACCTGTACGGTGTACATTCGCTGACTGCTAGATACAAATAAACAAAAGTTGTTTAAAATCAATATAATGTTGAACATGGCATACAATGCATACATAAAATAACATGTTCGCGAAAAAAATGTTGTTTTTTTAATAAAACAATACCACGCAAGGTCAAACGAAAAAATAAAACACTGTCAACTTCAATTTAATGAATAAAAAACTATTGAAAAAATATGTAAAAAAAAAGTGAATAACAAAGCATTACAATAGCGAAAAAACCACAGCAACTGAATTATGTGTGAGGTATTGTAAAGATACGCATACTTCCGGAAGAATTATTGTTAAGGGCTGTAAAAAGGGTCTTATAATAACGTTTCAAATGAAACCTCGGACAATGAAACGTGAAGAATACTTTAACCCATTAAATTGTATAGAACAAAAATAATCACGAAAATAAATTCAATTAACAATCTAGTGAAAGCTAAGGGATAGAAAGAATACATTGTATGGAATTTTAATTGCAGGTTCAAAGTTCTGTAAACGGATAGTTTTTGAAAAAGTCACATCAGAGGATGTAGATCTTAGAACATGGAGTGAACTCGGTACAGCTCTTTACCGAACAACAGTGATTATTTTTGAAGTCACACGGTAACAGATATTCGCGAATAGGAATACTCCAGCGTATAACAAAGAATAAGGATTGGATTGAATAAATACATTATATTATAATATGACTATTAGCAAAGGGACGAAGTTATTAAAAATGGAATTATTCTAGGCAACCAAAGGATATTCGTGCGAGCGGCACACAATATAATAGGTAAGGATGAAATATTATGCTACGGCGAATATCGATCGCGGACAGACGAAAACGGTTTCGGAGAACTATATTTATATATTATATTATATTATACAGTCGAATCGTATACCATAAACTTGGTATAAAAAAAAAACACAGGTACGGCGCCGTGCTCGAGTATTAACTAAACGATATATTCAGCAACTACGCTCAGATACTGCAGATACGTAGCATACATATTTATAAAAAGTGAAAAACTTTAAAAATAACTCGGTCATTATGTAGATGTTACGCTCGTGCCGGTGTAATACGAACGACGTGACGACGCGGCGTGTGCGATAATGATGAAAATAATGAACGTGTCACACGAAAATTGAGAAAAAAGACTTTTTGTTACGCAGACCACATCTTGTCGGTTACAACCCCTAACATGATATTGTAATAATATGTTATACGAGAGTGACTCTATAACATTATGCCCTCTTCTATAACCTCGCTCTGTGTATTATTAAAATACGTGTTTCGTCTTATCGCCGTAATTAGCGCGTTGTGAGCTCGTACGATCGGAATAGATTGGGTAACGTCGTCGGGCGATTTTATCGAATTCGCGATATCACGTTTTAGAGTCGCACGTTTCAGCCGGATAATAATACTTAATAATAAAATACTATTATAATTTCGGACGGCTTGTGTCTATTCATCGAGTTCACCTCACGAAGCATAATAACGGTGATCATATATAATGAGGTATACGCCACTCGTGAGAGAAATGTCGCCGAAAGAACACCTCACTTCGAAACCCCATCAGGGATTTCGTAACTGTGCAATATTCTTCCCTGAGTCGTTTACTTGCGAGCAAAGCTTTCCGAGGTGAAACGTCGATCACGCGTTTTAACGACGCTCTAAGGTTTCGTTTGGGGGGAAAAAAAAAAAAAAATGTTTTGGAAACGTAAATCCGAAACGGGAGATTCTGTACGATTCGTGTAACGATTATTTGCACGGGCTCCGGAGACGCGAAAAACGTTACCAGCAGTCTGTACGGTGTGTTATTTTTACCTTACAACGGTAAAAATGTGAAAAACCGATGATGAAATACAAAAATGACCGGATCGAAAAACAATATCTTATGCTGTTGCGCAGTAGTGTCATGTGTAATATTATACGTTGCGCCGTTGTATTTTTGCGTACGACACGTGAACTCGTTAAAACAACACCGAGGAGCAAACTCGGACCGAAAAAAAGGTTTACCCCTCCCGCGGCACAGGCTCCCTCGATTCCGTTCGGGACGATTATCCACGACGGAAAATATACATCATATTACTAACTAAAAACTCGTCGGCGCCGCCAGTACATTAAAAGTGGTGAGTATTAATAACGTGGATGAAAACCGACATTTCTCGCCCTCGCCGAATCCCGGGGACGGTTCGAGTTTTATAATTCGACGGGCACGACGCCGACCATAAGCAACTGGTATACACGTACAGTGCGCAAACAATATATAAAAATAATCTAACACTTCAGCGCGTATGTGCGAAAAACCCTTACCCGCGAGCCACTTGTGCGCTGATCAAAGTCTCCGTGTGCCGAACACCCCCACCCATTTTTCATCGCCCCTCCCACGCCACCACCACCACAGGAATCGACCCTGCTGACCGCGAAGCCCGAGTTTTGGCACGCCGCGCGGACGACTGCGCCGGCTCGCACGGATAAACGAATTTGACGTGTTGGCAATGGATTTTCTGCCCCCGTGCCCGCGCCTGGCGGATAATAAATCCAAAGCCGGACTCTACGTACAACGAAAATTAGCGCCAAAAGCTATCGGGCTAATTGGACATCGGGCCCGCCACCGCCGCGCCGCCTCATCAATAATAACCATCACGAATAGATTATGATTACGGAAGTACACAATGTGCCCGTGTTCCGGTGCTTGTGTGTGTGTGTTTGTGTGTGTGTGTGTTGCGACGTAGATTTGAACTGCCGGTATGTACTATGGTTCTTTTCACGAGGAAACCCTCTCCTCCGACCCACACCATCCCTCGACAACGCCCTGTCGCAGTACATTAATAACTTTAATATCGTTACGTGTGCATACCTACGGAGCCTAATTTTTTTCTCTCCCCCCGCCCCTCGTTCATAATTTTGTTCTCGCACGACCGACTCCCCGGCCACCGCCCGCCACGCACCACTTGTTCGAGGAACAGTCCCGGGCTTAAGTTTTTATCCTTGTCGACGTTTGACTCTTGCACACGCGTGTAACGTAATACTTGTATAATATCCAGAGTGAATCGATAGCCATATCAGGTAGTCCGGATCGTTCAGGAATATATGAGTAAGACGAGTTTCGTTCTTACATCACATTGTATAACATCGTTCAATATACACTATTAGAATTTTCATTCATCTTTTTTTTTCTCATAAAAGCAAAGTCTGCTCCGTCAACATGGCCATCGGTCGAAACGTTAAAATGTTTTAGTATTCACGTTAGTGAATTTTTACATGAGTAATACGATCAGTTACAATCATTGGTATGTATTAAGTTATTGATCATACTTAATTCGGTGCTTGAATTGTGTTGAGGACTTTTGTTTTGCATAAAAATTCAAGAATAATAGATCGGACGTCGCACGGGTCGAGAGATTCGGATAGATGAAACAGCGGGCACGATTGTCCCGTTTTTATTTCCAAGACTCGGCGATCTTAAAATATTTTTACTCGTCGAGGAATGTAGAGAGGTAGTGAGTTACATTTTTCTTATCATTTTTTATCATACTTTTTGCATAATTTTACTTATGTTAAGTAAAGGACAGCATGATTCACGGTCGTTTATCTTTTTTTTTAAATAATCACCTACGATATATATTATATATATATGTATATATAAATAGACACATTATACAAATACGCGACATTTAAAAAAAGACGGTCCCTCGTCTGGTATAAAATTAAATTTATTTTAATTTCTTTCGTCAGTTAAATTAATGCAAAACTGCTTTTCGGGGTACCTGGAAAAATATTTAGAATAAACAAAAATGTAGATTGGTGTACCTTGTAGTATTATACAGGGTGTGCCGTTGGTGTTTTCCAACACAACCAACTAGAAGTCCTCCTTTCCCCACGTGTCTAAAGTATATCTCAAATCCTCTGAAAGACACATTCGTGTGGATTATTATACATGAGGTAGGGGTTGTACTGTACGCGTTTTACCAGGCGATTTTTACAACTCGAACGCGCCCTGATTATTTATGACGCCGGGGACACGTACGAAATCCCTAAACGCAATTCTCTACAGGTCGACCGCGTGTTTGTACCCACTCGACGTCTTTACACAGGTTTAATGTAATACACTTCAACGCGATAACACGTTATAATTATTATTTCAACGAACAATTATTATTTATTTCACCTTGTACACACCTGTATGTATTTTATTTTATTTTTTTTATTTTCGTTAAGGAGGAAAGCTTCGTTATTTTAAAAAAGGTCATTAATTTTTATAATTAAAAAAAAAACACATTAACTTTAGATTTTCATACGATAACCGAGCACTTTCCATTATTATTCATATGCATAACTCGAATATAAATAACATTTTTCCGTGTATTGTTTGTTGGTACTATTAGGTAACGACGAACACTATAGTATTAAATACACTGTTTCGGGATTTAATTTGGCTTTCTGGTCATATGTATTATAGAAGAATTGGATTACGGACAGAAATCGCAAAAAAAGTATTTATAGAGCACCGGATACCCCTTATCCTTGCGAAACCAATAGCTTTTACCATACACGTTTACATAGAATTTAAAATAAATTGAAAACAGAAAATCATAAATACCAATTCGTTTAAAATGCAGTGTATATCGTGCAATAAACGTATGCACCGCAGCTTAAATCTAACTGTGAAATATGCAAATTAGTGTTACTCAAATTGAAAAATATATTTCGTTTCGACCATTTAAGTAACACTTTGAATCTACATATATTCAACACACGCGTTGTAACAAAACCGTCCGACATTTTTATCGTTCAGAAAATTGTTCTTCCGTGGCTAATTAAATTTCAGTTACGATCAAGTTAAAATTACAAAACAACTGAACAGTATGCACCATAATTTATTATCGCTCAGAGTTATCAAGAAGACATCGACCCAAACACCAAATGTTTTTGTTTTTCACACTGTGAAGTATATTGTATATGTTGTTGTTGTTCTTCTCGTTGTTGTTGCTATAAAATCACATTTCATACCATAATGGTACTTTCAAAAACATTAATTTGTACATAAATATATATTAAATATATATGTACAACAATATACGATCTAAGAAGAAACCCGTCATGGCCAAATGATTTTCACTTTGTACAGAAATATTTGTATCTGAGGTAATTAAACCTCGACGATTAAATTAAAAGTGTGTTTATTTATATTGTTTATAGCAATTGCAAAAACATAGAATTAAAAAAAGTTAATCTATAGGATTACAGTTTATTTTACTTAATGACAGTCTCATTAATTTCTACTTAAAACGTTTTCAAAGACTGTTCGCTAATAAATACGGTACGCTCATTAAAATTAATCAGATTTATTTATTTCGTTATACCATTGATTATAAATACTATATATAATCAATGGTTATACATATATTATATATCATTTACAGTTCAACGAAACCAGAATATTGACACTCGAATTAGTGGGAGAATAGGGAAGAATAGGAACTTTACTGTTGGGTGGTATCCATTTTTATCGGAAAAAAAAGTATGGTATTTTATCAATAACATTCAAAGGCTATGAGTCCCAATTTAATATCTAGATAATTGGTTTACGGACTTGATGTACACGAACTATTTTTTCAACGTTTCCAGTAAAAAATATTGAAATATTATTACAGATATTTATTTTATTCGTCTCTCTGGAGAAGATTCGATATTACATTCCCATTGTGCTAAACCATTTGGAGTTTATTTCATTATGCATTTTTATTTTTATCTTTCGTAAGTTACTTTTTTTTAAATCTAATTTGAATCGGATGGTCAACATAAATTGAACAATAAGATTTAATACGAGAAAGGGAATTCCGTTTTAAACAAAATCAACTTAAAAGGAACAACCCCGAGATATATTTTTTAACAAAATTAATTAAATATAACTACTGCTGCAACATTTTAAATATTATAAAACGAAGTCTTGCTGTCAGGATTGTACGTTTTATTTTTTTCTCATACCGGTACTGAACCCGTGTTCGCGACTCACGAGACTCTTTCAACACTATACTTTTGGTGTTGTATTTTCATACAACTAATATGATACTGAACCGCGATTGTGACTTATATCTGACCCATACATGCCGCCGTCAACCGCACAGCCGCGTATCGCCGGTCTATTAGTCCGATTACAGTTCGTCCACAGGAAGTCTACTTAGCAGGATAATAGAAGGTGCCATTGAAGGGAACAACAGCAGAGGGCGACCGCCACTGGACTACATTAGTCAAATAGTAAGAGATATGGACTGCAGATCTTATTGCGAATTGAAAAGGAAAGCGGAGAAGCGTCAGGAGTGGAGAATTGCTGCCAACCAGCCCTTGGGCTGTTAACATAAAAAAAAAAAACAGTTCGTCCGTGATCCAAGCGGATGTACGCGGATATGAGTACCACGTGGTAGCGATGGTTAGGTTGTCTCGTCTCTCCTTAACCAACGACGTTTCGGGGTTGCACACGCGCACAACGCGATATTTTAGCGCAATAACGACGACACAATAATAGTATTATTAATAACAGCGATAATAACGACAAAGTAGCGGATGTGAATGGATATCCGTAAATCATACGTACGCTAGAGCCGCGTGAACGGGTTGCTGTTTTTGCGTCTGCTTTACATCGATTTTGCATTTGTCGACTGTCGCCGCGGCACAGCTATTCTCTCATATTAATTCGATACTCGTTAAAACCACCACCGCCGCCGCCGCCACTATTATTCCGCACCGTGCCCGACTTAAAATGTAATTTCAACCCTCGGGAATTACGATAATTTCCACCGAACCCGCTACGTCCCCCTCCAACACATCCCGTCTCCGAAAAACCGTACTACCCCACCCGACCGCCGGTCATGGAATCGTCGCGACCGCGCCCGTGCCGCGTTGTCAATGACACACGAACGTCTGTAACCCTCCGCCGCGGGCTCACCGCATGCAAATGCCGTTGCCGACGCGCCGAATTCACAAGTCAGTGGCCCGCGACATTCTTATACGCTAATTACCAGCGATTCCTCACCCTTCCGCGACGTCGTCACCAGTCGAGATTTGTTTTCGGTTATTGAACACGTGTACTCGTTTTTGTTTTTTTTCGTTGTTAAAAATGACAATTCCTCCGGAACACAATTACTTATGTACACGGCCACACAGGGTGTTCCGGGAAAATTGAAAAACTCGAAATAACTCTCACAGAAGAGAAACCATGTACTTACAACATAAGATTATTGAAACCAGAACATATACGTTATGTGCCGTTCAGGCCCAAAGGTTGAAAATATTACGACTTAAAATGAATGTCCACCAGACGGTCAGTGTCCACGAAGGACACTGCCGAAGTCGATCGCCAACATTGTGCATGTTCAAATCGTCCTTTTTTCCAATTTATCCTTAGGAATCTTAATAAAGCCGTATAATAATTTAGATTCTGTTTTCATTAGAAAAAATCATCTATATAAATCTTTTAACGTCCGCGTTATAGTTATTTCAAATTCTGTATTTTTTTTTTCTTCCGAAGACTCTGTGTACAATAACAGACGACCGCGCGACGAGTTAAATACCTGCACATCGTCCGTGCGCGATCGTCAATGTTTCCGGTGCGACGGGGAATTTCCGCTTTTTTTCCGCAACCTTCTTCCGTTCGGAACCGACTCTCGTTTCGCGCCGTTTTTTCTCCATTTCCCGTCCCCCGCGATTAATTGTTCAACGCTCCCCCAGTGAGTCGCGTCGTCCGTGAACGGATGCGCGCACGGCCCTCGCTGTATTTTCACTTAGTCACTATATATACTCCGGTTTTTCCTTTCCGTCACCGTTCCGAAAACGATTCCCGTGCTCGTTTCTCCGCCCGTCAGCCAAAACCTTCAGTGTCTGTCCGAAACCCAGGGTGTCATGAATCGCGCACCGGTCGCATGAACTGTACTTGTACATGAACGTTAACGGTTCACAACTGGAATGAAATCACCTTATGATCGAAAATCGCCACTTCATCGGTAAGACTGGTGAAATATTTACCGCGATCGTTTTTATCGCACGTGATTTCTTTTTTCGGTCATTGAATAAAATCTTCATCACTTCTATGCTATGACATTAGGTCTCTCGACTTGATTAAAAACTAACGCGATTGTATTCTCTGTGTGCAACGGCGATTTAAAACGTATCGCAATAGATGCGTGCGCGTGAAATAATAATATCTAGGAACAGTAGGAATAAACACGTATAAAGTAACACGTTCAAATAACACTGGTCTACAAAATTAAACTTTTTGCAATCATCAGGGTTGAATATACATTTTTCCAAACCAATTTTTCGCGCTGATTTCAAATCTGCAATTAGATTTTTTCTATCACCTTTATTTTTTTACTTATAGTTATTTCATTTTTTATATGTAATGCATATATCTAAAATAAAATAACTAAATTAAATGTTTATTTTACTTGTTTGTTTTCACTGATTAAAATTACATGAACATATTATGCTATAAATAAATTTAAAAAAATATTTATAATAAAATAATTAAATTAAAAAAGCAAATAGTTTACATATTTAAAAATTTTATGAAAATGATTTTCTATTATACTTTTTATTAGGTACGTCACGATATAGCATCCAACAGTAGTCCGCTAATATACTTTCATTCCAAAATCCCTGGTAACGAGTTTTCATTAACTGGATATCCTGATGAAATTGTTCGCTTTGTTCATCACTTACCGCACCCAAGTTTTCCGGAAAATAATCAAGGTGTGAATGTAAAAAATGAATTTTCAACGACATTCGACATCCAAGTTTATTATACGCATTTAATAGATTTTGAATTCCATCCTTATATGTAAGCGCTTTGTGATTCCCCAAAAAGTTTTCACTAGTCCATATAAAAGCCTGCCATGCTTCTTGCTCAGCTGTATTAATATGACGCACAAAATCATTGTCTTTAACAAGTTCTCTGATTTGAGGTCCAATGAATATACCTTCAATTTAGCTGCACTTATCTTATGGAATTTTTTTTTAAGATACTGAAATCCTTCAGAATTTGTCTTACCAATGGCCTTCACAAATTTTTTTATTGAACCCAGTTTTATATGTAGTGGAGGTAAAAATATATCTTTTGGATCTACTAAAGGAATTGATTGAACACTATTTGTACCAGGCTCATAAAAAAATCGTTGATTCCAATCTTGTTTAATGTAATGGTCTGTTGTAGCACGACTATCCCAAATGCACAAAAAACAACAGTATTTTGTGAACCCTCCTTGCATGCCCATAAGCATGCCAATAACTTTTAAATCACCGCAGATTTTCCATTTGTAAGTATTGTATTTAATAGCGTCAAGTAATATTTTCATATTATCGTATGATTCTTTTAAATGTACCGAATATGCATTATTATAATAATCTACTTGCATAAGAACTACCGGTAACATTATAAATGAAATATGCCACTCTACTGGGGCTCATTACATATAGTATATTATATATAAATATACACGGAGGATAAAAGAACATTGGCGTAACTAGAAGTGTGTTTTAGAGCTTTCGGGCACCAGGTATTATTTCCATAAGGCTTATCATAGCTCCCAATTTTTATTAACAAATCCTCTCTTTGTTTAGAAATGTAGCTACGCCTGTGAAAAATAAATATCTAAACTTAAAATAACGTGCAAGAGACTATTACACCAGAATATAATCTCAAAGACTATCATTATTTCTCCTGCGAAAAATTGTATGTGTTAACCAGTAACGATTAAAAAAATGTAACATTACAAATGTTTTTAACTACAAAAGTATACTTTAAATGTCCATATAATTTTATTTACTCGAATTCCCATGTGATCATTGTGTACTATAAACATCACAATAATATAAATAAATAGCAATCCGCCGAGATTTTCTATTCAAAGTCCAATATATCGCTATAATATTTTAGTCAATATGATGACTAACAATTTCCATTGTGCATAGGAAATGTGATTCCCCGAAAAAACTTTCAAAAAATAAAAAAAAAAACGCCAAGCTCATAATTAGAACCATTATATTATTTCTACAAAAAAAAAAAAAAATGTCTTAAAATGCACTGATATCAACATTATCGAAGCTTATAATTTACGAGGTACTTTTGCCATTTCTCTAAAGTTCTCTCTTTTTTCCTTAATTATACACATAACCTTTGTACCCGCTCTATCACGATACTACTGTCCAATACTAGATGACTGATTTCAAGACTTAATTTAAATGTAGTTCTACCTAATACCGAATACGCATGTAATTATGTGTATCGTTCAAGAACATTACATTTTAATATTTACAAATAAAACTAATAGATAACTGCTCTTTGGGTACGCGCACTGAAAACACAATTCAAATAATAAGGAACACATCTAACTGTACACCATTGTCACTAACTATGTCAATGATCAGAAGAGACGGATAAATTAGAGTTTTCGCTGCTGCTTGTTTAAATGAACTGTCAATTTCGGTCAATTTTTGAACAGCCCCACAGACTTGTGTATTTATTGAAATAACTTGAAATCCAGCATACATCCGTGAAATAAGCTAGAGAAGAGTTTTCTACAGGTTTAAGACTCTACTCTCGCCCATTTGAAGGTGGCAATTTTTGAACAATTTTGAGTTTTTTCAAATGTTTCCTACCTTATTCTCCAGAAACCGCTAAAATTATGCTGTACCGACAATCCCAACAAATTTGATACATTTTTTTTCTTCTTTATTCGAATGTTTTTTACCATTTTTGTCAAATTGACTACTTTTACACCCTCAAGATCTAAGGTCAGGATAAACGTAGAATGTATGTTCTAAGAATCCCGCTTAACCTCATTTAGTTGTGCAGAATATAATAAGCATTGTACGATTGACCGTTGTTTCACTACCGGCACGGTGCACTCGTTCTGTTTTTAAGCTTGGCTTGCAGGTCGACCGACCTGCTTGATATTGGAACGCTTTAAAATAATAAAATTGAAAAATGTTCATTGAAGTAAAAATAATTAGTACACTGTAAATAAAGAATACAACGGAGAAATGTGAAAAGCGTAGCAAAAAAAAAAACTTAAACCCGGCAAAGAGTAAAAAATAAACTGTTAACTATAACACATAATTTATTTTTTTATTATTTTCATATACAATTAGTACACATTTTTTTATATAAAGCCATTTTAGTTTTGACTGAAGTCAAAAGTTATTATAACTTTACGACCGCTAATATAATGTTTAAAAATTTAGTGTTCACCTTTAACGCATTACTGCACTACTGCCTGCACAAGTTTCAGCGAAGATAGGTACGTTTTAATAAATAACGTTGTAACGATGAAATATTGTAATATTATATCTGCTCGTGGGAAAAGTGTGTTTAAAAATGTATGTATATCGTGCGATATATTATAATGGGCACCGACGCGGAGCCGAGTGTTCTGTGAAAAATGTATAAATACGTCGTGGATTCATGCGAGTGTATCGAAAATGTATGTAACTTTCAGACCGTTTATCTGGATGCTTGTAAATCAAACCAAGGTCTGTGCGTGGTCGATGAGAATCTGATAACACCCCAAACTACGGTAGGCGCCTGTACACACCACAATGTGCGAATAATTTCTAGATCAAATGATTAATTATTTGGTAGAAACTACACGTTTGAAACCTAACCTAACCGTACGGCCATACGTATATCGCTTGTCGCGGCGTATTGATGTAATTATGTCTTGTGAAATTTCAGCGCAAATTTTTCGCCAACACGATTCGCGATTTATTGTGTAAAGTCAAAGAGATCTTTAATGATGACAGTACAGTTATTATAAAAGCGATCCGCAGAATCAGAGATATTTCAAAGTTCCACTCACAGCACTAATTAATTTATCCCCACTATTGTAGGGATCAAACATAAAAGTAAATTTTCGAGTTAAAACTAAATAGATTTGCTGCGCACAAATTAGCCACGGGGAAAAAGTTTGCTCTACGTTGCTCTCCGAAGACTGAAGAGTATTATTATTATTATTGTACATCACTGTACTATTAGTATAATGTTCGTTTTTTTTTTTACTTTTATTACACGCCAGTCTCAAAGGGAGATACCGAGATACGGCGGTGCATTATGTTATTGTTCAAGATTGTTTTTACGGCGCCCACGCGTATTTACTATTGTTTTTGTTAACTAAACGTGCCAGACGGGGGCGTGAATCCAGACCGATCGAAGCACAATAATATGGTGTGTTGCGTTGAAAGGAACGATGTGTAAACTCCCGGAAAGGTAAAAATACAAGCATAAAATGCCATTGTAATTTTAAAGAGGTTTTGAATTTGGCGAGAGTTCGAATTATAAAGGGAAAAAATAAAAAATTCGCATTAAAGAGTGTTGAACGTTTTTATTACAACGCATATTTACTATTTAATTTTAATTTTATTGAATCAATTATTTATTGCAGGTATACGCTATACACATCGAATACATGTTAATTACCTATACATAAATTATATATTTTAATTTAAAAAATAATTTACTTTCTTTTGAGATACAATTGTGGCCGCAATCTGATCCACAACATTAGAACAACTACTATCTGCATATAGCCCACCATATTGCTGAAAGCGGAGCAATTCGATCAGTGAATTTTTCACTTGTACATACTTGCCAATAGCTTTTGAAGTGAAGGTTTAAAGTGTGCATATTGAGACCGGTGGACCAACTTGAAGCGTTCACAGTGGCTGACCGAATACTACAATCGTCCGTACAAAGATTTTAATAACATTATACAATCTCTCACTGATCCTGGCAGCTGCAGTAGTCTAGTTGCAAATACATATAGAATGGACCAGTGCACGGTGAAAATCGTAAGCAAACCCCCTTCGGGTAGGATTTGTCCGGTAACTCGATACGACGACCTGAAACCGCTCCGGTCCCGACCAGGGTGCGCGCGGGTACGTAAAGGTGTGCGTGTGTGGGTGTGCGTCTGTGTGCGTGTGCGTGTGTATTTATAACATTAATAATATTGTGTTTCTCGCAACCTCACCCCTTCACTTTTCGTAACGCGTACCGGCCGTCTCTCTTTGCCGATTCCCCTCCTGTTTCGGCTCCTATCGAGCGCAGTCCTCGTCGTTGTCTCTTCCATATCCTCCTCCTCACCATTTATTCGCCATATCTTGCATCCGTTTCCTTCTACGCGTGTACACCACATGCACTGCGAATATCCTTACACGCGCGCAACGAACCCCGCACGCGAGACTGGACCCGTCGTAATTGTTCATAAATAACCGATACGCTATGTGTAGTATCTCCGTATTTGTGCGAGTGTGTGTGCGTGCGCCCGTACTTCCGCAGGACGACGACCACCTCCTCTGCTTCCGTTTCTCCGGCACAATACGGAAACCGATGAACGTCCCGCCGCCCGCCGGGCCGTAGAGAATATTTAATTAACGAAACGCGACCTTTTATTATGAATTCCCATAAATGTTCATAAAACTGAACGCGCCTAGGCCGTCGGTATTAATTTCGCCACGGCGGTACACCTAATTCCCGTGGTTCTTTTGTCCGCGCTCCGTATCCGTAGGTCTCTCGCCCGACCCCGTTCACCCTCCCCGCACGGCGCTGCAGTTAATCCGCGGCGCAAACAATGATTTCGCGGATAAAAAGAAAACGGTTCACCCGATCGTAAATTTAACGCGGCCAATCGTTTAATAATGACCATAAATTGTATCCACTCCCCTGGGATCGAAGATAAATTCATTCTAGTTGTATACACGCATAACGCAAGTTAACCTAACTCAAATAAGTTATTCCACGTATATATATACCCCTATTTATTTTTTTTAAATGCTCTACGTTTTAGTTTACCGCCACGGCTGCAGGTTGATTTGCTTTAATAGAATTATTGTTTAAATAACAAATCTGATTTTCTTCCATTTTTTTTTTGTCTCCTTTTTTTATTTAAGTTACAAATGTCGCCGTACCGGTTAACATGTTACGTTTGCATAGTAAAACAGCTATACAAATCGAGGCGAACGTTTTGTTCAGAATTATTTCGCTCAATGTAATAATTATACGGCGTTCTTTGTCTTCTTTTTCAAACTTTGAGATCGGAAAAACATTTTCCAACTATTTCCTCGGGTCGAGCTCAAATTATTATGAACGGGTATGGGATTACCGCGTATTTTTCCCAAATAGCCTAGTAATTTAATTACAAGGATTTCGAGAGTCGTACACATTTCTAGACTTATCGTAATAATCGTAAATCCAGTGTGTCCAGAGGGCTTAATGGGGGGCAAACCGGACGTCATTTTTGAAGCCCAATGACTGGCGAGTGTAATGAGAAAGCTCATCTACGATTAAGATTTCCGGATAAATATTGTTGTTTTTTTTTTTTTTTTTAAAACTCATTGCTCTATATTCTTTCGGTATTATTCACGTGCATTCCTGTCATCCAAATAACGGATTTTTTTCTCAGTACAATATTTGTTAAAGTATTTTTGTGTTTTTATTTTATTTTCAATAATATCTCTAAATGTCACGCGATCTAATATGGGTATTCAATGTCCAATTATTATCCCGGCATGCAATTAGATTTGTCGTTGACATTTTCAAACTAACTTGAGTGTAACAATAATTGCAAATCTACTGCTGCTGCTGCTCGCATAGTGTAATGGTTAACTCGTAAATCTTTGGACGGAGTTCCCTAGAGCAAACTAAAAGTCACACTCAAGCCTATAACTTAACGACCAAGTGAGATTACCAATTAAACTATCGCGTCCGCTTGCAAAACATTCTGGAAAACGATCGGGACAAAAGCAAAATATTTATATGTTTCTGTTATATATTTTATTTAGTATATTTTATATAATTATATTATCTTAAGAGCGCGTGGATAAAACAAAAATTTTATAATTCCATTTTCAATTTCGAGTTTTGTAGATGATTGATTACTGTCTAAAATTAGGCATTTGACGGTTGGTTTTTTTTCTCTGACTTCGGACATTGTAGAATTTTGTACAATCCATCGAATCGATAAACAATACCTTATATTTATGCAGTCCGTAAAATAAAACAACCGCGCAGTTTACACAGCTGCGATTCGTCTAGAACAAGATATGTTATTTGTATTAGCTGATAAAAATAATGATTTAAGATGTACTACGTAAAATGGAAAGAAAAATTTAACGTGAAATGCATTATGTGCATAAAGGACGCGGATGTATAATACAAAGATTGTCATATTATGAATAACTTTTGCAAAGTGTATAAATCATATTTTATTACAGTTCGCCGTTCGTTCGAAAGATGGCAATTTTTCATTTTTTACAAGAAAACTTTTGGACGGTTTTTAGACGAAACAAATTGAAATCTCCTCTTCGTCGTACAACATATTTCTTGGTTCAACTTTGCAGCAGAAGTCTTTGTGGCCTCATTCTTTTTCCCACTTCAAACAATTGCCACCGCCACCGTCATTTGTAAACAAACAAACGAAATA
Organism: Periphyllus acericola; assembly: GCA_949715065.1. Classification (NCBI taxonomy): domain Eukaryota; kingdom Metazoa; phylum Arthropoda; class Insecta; order Hemiptera; family Aphididae; genus Periphyllus; species Periphyllus acericola. The sequence goes on from OX454268.1 coordinate 7,040,637, forward strand.
CGTCATTTTAAAAACGTATTTATTTAAAGTTTAAACACTAAAAGGTACACAGGCTTACTCATGTTTATTCTGATAGATGGCACAACACCTGAAAAAAACGTATAATTCAATGTTTCGTTCCTTTTGAACGAAATAATATAATGTACCGTTGTTTCGAAGAATCGAAAAAATCATTTATTCGTCAACTGGTTTTAAAACATCGAGTTAGAAAAAATTAATAAAAAGAAATATCGTTTAACGCATTTTATTATTATATTTTGGTTGAATTAATTTTTGAATATTTCTCGATATAAGATGCGTAGAATTGATCAAAACAAATTTAGAACAATATACTTCATGTTGTACGCGGTATCATTTAAATAAAATATGTTTACGAAGTATACAAACTTGCTTTTGAAAAAAATAATAAGACTATGGCTGTTTTAATATGCGTAAGGGAAAACTTGGAATTGTAAACGATTTTTATCAAAATATTCTGCTATATAATGCTGAAATATGATCTAGTGCAATAAAGACATAAACCATCAACGAAAAAAGTAATAAGTCAATTTAAAAGTAACGACACGTCATTTCGTATGATTTATTCGTCTCATAATAATAATTGATAACATTTAAATTTAACATCCAAAACGGTTGGTTTTATGTCTTTCGAATAATATTTTTTAAATACTTACCCCTTAATAATTGTACACGGTTAAAATAACACCAACTGATGGAAATTTTCGAAAATAACTACTATTAATTAATTCCTTGGAATATTTTAATTATTAACGAAAACAGAAATAATCACCTTATGCGCTGTACGTTTCATATTTAATTACGGTACTTTTATTATTATATTTTTTTTTTTTTATCACCTTACGATCATATTTCATTTAATAGGTTAAGTTATCGATTTAACGATATAAAGTAATAATCAAATATAACGACTTTAACGAAAATTACTTATTTTATAGGCAATAAAAATAGCATCCATTATATACGGCTTACAAGCGTTTCGCAGGAAACGCCTCTTATAATACGAGTACGATGGCCGCGCGGCTAATAATTAAAGAAAACGCAAAGCTTTACGGCTCAAGCGATTAAATCAAATTTTAATACGGGACGTATCAACAGCGCCGCGTGACGCGCTACTATTCCGTTAAACACTCGTTCGTTAGTCGTGATAATCGTTTGACAAAGGAAAACACAATGTTACGAGGACATCGGCACTGTGTCTCTATTGTACTGTTATTATAATGTAATACGCGTGTGATTTCCCGACGATAGCGCTCGCCGTTCGCATGCCGAAAAATTCGCATTGCCAGAAAAATACATAAGCGTGGCCGTGTGTTTTATTTAAATCGCGTTCGAATATCAATCGAATACGGTTTCGTTGCCATGCGGTCCTTTAATTATTGTAGGTAGGTTGTATCCCCCAACAACGCGTTGATTTAATGCATTTCCACCGTAGTCGTACGAGCTTATACGAGCGCACACGTCATCATCACCGGTTCAGCCCCGGAGCGCGTATACGATTCGTTATCATAAAGAAAATGAAGGTAAATTATTATGCAAATCCACGGGTGTCTAAATCGTGCCCCACGTCTGATTATTACAATAGAATATTTACATATTATGATGTACACATTTGCGCGCGACGTGCGTATCGGGAACGTAAAACAATGAAATTGCTAACAAAACTCGAACGCTAAGTAAACCCACTTTCCGTATTACAAACTAGCCCGTTCTCCGTACTATGAAAACGAAATAGCCAACAGTTTAAATCAAAGTCTCCATAACTGTAGTACACGTATTATTTGAACTTTGATCGCATCCTCATTCCCACGAAATGTCTGAAAAACGTTTAAAGTGCTGTACGAACTCAAATTATCATAATATTTCCAGTATGCTTTCTTCTCGGGATAACGGTAAACCGATACGTCTTACTGACGCTGTCTATAAAATCGCAAGTCTACATTTGAAACCTTTATTGCATTCATAACAAGAGAAATATTTGCAGCGTAAGACGGAGTAATAAAAAAAAAAAAAAGTAAAAAAAATAATGACATTTGTAACGTCAGACGATTGAGATCTTAGTACTAATTTAAAAAGCTCAATATCCTCTTTCTAGTACATCTCCACTGTAGAACGACGTCACAAATATGGACCTACCTCTTTTATTTTTATTGAATGCTTTTTTCCGTCTGTATTCAATTAGGAATGACATTCGTCGGCGATCCGAACAATAGTCGTGTTTTGTTATAAGCGCATCTGTTATACGAACATCTCGAGGGTCATTATAAAGGAGGGAACCGGGAAGGAATAATTAGACACTTCCTAGCAACAAAATAAAACAAAATTAAAACACTTATAAACGTTGCGCGGTTCGAAAACGATAGCGATGTTATAAATAAGATTTTCCGTTACGGTTCAATAGTAATTTTTTTCATTTGGACCCTTAAAATAAAAATAAGTATCTTCATCGGAGTAAAAAATTCCTTTTAGAGTCTCTGGCAAAGTATCTTACGCGCACCATTCACATGTAATGCGAAACAATCATTAGGAAACACGATACGTAACTCTGCAGATCCAAGGTGCAATTATCTCTCAATAATACTAGGTTTGCAACGGAGACCGTAGAAAAATGATTACTGAACGTGTGTTTTTGATTGAAAGACTTACTGTTTGGTCGTTTCAAATCTATAATATGCGTTTTACGCATTAGTTCCGTGTGCTCTTTGCAACTTTCTTCTAAAGGTCGTAGAATAATAGGCTTTTCGCGCATTGGTCACTCGGAACATGAAAAAAAATTAGAGTACTACCTTTAATTTAAGAACTTATTGCAACGGTCGACTCGTACGATTCGTATAGTGGTCATTTAGATAATATGAAGTACAACCGTTGTGAAAATCAAACAAAACATTCCGATGGTTTTGGAAGATTGTCACGGGAAAATATTTTTCCAGCCGTTAACTATTTACGATAATAATGTGATCCATGGATATTTTAAAGATTTTAAAAGGCACTATCTATTTCAATGTTCATCCGATCTACATACTACATGAAATAAAACACTGGTTCGAAGTCGTATAGCCCACGCTGAAGTATACCTTACCCAATTATGTGTGTACGACTCGTGATAAACATCAACGGAGAAAAACCGTGTTACGTGTTATTCTATTGCCGTGGTATGTACGTAATATTCAACACTGCACGTCAGTGAATCTGTTGCTTCTCGATCAATAATGTTTCAACTGTATCAACTTTCAAGCAAGTACCCGTTACTACAGATTAACCGTTTTCTCCTTTGACAGTGCGTCTCGTTCGATTAAAAGTAACATAGACATCAGATCAATTCCTGTTCGTTGAATAGTATAATAACCAGTGACGTGGAAACGGATGGATACATATAATAATAATCAATTTTCTTACCGTATTCTTCGTGCATTTGTACGTTCACTTAGTTCGAAATAATCGGTTGCAATTACTATACGAGCCTGCAATATGTGATTTACGAGCCTACAAACGAGTAGGTACACAATATTGTTTGTTGCAGTCAGTAAATGTGCAGGAACTTACTAGTGTACACAAACCGTGAAAGATAAGAATAATAATTACTCTTACATTTAAACTAAAAAAAACGACTACCCATAACTTGTACTAGTGTACAAGTATTTTAGACACTGAGTATTATTTTTTTTCTTATATGTGTACACAATTTGACCGGAAGAATTGCTCCGATGTATACAAAACTAATACTTTTGTCAAACGAAATTTTGTCTAGTTGGTACTTTGGGGTGGTAATTTTATTTAATTTCTTTAATAATACATTTATTTATTTAACGCCAGGAAGGCAATTGATGCAGTAAACAGAAAATGAACATTATAATAAAAATTAATTAATTAATAACAATGCAAGTGAAATTAAATCAATAAAATTATATAAGTAGAAGTGATTTCAATTTAGTAATATCATGATAAAAGAAATCAAAATCTTTAGTAATATTACAATTAATTAACATTTTACGACTGACGAGTCTTATTCGACCTAGGATTTTGCCATTTTTATTTTATGTTTCCATAATATTATTATTATTATATTCCAAATAAAAAACAGAACGAGCATTCATCACTACCACTACTAAAAAATAGTAAACACGATACCGCGAATGACAGTATTATGCGATACGTTCGTCTGAAGTCTACAGTAGATACGAGTTCAAATAATCATCTTTTAAACGTCGATGACGTGAAGGTGATGTGCGATATTCTATGCGAGAAACGCGCGTTTATTTGTCAAACCATCGTGTACAACTGACGGTGTTCAACAACAACTCGTGTCTCGTGACCGTTCGACATTATGGTGGTGACTCTTAAGTTTTTTAGAACGCCTTAGGGCTCCAAACAACCCTTGTGTGAAAACGTAGCGCATCAGTATTGCATAATATTTGAATCTCAACATGACTAATGCATTTGTTGATCGGGCGCTGATTATAATCGTAGTCTACAGCCAGTTCCACGGATTGTCTTATGAAACACGTCTCGTTGTCGGTGTTCCGCGCGAGACAAACGGCCTGGCTGGTACACGCGTGGAGATTATATGGTAGAAGTGTTTTCGGATACGGCGGTCGACCTACCCGCGTTACGTCGCTACGATTACTATATATATATAAACACACCTCTGTTTTGTTTTATTATTTGTCGTAAGGAGCTTTATTCTGCTTCTGTTATTCTACTTGTTTCGCGAAGTTTAATTAACTTTCTACGGTGCGCGCGCACAAAATTACGCGTGTCACGAGGCCGAGTAAGGGCAAGTTAGTAGTTATGAACTCGATCGGCCGACGAACCACGGAGGGATGGTCGTTATGAGACGGGGTGAAGTGGTGTGTAGTGAGATTAAGCTCTAGGCCGTATGCGATACGTACTACACACACACACACGTATTATTTTACGAACAGGGCTCCGGTGCACTCTTATAAACACTTTCATCCGGGCGAATAATGCGTTCGAGTCTTTTCGTGTCTTGTCGTCGAGCAGTTAACTATTCTTTCAGCGCACCACGAAATCCTACCCGTGGAAATCACATACTTTCCACCCTTTGACCCGCCAAGAACAAAAGAAGCGCGCCTTCCCCCGTGCCTCGGGCCCCGTTACGGCGGTCGACATTGTTCGCACCTTGTGTACGACAGGAATCGGACGAGAAAACCCGGTGTCGCTCGGGATTTTAATAATAACCCTGGCCGCGTAGCGTCTACAATAATATCGACCGGTCATGAGCCGTCTCATGAACACGAGTCATGAATGATGATATCGCTATTGTGCAGAGATGGATGTAGTAAATGTCTCTCTGAATCAGCGCTGCGAGTCTCGGTCTTGCCCGGAGTCCAGATCGAGGAGAGGGAGCAGCATTAATTGTACAAGGAAAGAAAAAAAAAAACCATTTACGAATGAAAATCTTCTCGCATTCCGGTGAGAACATTTGACAAAACAAAATAGGCCTTTCTTGATAACTTTATGCGTAACATTAATCCATCCCAACTGTTGTGCACGCCATTATATTCAGTACGCCCGTACGACTTTCAGGGATAAACGCTGCAGAGCTTGAATGCGCATTTAATTGCGATTTTGAAGTTTGTACATACGCGTATAGATTTATTATTTAAAAGCATACAAAACACATGACGTTCGTTGTTTCAATCTTCAAAGTACAATGGAAGCGTTTGAATTAATTTAATGTTCGTATCGACGAAGATAAGAAACTATGCCAAGCGTTGTGCGTCACATCGATGTGATAATTGCATATAAAACGTCAACGGTGGTACCGCGAAACCGTAGCCAGTTCGGTGCAGTAAACTTCAAGTGAGTGCGCGTTTCCGAGAAACCGTTTCACGCCAAATCAATGAGCTAACATGGCATTCGGGGAAATGTCTCACGTTAGTCCTCGACGACCGTGTTTTTTAACAGTTTTTTACCATTATATTAGGAAAAAAGTCTCACTCGTGTAGTTAAAGTTCAACAATTATTTTATTCAATAACATAAACTTCATGTGGCAGTTACTCGATGGGAGGCTATAAATAGTTTGTGCCCCCCCCCCCAGTTCTCGTGTATCATGTGTCGAGGAGAAAAATACTACAAATTGTTATGCTGTGCAGTTCTGCTATCAAGACTCCACTTGCCGCTGTATGAACGTTTGTCAAATAATTCAAAGACATATCAACGTTTTAAAATTCTATTCTATCGGCGCGTGGTGCAGGGAAAACGAATTCATTTTTAGATTCTGAACAAAGCGAAAAATGTACTGGTCTCACAATGAGGTTTTTTTTATTTTGCTTTTCCAACTTCCGGGAAGTAAATCTTCACCAAAAGTTTCATGCGATAACTTTTTAGATTGGATATCGGACACAGATGGTCCTACTTTAAAAATGTCATTTCTCATCGTCCGATATTACGAAAGAATACTAAGGAAAAACCTCAAAATGATGTTACGTCTTATGCAGCAGGCGCTTGTGCTTATAAAAAATAAGCAGATTTGTGTCGTATGGCTTAGGTGTTTACTCCTAAAATATTTTAGCATAAATTGGCTCGATAGATATTTTACATATAGCTAGGTATATTGGAATGTTAAAAGAACTCAATCACTGATTATTTTCACAAATAATTATTACGACAGTAAGTACACAACGTATATTACGTTCACTCCCGACATTTGTTCCGAGTTCGTTTTCCGAAGTATATAGTAAAAAAAAACTACTTGCTCAGCAAATGACTCTCGCTCGCCGCTCGGTACCTGCGGTATCTTATGGGTTTTTTACAATGATAAATTCAAATCATACCCGGTCTGGCACATTATTTATAGAAACAAGTGTTAAATGCTTTAACAGGTAACATACTGTACAGAGTAAGTTGTACGCAGTTGAACCGTTGGGCATGGAAAGTCTCGATGATACTGTACAGCTTGTTCGTTCGCTTTATCATATTTTTATTCGTCACTACAGATATGCGTTGGTCAGCAAATTCTAGGGCAAACGGTTCCCACGGTTTGGCAGTCGGTGTACGAACTTAGTGAAATAGATCTTCACAGTGTAAAATAGAACCTCGTCAGTGTAAATGTGTTACTGTTAAATTGATAAATTCGGTGGTTTTTTTTTTTTTTATTACCTCCATTTATTAAAACGTGTTGGCACAACAGTTACAAAAATATAAATATTAATATAGTATGCAGCCCAGAACAGTGAAATTATGATAGCTATACATGGTATATAATACTTGGTTATAATTAAACACGATCAAAAGCAAAGAAATAATATTAAAATAATGAGCTATTTTATATTAACCTCAGGTTATACTATATATTCTATTTATACTATGCAGAATAAATAATAATACACTTATAACGGAACTTTTTGAACATCGTCTTTTCTAAATCTAAAAAAAAGTAAGCAGTTTGGCTGTTATGGATAATAACCGGTTAAAGTGTTCAATTTCATGAAGTTTATCATATTATAGATATATTATCAGATTAGATATTACGCAAAACCACTAGCTAAAAACTCGATAAAACGTAAGTATTTTATTGAACTAACCAGACGTTTAAGTGATAAACTAAAATTTAACTAAAATAAAACTGATCTTTATTATACATACTAACCGAGTAACTTATACATTCACATATTTTATTTCATTGAATATGCTTTTAACAAGCCTTATTACGTAGTATTTTAACCAGTCGTTTTGTGAACTAAATAGGCATTATCTTCACCAATGTTTTTCCAATAGAAAAACGATGGTCGCGCACATAATATAATTTAGTGCCAAGGGTAGAGGCCGCCGTTGAAACATTAGCTCGTAAAGCCGGACGGACACGTTTCGTGGAACGGACAACGAGGGGTTTGGAATTGCGTGAAAAATGGGTAACGGGATGGCGCTCTTCACTCGCTATGTCATAACCGCCGTTTTACGGGGTTCCGCTTTGACGAAACTATATATACGTACTGTATATTTTATATACGGCGTGATCATATCGCGAGTAAATATTTTATAACGTTTTTATTCGCGAAAGGATTAGTGCGCGGCGGCGTCGCGTGTTTTTTACGAGTTGCCGTTATGCGTTCATATAATATGAAATAATTCCGCGTGTACGGCGGTACGAGTGAAAAAAGATCGTTACATATCGAAACCACTGCGTATATTATATGATGTATGACGACCGTCGTGGACAGGAATATTAATTTTATCGACTATTAAAAACTCGGACGACCCCCGTCGAAAGATGCATACATTAAAAACTGGAACGATCCCCGGGACTTTCGATCCCCGTCAAGTACGCGCGTACCGCCATGCAGTGTAAAAGTTTCGATCAAACTCGATATTTCACACGCGAAAATTGTACACCGTATTAAACAGTTTACAGGGGTCCTGTTACAAAAGTTTTCCAGGTTCCAGACAAAAAGGATCGCCGTAATATAACACAAACTTAATAAAATAATAATGAAAAAAAATTCTCCGTTCACTGTTCGTTAATCTTCCTTGGCGATTGTACGATCGAACGATGGAATTAGTTGCGGCGTCTGGGACCAAATGATATTCATCAACCCGTCTTATAAACTAATGTGTAACGTCCATAGTCCAAGAATAATTGGTTATTTACGTTTGTGAAGAAAAAATGAGTATCCAAAAAACTATTTGCACAGCGTACTGCTTTTCTGTGCACGGCACGCTGAGGTGAATGAAACAAAATATTGTGTTAGACACAGGACATCGACCGAGTGTTCGAAGCGTTGACGATTTCGTATCAACAATACTTTGTAAATGGCTTATAAAATTGTACGTTTTTCTGATCAATACATTTTTTTAACGTTTTAAGTTGTTACGATTTTGAACTGAAGTTGTTGGATATCGGACGTTTTAAAAGTGAAACACTCAAAAGGATGTGGATTGTGGAGTGAATTTAAACAAAAAAATAATTGATAAATGATAATACGAGTAGTTTAGATCAAGCCGAGAATAAAAACAGAGCCAAATATCTATACGTAAAGACTTAAGCGCCACATCGAGATACTAATAAATATTATTGTTTCTAATGTCGACAGTATAAAACGATATCAAAGCAAGGGTTTTTCGTAACACGTGAGCGCGGTGTGTAATTAACACTCGACCCGATGACACGTCATTTGATCCGGTGAATAATAATCGGCGTCAATCGATCCGCCGCGAAATGATCGGGTGAGTAAATTATTATTGCTGCAATGTAGTATAACGTCAAAAACTTTCGGCACAGCATAAATAATCAGTTGGCGCGATAATATAATATCCCATTGTCCGCGAATCGTTACGGTTGATTTATCGTTGTCGACTTTTATTTACACGGTTTTTCGCGGTAAACTCAATCAATTAATGGCGTCACTTACAGCCGTAACAAGCCGAAAACAATCGATAGTCTTTCAAAGCGAATATTTGCATTTGATATTCTTTCGCGGTTGCCGTTTACGACAGCGGTCGGTGAAACCATACGGAGGGGAAACCACGTACGCAACCAAACATTCGACGTTTGCTCGTCGGATGAAACGTTTATGCGCTTCAAAGTTAAACGCAACTGTCATCGGTCCGGTAGGATACATCGAGTTCCGGTATGTCTTCGAAGGACCCATTGTACGTTCCAAAAAAATGATATAAAAACGAAATTCATTTTTTCTAAAAATGAAAACTAAATTATCACCGGTTTACGCGCCATGATTTCTTTACATTTTGATCGTCCGTTATCGATCCGTAGACGTGACTGCTTAGAACCATGTCCACGTCATACGTCTACTCTTACAAATCGCACTAATCTCATGATTTAACGCTCGACAGTATTTTTATTTTTTCCTGAAGGTGGACGTTTCGAATCGTAACTACTGCTGTAATTATTATGTATGCCGGTCATAATATCGCAGCTCTTCACGCGTCACCTAGGACCCGGCCGGGCACTCTATAATAAATTTAAAGCACGCGATACGTATTATATATCATTTGTGTGTGCGTATAGTACGGTTTTCAAAATTGTATGTGACAGCGAATGTAAAAACTGTACATCAATCATGGTTTGGAAACACATATTTATATACGGGTTGTCGTTTTAATTTCAAAAGTTATCGTTCGAATTCCCCCTTTTTAATTAGTAAAACATTTATTAAACTTCAAATCCAATCGAGCTTAATTAATTGAAAATGTTTTCACGTACGTCATTTTTTTTTTCAAGATTAAAATATATTTCATTAAGAAATCGACTCTCGCGTGCAATATATGAATATCACATATTATGTAAAATAACCCGCGTCGCATACTGAATACACGTACTCGGTTATAATATATTTCTCGAACAATGAACCGTTTTCGGATTGTGATAAACATATTAGTTTTGAAATCGAAATAAAAGCATTCGTTCGAGCGAACAAAAATCCATCATTGCAGAGGGGATGATACCTACCGAGTAAATTATTAAACTTCAAATGTGTGTCTCCCGTATATGCCCGTACTATACGGATTTAATGCTTGGCAAAACGCCATGTTGTACACGCGGATTTCACTTTAAAATGTTTATCGCGCGCCAGTTTTATTTACTCAGCTATTAGCCGTACACCAGCTAAAACACAATTAATACCTTTGAAACCCCACAGATCGAGTTCACTAATTTTCCAATAACGTTTCCAAATAACAATAATAATAATAATAACAATACAGTCTAATATAAGTTTTTCTTCGATCGACTTGAAAATACTTGGTTTTCATAATTCCTAATAGTAAATATAATCATAAACTCACAATACCGTACTGTAAATGATATAAATATGTAGATTTGTCGCGTCGGAATATTAATAATAATCTATTCACGAAAAAACATTACCCTAATTATGCATTTTGCCACTCGTGTCAATATGTTACCGTCAACACCAACATTTTGTCCGGACTAAAATTAGCATTTACTTTGTATATAATCATTTTTATGGGCAAAATATTAATTATTTGAACGTTCTGGGGAAGTATGAAATTTCCTTATAAAGTACAACTTTTTAGGGTAAAATAATTTTGCATAGACTATAGGTACATATAAACATGATCGTTCACTAGGGGGGGGGATAGGCAAAAAAGAGCGATATCTCCCCTGCCTTTGCTGTACCTATCATATTGTATTTACTGTTAAATCGATTAGTCAATGGTTTTAAGAATAAAATTGTTTTTCAAAAATATCGAACGAATATTCAATAATATGTTAGTTCAAATTGTATTTATCCAAAGTTATCACCTATGTTCCATCAGTCATTTGATTTATTTAGACATACAGGTCGCTTTAGAATAATTATTGTACATACGTACACTACGAACAATGATTTATACTTGATACTGTACCTACACATTATAGTTAATTATTATTAACTATAGTTCATACTGAATCGCGAAAACTAAGAAAGAAAAACATATTGTGCACACGTAATATAATAATTCCACTATGTTTTAATCACGCAGTAATAATATATCAAATAAGACGTTTAATTTTGAATAATATTTCTTTAAAATCTATCATTATTCATTGGTATTGAACTTTTATTTAAAATAAGTTTCGCTTTAAAACAAATCAGGAGTAATAAATTGCCCGTTCGCCGTATCATTGAATCGTTTTTGATTTATCAATCAACATGCCCTCGATGTGATACCACTCTGAAACAGTGTCGACATTAATCCGCGGACAATAAATACGAAAACATAAAATACATTTATAATGTTAATTTAAAAATAGCTTTATTCAGCGGGCCAATGACAAAAACGGATTATTCCCTATTGTTCTCGTTCAAACAACACCGTAACGGAATTAATTGCTAAAAAATCATTAGCCCGTTTCCTGCGCGCAATAAAATCCAGTTGAGCTTACGTCTTTCGGTTTATAAAAATTATTAAGCCGTGCATACGATTTTATAGGAAAAACCGACGGGTCGTACGACACAGTGCAGACCGGTAAAATATTCTAATGTTCCATCAGGGGATAAACAATGGCGGCACTGTGTTATTACAACGAGCAGCTTTCTCGAATTATAAGTCTACTGCCTTTGGAGTGCACAAGTCACGATTATGTGAAGTCTTGATCTAATAACACTTTGAAAATAAAAATAAAAAACAATATTTAATACATTTTTTTTATATATCCTACCACTACTCCGTCGGCTAACTCAATTTTACCATTAACCATAGAGTTGACTTTAAAGACGTCTCTAGAAACTCTGACCTTTTTTTTATTTTATACACATAACAAAGCAATAAAACGTTTAATCTGTTTATAGCTAAGATTCACGACATTTTACGAGGAGTGGCCGAGTTAAGTTTATATTACACACTTATTTTCTACTAGGGTTGTCGGCAAATTTCGGTTGCAAATAGCACTGCAACGCACGCGAATGTAGTTTAATTTTTCTCTACTCGTGTTATTACAGTAGTATTATAGCAGTGCGGAAAAAAAAATTAAAATAAATGAATCTGTAACACGATTTCAACCACCAGGAACATTGTGCTCGGATAGAAACTAATAAAATATATCAGGTAAGGAAATTAGAAAAATAAACTTCAAGTTCACTCGGACGTCCTGTAAATAAATACTTTTGTTTTTATGACTATAGGTACGTACAAATTCTATTTGATATTAAATTATCGCGATATTATGGTTTTAAAATGTGTGACACAAATACTTTTAACACGATAATTACCTGATTTATTATGGATATAATATTTATTTTCGAAACTTTGAAACTAACGGTGTACAGATTTAGACGGTATAAAAAACCTAACCTAACCGCTATCCTAGCTTAAGTTTCCTTTGAAAGTTGTTTGTCATCCGTGTTAGGTACATACATAATTTGTCATGGAAAACAATATTCGCAACTTTAAGTCACAGACAAATCATTTGAAATGTACGGTTTAACGAAAACAGTAGATACGTCTTATTATTACGACCAAGCAAATCGATGTCAGTGACACTATGATGTAGGTGTTATGGTGATTTATCATTCCGTTATCTGCCCCGAAACGCGTGTATATACACAAGAGTTTAAATAACTTTAATTTAGAAAATACGTTTTGTAGTATACTAAAAATCAATTGTTTAAACTAACAACGGTAAAATCAATATATTCCGATGTTTGTATAAAAACAACAGTTCGCTACTCACGTAGAGTACATTATATATGATTATGTACATTGTTATCAGACGAAATGTCTAGGAGCACAAGAAATTTCAAATAATAATCTCGACACTAATATTTTAACGATGAACTTTGGTATTCCGGTAAAACGTGTGCCCATATAATACACGTATGTGTGTGTCAATAACTGATAATTCGCGTCGTAACACACAAATGAAAGAAAGCCAATATTAGTTTTTAAAACATTTACGTATAAATGGTAAAGTTTTTGGCTCAATATTATACCGAGCGAAATAAACATATATTGGAAAGTTTTTACGGACAAAAACTTAATTTTTTCAAAACCGGCCCCTAAGCTGGAGGGGAAAATACACCGGTGATAATATTTATATAAATTTTCTACTCCAAAAAAATAAGTCTTTTAAGTTTAGAAACTTGAATTATTTTATTGAATATGATTTTTATAGATTTAAACGCGCGTTTCGTGTCCTATAACGCAGTATACAGTAGCTGCGGTGTACAACGATTTTATAACTTCAAAACATGACCTTTTTTAAGGGCGCGAAAAGTTTGAAAAATTTAAAAAAAAAAATTGTGTGTGCTAAATTATATTCGGAAACTTTTTTTCCGCTCCAGATATTAAAACTTATTAAAACTTTACTCCAAATATTTTTGTAATGACCATGATTTTAATTAAAATATTTTTATTTCATTTTTTTTTACTTTTCAACGATTGAACGTTAAAATTAAACATGTTTTTGCGTACCCCACTTGCTTTATACTTTCGTCGCTCGGGGAAAAAAGTATCATCAAACTGTTACGGTTACATAATACAACAATACTTTTTTCGGGCACTTTAATTTCGTTTTATACGGTTTCGAGTAAAATTAGTTTATTTCAAACATTTGTTTTATACTGCAGTTAAAAAAAAAAATGTTCATATTTTTCTTTCGACGTGTAAACGCGTGCAATATTTTCATAAATTTGTAAACAACACACAAACAAGTGTTCAATCGTAACGGACTGCAGTCGAAGGCTATACTCTGTTAGAAACGACACGTGTATGATAACGTGCATAATAATTTTCGTGCACTTGTAATAAAACACCGTGTATACAACACGATTATGCGAGAGCATGCGCGTACTGGATCGAATAATTCCTTAAGGGTAGAAAAAATCGAATTATTCCGTCGTCCTGCAGCAGAAAACAATTATCGTTAAACGTCGACGAGATCGATTGAAAATTTTCGTTAATTAATTCGGATTTGGCGTGTGGCGGAGACGGGCTAAATAATAACACGTCGGACCAACAACATCTGATGACTGTCTAATAACGACGATTGCTGTTCTCGTTACAAAACGTTTTACGCGGAAATATTGTTTTCGTGCTTTCCGTTTAGACGTTATATACGCGTGGTCAACTTGTGCGTATGTATATAAAAAAAAAAAAAACGATTTCACTTAATTTTAAAAATGGCTGTAAACTGTATTTCAAGTGTGGATAATGGTGAAGAATTTCCGCACTCGATTCGATTCGTATGTTAATTGAAATAATGCGCGATATGCCTAGCACCTGCAGTCGGTTACGCCAACGCGACAAGTATAAGTTGTATCGAAGACGACTTGTGGTTTGTTTGCTCAACTGCAATGATAGCGTGTCGCCGTAACACGACTTTGGTAACTAAAACGTTTTTTCTTCGCGAACCGCACAAACAGACGAGCGCAAAATCAATCTGTTCAATTATTGGTGTTGGCCAACTACGATGTTACGGCTGTCGTTGATATATTCTTGGTGCCGCCGATATCGATGCTTACTAACGATTGTCGAAAATATTCGCGATTTCGGGACTAGGTACAATAAATTCGACGGACGAATATTATAAACGCGCTACGTTAGTTTTGGTTTTTTACGATTTCACTACAAAGGAAACGTATTTAATGAAAATCAAGTTTTCTGTGAGATGTGCGCACATTTTCTGCTGGACGGAATGGAGGGAATACGTTTTGACGTAGATTCGCATGTCCAAGTACAAGTGACCAAGTGGGTCAAGCTCGTATCAGTGATATGCTTTAAAGCGAATCGGAAAGCCGAAATGCCGAACGTTTATATCTGTTCGAATTACATTATCTGCATAGGCTCAAATAGGGGGGGGGTGGTTCCCCCAGTTCAAAATCTAGTAAATAGTATTAATACTCTATGAAATATCATAGAAGTATAAATATATACACGGGTTTTTATTTTGGCTCCAGTCCCCTAAAAAATAGGGTATCTGCGCCCGTTTTCGTTTTTGCTAAACGCACTCGATGCACTCGAATCGATTCCCCACGTTGTGCGATGCGAATATTTTTTTGTTATTCGCGTTCCGCCGCATCGCAGTTTGTCGTGTGCGGGAACGGTGTTCGAACGAGGGGCGGGCGGAAAATCGCGACGGCAGCTGCGACCGTTGTTGTTCAAAAGTCGTTTGCACAGGTGCGGCGGCCGGGCGTGAGCGACACGCGCACGGTACGGGTCGGCGGCCGCAGACAATCGAAGTGATCATGGCGCGCGCGAAGCACGTAACCGCGACGTTGGCGTGCGCGCTGGCCGCGGCCGGATGGTGGCTCGGCGGCGGCGCTATGGTGGCCGCGCGCAGCGTGGACCCGGCCACCGCGTTCGACGAGGACCTGGTGTTCCTGGAGAAGGTGGCGGAGAACGACGCGCTGTGGGAGCCGGTGCTGCGCGAGAAGGTGATCGTGATGCGCACCAGCCGCAGCATGTCGCCGGTGCAGCACGTGGACCGGTACGCGACGCGCGAGAAGCCCGTGGCCAATGTGGTGACCATCGTGGACCCGTTCAACGAGCTCGTCGAGCTGTACCACCGGAACGTGATGGTGGGCACGCACGTGGCGTTCGTGGCGGTCGCGGTCCGCACCGCGCTCACGTGCACGCTGCTCAAGCACGTGTCCATGGAGTCGCTGGTGCTGCACTGGCTGATCGCGGCGGACGCGACCGCGGTGGCCGTGCTCCCGGTCATCCGGTGGCTGGAGCACATGGTCCGGCAGGCCGCGGACAAGCTGGTCGCGTTCGGCCTGCGCGTGCCGGTGGTGGCGCGCGTCCACGACCACGTGCTCAAGCTCATGTTGCCGCACACGGACATCAGCGGCAACGCGCTGCTCGAGCTGGCCACGGAGATGTACGCGGAGCTGGGCGCGAGGTGCGCGGCGCCGGAGAAGGGCGACAGCCACTACAACACGGTGGTGCGCGAGCTCAAGCGCAAGCGCACGCTGGAGGACCTCAACTACCTGCACGGTCAGCTGGTCGACGAGAACGTCAAGGGCCTGGAGGACCTGGACAGCATCGAGCAGATAGTCAATTACAGCGGCGAGCTGGAGCTGGAAGACGACATACTGCCGGACGGGTTCGCCAAGCTCGGCCCCGAGGAGCTCAGGAAGGTGGCCATCGTCAACCGGATCCAGATGAACTACCTGATGCTCAACCTGCCCGTCAAGGCGTTGGCCGAGCCGCAGTGGAGCAACCTCTTCAAACTCAAAACGCTGGACGCCGAGATCGAGACCTGACCGACCCCACGCCTCACGTTTCCGGTTCGGTTCTCTTGTACCGGTTACCAACGGTGCATACTAAAACGATAATAAACCGTGGTGGTATAGCTTAATGATAAGTTCGTAAAAAGCATATTTTATTTTTTGTCTCACTGTTATAGTAATTCTAACACATTTAGAGGTAAATGTTTCAATAGAAAATAATGCACCTATATGTTTATTATGAATCGTCGTTTATGTTGAAAATATAATATTGTGTAAAAACAACAGTTTTTTTCATGTTTTTTTTTTACGCTAATTATTTAAAACAGCGTTTCGGTTAATCGTAGAAAAAAAACGTATAAAATGATGGAACACTCGTTCCAGTTGATGTGTAATCACGTTAAAATGATGCGGCCGACCGAATTAAAAGCTATCGCCGGGGACCCGTGCGGTCGGCTTTGTCTGGCCCACGTCAAGTTACGCCTATTGGAAACATTTCGGCCATAACGATTATAAACCGCACCCGATGGCGAGATTCGGTTTCTCGCGTGTGTACTTAAAAATCGACGATTAACGTATAGTAGTGTCGATAATTTTGATCGCCTTGATCCCTGAGTACGAAATCGTCTGGTCGGAATACGCACCAGCACGGTCTAGAATAGTGAAATCGTTAACAGCGTCCACTCGATTCTGGTCTCGTATATCCGTGGGTTCAGTAGGTACACAAGTGTGGGTGGTGATGTTTAAAAAGATATTCAGCACATCGGGCGCCTGAAAGTTCACACAACCATAAAAATTGGAAACGACCCGATCGCAGGTTGGAGTCGTGTAAGATATTTTCTATTTCCTATCTAGTTTTTATCACATAACTGTGTCGTTATTAACGTGTTTGGAAAAATGTAAAGGATTGTGTACTCAACTCAGTACGTGCTAAAAAAAAAACCCCGAAAATGTCTTTTATATGTATTATTTTATTTGAAATCAGTGACCATTTACAATATCCTTATGGTTCAAGAAAAAAGGGTTATGCAATTTTTTTACAATAATCGGCTAGCCGGAATTAGCGAATGAGAGCTGACGCACTGTTTCGTGAATATAATCATTTTACCCGTAAAATATAATCGCTCGCGGATCGTTGTCTGCCGTGAATCAAATATTTTTCAATTTGGGATAATCTGTAAAATTAAGAGAAAAAAAAACTGCTTCGTTTGGCATGATCGAATCTTTGGTTTCTTAGTTTCATCCACCATGAGACTGACGGTTATAAAATATATATATCGTATCTCCGACGTACGGTATTGGACGCCTAGTATCGAGTATTGACTATCTTTCCGGCGCATGATGTTACACAATACGAGACACGAGTAAAGCGTCGTCCCGGCGTAGATGAAGTCGACCGATGTGAATTCGTTGCACGTTTCGTCGGTCCCGGGAAAAACTTCACCGTTTAGGACTCGCGGACCAGAGCCGTCACTGACCGCGATGGGGAACACCATCGCGCCACGTCGACACTTCTTTCCGTCACGTATTGTTAATTTTTTTTTTTTTTTCGTAATTGTTTTTTCATCGAAACGACCGTTAGGTCTTTGTCAACGACTTGTCACTTGGGAGGGACAGAGTGCAGTGTAGTAGCACTTGGTATGCCCTTCTCTGAGAAGAGAATTTTCAACGCGAGTCCGGTGGGGAGCAGTGTAGAGCGATCGTTCCGATGTTAGGTTAGGTTAGGTTAGGTTAGCTTACCAACTATCCGATGGCAGGGGGAGAGCCTAATATTAATGCGACCGCGTGTTTTTTTGTTTCAGTGGGCAAAACGGACCCTTGCCGGGCGTTGAAGTGCTCGCACGGGCAGCATTGCGTGTCGGACAAATCGGGCGGAGCGCGGTGCGAGTGTGCCGCCGCGGAGACCGAGTGCACCGAAGACGTGGACGAACCGGTGTGCGGGACCGATTGGCGGGACTACCCGAGCACGTGTCACGTCAGGAAAGCGTCGTGTTTGTCGGGCCGCAGCGTGTCGGTCAAGTACAAAGGGCCGTGCGGTAATTGCACCCGCTGAATATTATTCATATTATAAATAATATATCTACGAACAAATTTGCATATTATATACGACTGCGTGGACGTTATTCGGTTGCATCGTTCGTTCGCGAGCAATGACGAAAACCTTTTGTAAAAAAAAAAAAAAAAAAACCAAACGCGCCGCGGCGGTATGGTTTTGTTTGTTTTCGTACGTTTCGCGAACGAGAGTTTTATTTTTTTACAACACAGCTTAACAGTAAGTGGGGGTTAGCTCGCCTCCAACGAACAAGCTTTTGACGGAGAGGTGTGGCGAGTCCATGTGCATCAAAACGATGGGTAAACTACGTACGTACAAAATAGGTAGTGACAATAGTGTACAGGGATTTACACGGAGCGATATCTTCCTTGTTTCTAGAGATAAACAAATTCTGGTGTTTTTATAAGACTTGCAGTGAGACTAAATTTGTTTGGTTAGCGTCGGTAATGTAAATTTTAATTTTTCATCGAACAAGTTAAAAAATTATCTTTTTATTTTATAATTTTCGAATACGACCATTTTACACGGCTTATTTTTCTAAACATTTTAACGGTCCAACATTTAATTTTCATTAACTTCTTGATTTTTAATAATTTTTCTAGTTCACAAGAAAATAGCGAGCGGACTGCTCACACAATTTAAATAGTTATGATATAATCATGAGGATTTTTTCATCGGAAAAATGGCAAGGTTATAATAGATTATAATAATTCTTTGTAAACTAAAATAATTATTAAAAGGAAAAATGAGAACTTAAACCGTTGACATTTTCAGAAAAAAAACCCTATAAAATAGCTCTCTTCGAATTTCACAAACATTTTAATATTAAAAAGGTTAATTTACTAACTTCTTTAATAATACACTTGTATTTGTCAATGTAAAAGAATTACCTTTTCCCAGAGATTCTCACGAGAAAACAGAAATTGTTTATTTCCAATAACACGGGACACATATCTATCTGTGTGTAAATCCCGGTGAGACAACCTGTATAGTCCGTGGAAGAATAATGCGTCATTATCGGCCACGCACATGAGCGGGAACTTTGGGGTTTTGAGACGGCCCTACGCATGTTTTGAACCTCAAGACTTTTTTACGTGTGTTCGCACACAAGTTCTTCTTCGCCGAAAGAAAAAAAAACTATCCTTTTTCCCCTATCATCATAAGCAGTTTGCTGTCATAAAATGTAAACGACAATCCAACGATTAGTACAACTATATTCTCCACGTGTTCATTTGGAATTGAGTACGACAAAAAAATTTGTTGAAATAATTGAAGAAAAAAAAAAAATGTAAACACGTATAGTTTATTTTCGTTGAATATAGCTGGGCAACTTGTGTTAGCCACTTGATGGATTAATAATAATTGCAACTGCGGCGTATGCAACCTTCCTTAAATCGAAGACCTAATCGTGTCTAATACGTTATATTGATCCGCGCGGGTATACATTTTATTACGCTACATTAGTAAACGTCGGTATTATACAATTACGTTGTCGTATTAAAATCGGATTTCGCGTGCCCGTACCGTTTTCGCTGATCATTATAACCTCGACGACGACGTCGCGGTATTAAATTATTGTCTTACTAATATCGCTGGTTTTGTCAGTGCATAATATTATTATGTAGCCCGTAGTGCGGTATAACGGTTGAATATTTGTCACGACGTTTGTGACGTGCGCCGCGCGGTAATAAATTTCTATAATTTCAAGTCTCGCACACACACTACAAATACACATGCATGCACGCACACGCACGCATAAACTATGTCACACGCGCGAGCGTTATCACATCGCATAAATAAACGCCCAGACGTGTATATTATTGTAATTCGGTCGCGAGGTGTTCTTCGCACGCTCGGATCGGGCCACGGGTTAACCGTGTTCGATTTTAAAAACACGTCGTCGTCGTCGTCGTCGATTATTTACCATAATGCCAGTAATAATCACGGATCATAATTTTCGACGCTGATTTATCGCGCGCAATTACGATGAAAATAATATTATAATACGCTGTCACACTCTGCAGTCAAACCGCAACGCGTTCCCACCGACTCGATGTAGACTTTAAAACGCCAACATACACTTACCATGTGATTGGCAAACGTTTTTTTAAGACCAATGAAACGGACACGTACAAGACAGAAGATAGCTCAGAGTTCACACCGACGTATTTTATCAAGTCTAAATTACAGTTATTTTCCTCGATTTGCTTATCTTATTATGTTGAAAGCCATTTGGCGTTTATTTACAATAAAGGCTATAAACAAATAAATATCCTTGGTATACGTTCAGAAGTAACCACCGGCCCGTATCGATAGATAGATAAAGTTTCGCCGGACCATGTGGTACCCAACCGAGCTGCTGCTAATGTCGCGCGTCACTTATTTAGACTTGTTTTTAAAGTTTATACGGTCTTGGTAAAAATCATACGTTGCGCGTGAACTCGGACAAACTTAAGAGTCACCGCGACCGTGCGGTTTCAGACTTTCGGCGAATGTCGATCAGGGAAAAAAATAAAAGTTCGACAAAACATCAATACAGAGAACCAACCTGAGAAATGACGTGTGACGCGATTGGTGACAAGAAGCACGGAAAGCTATTGTCGATTTAACGTCGAGGGGAAACAAGCAGTTAATGAGATATTAAAAAATTCTCGTGACAGTTCCACAAACACGATATTATTAGAGCTTTAATCGAACATGGTGGGTACTAAGTGTGTTTCGTGTCTCTGCCAGACAGGTCGAACCCGACGTCATTGGATGTCTGTGAGTCGGTATGGACACTTATCCGGAAAGTCATCGGCGTACTCTCGTTGCCGTGTTGCTCCTATGTAGCTCCTCAAATAATTTTCAGTGCTTAACACTGTTAGCAAAAATTAAAATATATAATTTTCTGTGCTCGATTCACCGTTAGATGCGACGGAAACACTTTAAGAATGGAGTCCTTATTCGGTAGATTGGGTACAGCCTGGAATTAATGCGAATAGTTTACTCGGTGTACTCTTAGACAAGAATATAATATAATATGTAATCAGTTATAATTACTTTCAATAAGATGTTTAAGCCGTTCAGCGTTTACTTTATGTATTAGAGATGGGTATGGGGTTTCCTTTGTTTATTCCCCGCTCCGTTCGATCAATAACTTTAAATCCTCGAATGTGCATTCAATGCAATTCAGCAAGCTATACCCTCATGACGATAAAATTAATTATACAATACTAAATTTACAGAGTTACATAAATATGCCTTGAAAGTAAGTATGATTTAATGATGACCGCAAAAAAATTATTTGAAACATCAAAACAAATGTATAACCAAAATCAATACTAAGAACACGCTAATATAAGACATCTGCAGTATATGGGAACTAATCAGAAAACGTTAAACGACAGCTGTCGATAATGAACTCAATTCAACGATTAAGTAAAGATCAGTTTACATTTTACAAAATACGTGATTCCATCCAGCCTGGTTGGACTTTAAATGTGTTATGTTCAGGTAAAACGTGGTTGACTAAACGTCAAAAAAATAAAAGAAACCGGAGGCGTAATTAATTACGTAATTTCTGAGCTGATCAGCGTCGAGGCAGACAGTGTTTAAAAAGGAGATGAGTCATTAACAAACTAATCATGTTAAAAAAAATGTTCATTTAGCTTGTTATTAGCATATAAGTATTACATAATCGCGTATTAAACATCATTCAAAATTATTTTTTAAAATTCTTAACCTCTCCCACCAAAACAGGAAAATACAAAAATACACAAAAGGAATCCTGGGTGTACTACGGAAATAAACGGTCTCTTTTTGTTTCATAATACAAATATAATACTATGTATCATAATTTTAATAATGCATTTTCTAAATACGTTACACCTCTTATTACGTATAAAATATGCATATTAGATATTATAGTTACTATGTATTACATTCAATTTTAAAATATATATTATAAATGTATATCTATTTATATAAAAAATCTTATAGTACTGTATTATAAAAAGTTTAATAAATTTTTTTTGACATGTATATATCTGATTGATGGGGCCTAACGTCATGCTAAAATACTATACGAAACGTCACGCTTTATGTCACACTCATATAGTGAAGAATACAAACGAGTATAATGCACCGTTTCCCTAACAACGATTTGGTTGTCATGGTAAATGTATGGAAATAAAAATAGTCAAAACCATCGAAAATGTTGTATAATTCATATTTTAGTAAAAGCAGAATAGGTTGATATAAAACAATGTATTAACTATGATTTTTCTACATATTTACTATGAAAACCAAATCGTTGTCGGGGAAATGGTCAGTTTTAGTTGTTTGTGATGTCTGTAGGACATACACACGTGCCAATGCATCCAACTTTTAAGAATATAAACCAACTTTCAAAATTATAATCGATCAAACGAATATCCAAAACATATCTGATAACTTACGGTCAATCAAACGGTACATGATAAGCGAATCAACACGCATTCGTGGAGAAAGCCGGGGAAATAATAATAATAAAAAAAAAAAAAAACTATAAGCCACATTTTAACCTTTAGCGCTACAAATAGAACCGCGCGTAAGCATCGCGTGATTCCGGTTCAAAAACCGAACAACTTACAAACGTGTGCCGCGTGGGGGGGGGATTAAACCCGGAAAAGTCTTTACGCGACGGGGACGACACGAATGAAAAATAAGATGATATTGTTGCGGTTAATATCGTACAGCGGTGCGAGAAAAATAAAATAAAATTTGTGACCTAGGGTTAAGACCCCGTGCCTGATGGATTTGTTAACTGTTACGCCGTTTAGATCCGTGCGACTACGTGACGTGCGAATACCCCGAGATATGTCGTCTGGATTACGAGAGACGCGCCAGTTGCGTGTGTTCGGAATTCTGTAGCGAAGAATTCACTCCGGTCTGCGGCTCCAACGGCAGAACGTACACGAACGAATGTTTAATACGACGACATGCGTGCAGGATGGTGCCGGACCTGAGAATCGTCTCGCACGGCCAATGCGACCAAGGTACATGTATACGTACAGGGTGTCCCACCGTCATTTGCACAGAGCGATATCTACCGTGTTAATAGAGATAATCAGTTTCGGTTTTTTTTTTTTTTACGAGCATCCCTGGGCAAAGGCAATTTTGATGACCATTGTGGGATGGATATAAGTGTATTATTCAAGAAATTAATGCACTAATTTTTTAATTTATAATTTTTTCGTAGATAGCCATTTTATAGGCCTTATTTTTGTGAACATTTTGACGGTTCGGCTTTCAATTTTCATTAACTTCTTGATTTCTAATCATTTTTCTAGTTAACAAGAATACAGCGTACTATTTACACAATTTAAATAATAATCATAATATCATCAGAATTTTTTTATCGGGAAAATGGGGAGGTGATAATAATTTACATTATTTCTTTTTAAACTAAAAAAATTATCAAAAATCATGAATCTTATGAAGTGAAAGTTTAACCATCGACATTTTCAGAAAAAGAGCCCTATAAAATGACTTTCTTCGAATTTCACAAAAATTATAAAATTAAAAAATGTATTTTTTAATTTCTCATACACTTATATTTACCAAACTATTGTCACCAAAATTGCAATTGACGGAGATGCTCATAAAAAAAAAAAAACAAAATATGTATCAGAAATTTCTATTAACGCGGGAACTATCACTGTGTGTAAACCACGGTGGGACGTCCTGTACATAAGGTAGACGTAATATTCAAATTAGTAATCTGCACAGATTGTAGGGCCTAAGACAGTGTACAAACGATTGAGACTGTTAAAATAGTAATATTATAGTGCAGTGGTCGATGAAAACGTTTACGCCTGTGCATACCTATTTCTGTGTACCTTTTGATTGGTATAAAAAAAATTCAACAAACATCGATTGCAGGCATAAATCCGTGTTTGAACTTCACGTGTTGGGAAGGATCGTACTGCGCGATCAACCGTCTTGGCATCACCGAGTGCCGTTGCCCGGAGCCGAACCTGTGCGAAATGTCGGTGCGACCGGTTTGCGGGACCGACGGTAACACTTACGAGTCCAGATGCAAATTGGAGCGGAGCAGCTGCAGCAAGAGGTCCAACGTCAGAGTAGCGTACGATGGGCATTGTGGTGAGATGCTCACTTAATTATATTATATCTACGCACAATATTATACGTGTCGTACCATCTGTAACGAGTAGACGAATAGTGGAACATGGTAAAAACTTTGGGTGGATCTATAGAGCTCGCTTGTCGGTACGGTTAAGGGATGGGGGAGAGAGCGGAAAGTCCGCGAAAAACTTTGTCGCACAGTTGTTTTTTATAGGACCGGACGCTTTGAGATGGATCACGTAGTTCTTTTCTCCTCATATCCACCCCTATCCGTGTTTTTTCAAAGCCAACATCATCAGACGGATAACACAATGACACCTGAGTAAATTATGAATTAACGAATTTAACTATTTTTAAATCCGATTTCCATCTATTACGTTACATTCGTTTATTATGCAAGCAGAAGGAATGGTTGAAAAGTGCTGTAATACAATATTTCGGCAAATTCCTGTTTGTCTCACCTCAGTAAGCCACAGTCTCCTTTCTTGACGTGATTCTTGCGCTTTATTAAATCCTTATACCTATATCTCGACAAGGTGTAACGATTTAATTTCAGATGTTTAACAGTGACGTAACAATTACCACCAGTAAGCCATTATTAAGTTACATGACTCATTAGTTAATAAATTGCATACGACCGTTGACAACTCAAAGGACACTGCAGCTATATAATATTGGTACAGCAGTATTATTCGGTTTAGAAACTTCCGTCCAAGTATTTTCTCTTATACTCTATATACTACTATCAAGAGTAAAGGAAAACTTGTAACGAACTACTCAAACCAATAGTACATAAGGCCCAAATATGTCCAGACGCGTTTGAGGTGTAAAGATGTCCTGTACACAATTCACAGTATCCACCCCTCTGCTCAGATCTGCCCTCGATTCGATATTGTGTCGACTAAACCGCGCGTGACAATGTGATTTCTCTGCGCAGAAGATGGAAATCCTTGCCGGGAGTACGTGTGCAACTACGGGGCCGCTTGTAAAGTGAGCGACGGGAAAGCGGTGTGCGAATGCCCTTCGTGTTCCGATCACCACGAGCCCGTGTGTGGCACTGACGGCGACACGTACGGCAACGAGTGCAAGTTGAAGTTTCGCGGTTGTCAACAGAAGCAAATCATCGGAGTGGCTCACAACGGGGCTTGCAGTAAGCAAACAGACCTATATCAATCTCCTAATTATTATCACAGCCGTTAATCCAAATAAAAGTAATAATAATAATAATAATAATAATAATATTTTCAGACGATTGTTCGAGAATGAAATGTCAGTTTCACTCGGTTTGCGAAAGTGACGGCATGGAGGCGAAATGCGTTTGTCCCACGTTCAAATGCGCAAACGTAAGCACACAAAATAAACGTGTAAAATGCAACGGTCGAACCGTAACGCTGGACAAGGCGCACGGAGCGGCGCAATCGCAATATTTCTTCCCGCGTACCCGATGATGATGCGATTTTTTCAATAGTAATACGATCATTAGGTCGTAAACACTCAGACATTATTATAGTATTCCTCTCGCGAGGCTATCCGGGCCCGAGGATAATCTTTTCCGCGCAAGCAAACGTATAATAGTCATTCGTGCGCACGCGCATCACGGTTCGAACGAGGTATTCTTTCATCGCTTCTTGCGTTTCCGCGTCGGTCAATAAGCGTCTTCGCCAAAACCTAATCACCAGCCGCGACATTATTGCCTCCTCAAACAGATCAATACATAAAGTCGTTTTAGGACTTTGGTAATCCCTTCGCTCGATATTTTCCCCGTCGCTATTCATCGTCCCCGAGCAATTCGTACTCGGCACTGAACCGCGTCGACTCATATTTAGCATATTTACCTACAGCGTAAGACCCATGCACGGGCCACGTTAATTTCCGTTCAATATTCATATTAACTCCCTACTCGTTGCTTGCATAATGACGTCCGTCTCGTGCTCGGAACCCCTCGTGATTCATGATAGGTTTTTCGCTTTATCCCTGTTCAATTTTTAACAATCATATCTATTATAGGTACTGCGCGCTTTCCAATATTGTTTTGTACTAGATATAACGATTACATGCGTTTCGAAGTACAATTCGATAACGTTATTTTTATATTACTTACAATACTATTAGCTCAACTCTATAACTATACTCATTAATCACAAGATGGATTTGACGGTAACTTAAAGTTTTTATTTTACTTTCAACAATATAGATATTTCGGAATCTCGTTTGCCGTATATATACGTAATAGATTGTTATTGCCGTTGAATTTACAGTGAAATATTTTCGGTGGCGAGAAAAAAACTTTCATTGCATTTCATTTTTAATTTAATAAAACCCGAAGGCGGATTATGAAGTTTCAAACACGCGTGTCCTGTTGGCTTAGTTCGATACAATTAAGCCCCGAAAACTTTTATGTGTGCTTATCACTATGCCCCACGTATGTTATTTTACTGTTGTCCCTTTTCCTCCGTGGGTCGCACACACGTTATCTCGATCTAAGACCAATCACAAATAATGACATCAATACGTCATGGCATTCATGTGCAATGCACTACGCGCTTATAAAACAGTCATGACAGACACGTGTTCGTATAAGTTGACGATTGTAGAAATTATTTCGCTGTTGTTTTTCGCAAACAAAAATGTAACCAAACGCACTTGAAAATTACACGACACTGTTGATTAAACCGATTTGAAAATAAATTAATCGTGGCCAGTGTATGTGCGTGTGCACAACACGCGTGTGCTTATATTATTGATAAGGAAACGGCTATAGTTGATAAATGGTGAGATTGCGGGAATAATTGATTGTTAAAAGTGGGATGACTAGACCTGGTGCTGCGGTACAACCGAAAAGCATTAAACTAGCAGAAAGTTACAATGGATTTCGAATTTTCTGAAACCATTTGAAACCTACTCCGGCAGTTAATTAGGACGAACTCTAATTTATGTACCCAGGCAAGCAGTAAAGTTTGCGGTTCCGATGGTATTACGTACACAGACCTTTGTCATCTACAAAATTCTAGCTGTGCAACAAGGAAGAAAATATTCGCTGCTTACACGGGCGAATGCGGTACGGTGATTAATTCACTGGGTTTCCACTGTTTACCTCAAAATCACACGCATTAAATGATTTTAGGGTCGTGTCACGATCAGAAATGTAACTGTCCTAAAACATGCGTGGACACGAAATCCAAAGAACCCGTTTGCGGCTCTGATTTGATCACTTACAACAGCGAATGCGAACTCCTTCAACAGTCGTGCGTGAAAAACGGAACGCAAAACTTGACGATCCTGTTCTACGGCGATTGCAAAGAATCCTCGTCCATAGGTAAATCGATATAGTTTTGTGTTATTTCGATCACCATAATCCGTAGTACACATACAATATTATAACTCCGTCGTAGACTCGGGTGTATACTGTTGGTGTTGTATTTTTGCATCGTGCTCTGTCGTAGGTAAAATATTGAAACCTCCCGGATCGGTCGAAAACAGCGTCTACAGCAACAACGACGTGTGCAAAGATATCAAATGTGACTTCGACGCTACTTGCGAAGTCGGTCCTGACGGATTTCCCCGGTGCTCTTGTATATTCAACTGTTCCGTCGACAATTCGCCCGTTTGCGGATCGGACTTTCGAACTTATAACTCGTTGTGTCTGATGAAATTAGAAGGGTGCCAAAGACAACAAGAGCTTCGGTTGAGACCCATGGAACTGTGTCAAGGTATGCGTTCTATAAAATAGAGCCGAGATTCACAAACTTTTATAGTTCGACCCATTTTGGAATTTTTTTCATTTTGACCATCCACAATCATCAATGACCTATTTTTGCTCTTTTGCATTTATGATAAGCTAAATTTGGACGTCACCATAAAGTAATAAATACAATATAAAATAGGAACACGGGAAATAATGTGTCACATTATACACGTATTTACGTATACAATAAATATTTTATTTTTTTATCAAAACCAAAATGTCTAATTGATGTGTATTTAATTGCCCACTTTTGAGTCCCACAGTCTGAGAACCTCTGTGATTTGAAATTTGAATATCCGAGAGTCGTATGTTTCTGTTAAGGCATGGAAGTGAAACCTTGCAACGGTAAGAAACCTCTGATGAACCATCTCAACGGGAGAGAATTAGACTGCGGCCATGGTCCCGATAGGCAAGACTGTCCGTCCAGCAGCTACTGTCATCAAACCTCAAGGTTTGCGAAGTGTTGCAACAAGTCCGATCGCGGTAATATCTTCGTATTAAATTCAATATTCGTATTGATTTACGCGGTGACAAATACACAATGTATATTATATTAATATTGTTTTACGGTACGTTTAGAATCGACAGTCGTTTCGGACGGTTGTCAAAATTCTTCTCATGGATGTTGCCCGGATAAAAAGACACCGGCGAAGGGACCGAAATATCTAGGTTGCCCTTCGTTATGCAACTGCAACAAATTAGGTGAAAATCCCTATACAAACATACTGACGGCCAATACAAACGGCTCAAATAATTTTTACGTTTATCCATTTTACAGGGTCGATGTCCGAAGAATGTGTTGACAATAAGTGCATGTGTAAATCCGGGGTCGGAGGAGAAAAGTGCGACCGGTGTGAACCCGGATATTGGGGATTACCAAAAATTTCATTGAACCACCACGGGTGCATTCGTACGTAATATTAAAAGTACGATTGTATCTTCAAATAACGCGTTTATTATTCCAGCTTGTGGATGTTCTCTGCTCGGTTCAGTGCGAGACGACTGTGAACAAATGACCGGGCGTTGCGTTTGTAAACCGGGAGCTATAGGACCGAAGTGCAATAAATGTGAGGATAGTTCTAAAATCTTAAGTCCCACCGGATGTGTATCAGGTATGTGCATCAGAATTAAATCTAATCACACGTTGATGTTTTTATTCTAGATAAATATGTATTACTATTTACTGTTGAGCACACTTTAGGTACTTACTTGAAATATTTCAAACTCAGTAATTACAATTTTTATTTTTGTATAACATTATACATTGCCGTCTGTAAAAAAAAAAACCGAAGGTTTTAAATTATAACCGTATTCAACAATAATTTGATTATTCTAGCTGAAATGGCGATGCAAAATTTAACGTCTTGCAGTCAGCTAATATGTTATTACGGTGGAGTGTGCGAAATGATCAATGACAAACCGTCATGTGTATGTCGGGCAACGTGTGCCGAGGATGCAACACGTACAACCGTAAGTCTTATTACAAATGCTTTTAACAAATTAAATTTGAATCAAAATTTAATATTCAGTTGGTATGCGGGAGTGATGGACAAACGTACAGTTCTGAATGCCAATTAAAATTGTACGCGTGTCGCTATCAAAAGGACATTGTTGTAAAATCGCATACCTCGTGTAAAGGTACTTGATATTTCATAATACAGTGCACTCTACGCCAAACGTTTCTTTTCGTCATTAATCGCACATTTTTTCGCTTAGACGAAAATCTCATACCCGGCACGGAAGGACCGAAATTCACTCAACCTCAAGACATCGTCATCTCAAAATCAACACGACATCTATTGTTTTCCGAGTTACCGAAACTTTCGTACAACACGTCCGGCGGCTACGACATTGACATCATACCCGAAGTCCAAGACCTGACCGGGAGAACTACGTCCGAATCTACCGATCGAGAAACGTCCATATGCCATCCGAACCCGTGTCAAAATGGCGGCGAATGCGAAGAACTGGATTCCAGCGGATTCCAATGCCATTGCACCACCTCTTACAGCGGTGCCGTGTGTTCCGATCCGGAAGAAATCAAAGGTAATCAATCAAAAGCGTTTTACGCAATAACGAATGGTTTTTCATCGTGCCCCTAAAAAAAAAAAATTCACCGCCGTTTTCAGAACACAAATCTGCTGCTTTCAACGGGCATTCATACGTGCAGTTGAAAAAATTAAAAGCATACCATAGGTTTAGTTTAGAAATGGAGTTTAAAAGTTTCTCGGACGACGGCATTCTACTGTACGACCAACAGCAATCCGATGGATCTGGTGATTTTATATCGATAGCAATAGTCAACAAGTTAGTATAATTGGATGCATTTAAGTTTCCACACGAAACAAAAAGCCGGTACGTAAGTTCTGGCTAGAAAAAAATTATTATAAATATAAATTTCCTTCCCACTTTATACATTCAGAATATTATTACTGTCAACTTAGTCGTAGTTGGCAAGTGGTATGGTAAAAATTAGTTTGTTTTTGTGTTTTATTTAAAATTTAAAAAATTTAAAAATATATAATGTAGAACATGAATATTGAATATGTATAGGGCCTATATTATAAGTGTATAAAATAATAATAATATTAATAACTCGATCACTTGACACAATCGTATTGTGTTATTTTTAAATTAATTTCATTGCATCTAAGCATAGGATATTTCATAATTTTATTTTAGATTTTAAGTGTAACGGGGAACGTATTGGTTTCACCATGATAAGTGTATTTTTTTTTACCATTTTGTGTGCATGTTATCGCGACTTTTTCTAGAAAATGTTATCCCATCATCGTTAGCGGTACGATACGTTTTCGATTCCAAAACGAACTCACGTACCGGTTTATTTGTTATTTTCGTGTCGGAACTTACATACGTTGTCGCGTCGCTCGTCTGCTACGTTTCGCGCGGGAAGCCACCAACCCCCGTGTGTCGAGCCCAGCCCCTACACGACCTGATTGCTTTCGCGCTTTGCAGGTTCGTCGAATTCAAGTACAATCTGGGCAACGGGGCCGTGGTTCTGACGTCCGCGCATCCGATCGCGATCGGGGTGCAGCACAAGATCGTGGCCAAGCGGTACCAAAAGGACGGACTGCTGCAGTTCGAGGACCACGAGCCGGTGCGCTCGGTTTCCTTGGGATCGTTGAGGTCGTTGGACCTGAACGACAACGCCTACGTCGGATACGTTCCGATCGTCCACAAAAAGTAAGCGAAACACTGTGCATGATTGTCGATACGTACCGTGTGTAGCTCTCGCCGTTTATTGAGCTCGCGGTGTTCCCGCAGGATATTCGAGAACATCGGCGTGAAATCGGGACTGATCGGGTGCATACACAGCATGAAGGTCGGACGGTACGCGGTCAACCTGCTGGGCTTCGAGGACAACGATCTGGTGACGGAGTCCGAGGGCGTGACCGAGTGCCAGAAGAGTTGTACGAACGGCACGTGCAGCTGCACCGGTAGGATATTGTGCTGGCGCGACTTATCTTATTATTGTGCTACTACTATACTCGTCTGTCTGTGACCCGCACAGGTGACACGTGCTACGACGACATGGCCTGTTCCTCCGAACCGTGCAGCTTCGGGTCTACGTGCGAGTCGTTGCCCGGTGGTAGATACGCTTGCTTCTGTCTTCCCGGACTCACCGGGCCCAACTGCGACAAATGTAAGATTTCAACGCCCCAAAGTGTATGATATAGTATTATTATTAGATACAGTGAAACATCCCCATACGGACACCTCTCAATAGTGGACGGGAACATTTTCATTGTATTTCAATAGGAATACCTCCGAATAGCGGAAGAAATTTCGGCCACCCAGC
Source organism: Periphyllus acericola (assembly GCA_949715065.1). Classification (NCBI taxonomy): domain Eukaryota; kingdom Metazoa; phylum Arthropoda; class Insecta; order Hemiptera; family Aphididae; genus Periphyllus; species Periphyllus acericola. The sequence continues at coordinate 7,073,034 of OX454268.1, forward strand.
TATTCAAAGGATTCATATAAACGCTGTGTAAGACAAAGGTATTTTTTTTCGCAGTCGAGTACGGTCTGACCAAATACTTCTCGCCGGAATTCAACGGCAAGAACTCGTTTCTCAGCATACCGCTGACCGAGGACTTGCGCAGAAGTACCCGGCTGGAAATATGGTTCGGCACCACTTCCGACACGGGTCTGCTGTTGTACAGCGGTCAATCGCACACGGGACAAGGAGATTTCATTTCTGTTCACCTGTCGGACGGCCACGTGAGACTCACGTACGATTTGGGCAACGGCAAGACGAACATCACGTAAGCCACGGTGATAGGGGAATAGTAGATTGCACCGCAGGTCATGTGGCGGTTCGTGTAGGCCGCGGAAGAGCCGCTGCGTCGCGATTTATATTGTTTTGTACACACGCGCGTATATCACATTGTACCGATTGGTTTCTATGATTTCCAGCACGGACAAAAAGATTGTTTTTCTGCCCGAATGGAATTTGCTGAAAATCAGGAGATTCGACAACCAAGCTTCCGTTCAGCTGAACAACGGCAACATCACCACGATCAGCTCTAGTTCTCCGCTCGTCGAGTTAAACCTGGAGCTCCCGCTGTACATCGGTGGCGTGCCGTAAGTCCAATGACGATACAATAATATAAGTCCGTCGCGTGCGCGCGACTTCCACGGGTCGATCATTTCGTTTTTGAATCTTTCGTTTTCCAGTCGCACCTTGACGATGAACAAAGAATCGATTGCCAGCAAACCGTTCTCCGGCATCGTTCAGAGGGTGATACTCAACGAGAAAGCGTGCAACCTGTCTTCGGGTTTCAACCAAGAGGTGACCCACTACCGGGGTGCTCCGTGCGGTTACGCCATGTGCCTGAACGGCGGCACGTGCTTCCCCGTCCTCTCGAGGTTTCTGTGCCATTGCGGTCCGCAGCATTTCGGGCCGTTGTGCGAACACAGTAAGTAACCGAAACCAACACCAACAAAAACGATCACGTTATTAACGTCCCCAGCCGATAATGATAATATAATATTATTGTGTGTGCAGCGCATAAATCGTAATGGTAGCCGCGGCGAGGAGCTATGATTGTACCCGACGAGCTCAAGAAAAAAACGATTCCTGGTAACAAAGCATAATAATACAATATTATTGTACATAAAGAGAAAAGACTATTCGTTGCAGCTCACCGCGATCTTCTTCGATCCATATGTTTGTATTTTCTTTAGGATTTATTTTAGTAATGTTATTAATTTTACGAAAAGTTCCTAGAAGTATTTTCTTTTACGTTAATCCCAAGTGTTAATACGCCATAATATTATATAGCCAATGTGGACATTTTATAAACGTTTAATGTTATAGTTTTAAGACGATTTTATGTATGCGTTTCTACGTGTAAACCATTAATAAATAAATACTTTTCAATAATGTGTACAAAATCATTCGTACTGTGTATTAGAATTATTGTTATTATATTTTATCCTATTACAATTTTCTGTCACAGTACCGAGTACAATTAATGCATGAAGTTAAGCAACTATTGACCAAGGATTTTTATGAATTTTATCATCTCCGTATATTTTATATGGAGACACAATTATTTTCATAATTTTACGAATAAAATATAAATTTGCTTACAACATATCCTTACCATTTTCAGATTTAAAGGTACGTTTTTATTATTTCACACCATTGTCGTTTTATCTATACTTCTCTATTTAGAAATGTTTTGATGTTTTTTTAAATTTTAGGTTTAGAAGCTAATGATATTAATAGCCATTTGAAATTTCAGAGTTTTCTTAATTTTTTTTCGGAAAATGTCAATCAAAAAATTTGGTTGATTTTAAAACTTTGATATTTTTGTTTAATGTTTCTCGTGTATTTTTCTTACCTTTGTGAAAAAGCCTCAAAATTATTTATAATAATTATTATGTGGCCACAATTATTATAAATAAGCGTTTGAATTTTAAATTTCGATAAAAGTCAATAAAAATCGCTAAATCTGCCTAATATTTCGTAGTTAAACGTTTAAAAACATTTCAGTATAATTACTTTAGACTTGAAAATGTAGTATAATTAGAGCAGTTGTTATTTCCAGCGGACAAAAAAAAATTCACTGTTGAAGCATAAAAAAATTTATTAGCGTTAAAAATTAAATTTTGTTGATATCGAGTGCTTCTGCGATATCGGTTTATTGGTGTTAGTTATTTCATCGTAACTCAAAATATAATAATAGGAAGGACTTAACATTTTTACAGAACACTTTTATTAACGTTTTCTAGAGATGGTGTAACTTCAAAATATTTCAACATTTGTTTATGCTATTTATAGGTATTTGAAATTTAGATAAAATAATAATCAAGAATATATCTTTTTTATGAGGATTCTACTTTAAAATGTTGTCTCCTTGATTTTTTAAAATTATAAACATCATAAACTGATCCTCCCGACCTCTTTCGCTCAGAAACGTGTTTTCGAAAGCAATAGTTCATTGGTTTTAAATTTAAAATACCAATACAGCAATAATAATTCAATAAGCATAATTCACCGATCCCTGTAACTCATCCGACCTAGGAGTCTCGGAACTTTTTACTTATTTTCTGTTTATTTTCGCACACGTTTGAATCGAGATCGCCGAGTAAGCCGCTTTAACATTTAAAAGTATGTAATATTTTATTAGCATATCACATTAGTAAGGACATTTTTTAATCAAATGCCATTTGCACCGTTATCGAATTATAGAGGATAATGCGTATTTGTACACTTTATAAATTATGAAATCATAATAATAATATGTTATTTTCGAATCATAAACACATATTTTTACAATAGCGTATAATAATTAATATTAAACAGTTGTTTTTTCTCGGTTCTTACGGCGCGCAATTCCATTGAAATTACATAACTCCACGGAATAAATTACGACCTCCACACTCCGGCACCAGCCCCTGACCGTTTGTGTTGCCTTCGTGCGTACATGATGTAGCATGATGATTGTAAGATTTACCATCGCGACAGAGACAGAAACACAGGAGGACTCGCGTGTCATTGTTTATTAAATCGCCTTCAGCCGGTCTACGTTATGTTTTAACGTTCGGATGAATCAATAGTAGGTATCACCTAACGCGGAACAGTGAATTTTATTTGCGCGTAGAATATTTCGATCGCCTTATTACGTACCTGGCCGAGGTCGCGTAATTCGGTCAGAAATGCGTTGCCTACGCGTTTAAAAGCTCGCAAAGCGCACGAAATCTGGGATCCTATTCTGAAATTCATACGAATAGGATCCGTATACGAACGATTCACACATCACATGATTCGCTTCCGTATACTAACGAAAAATGGTATTCACAAAACATAACTATTCGTGTACGGATCCTCGTTCCCAATATTTCCGTATGGGAATGATATTCGTACGATGCACCACGGCAACAATGTATATATTTCGTTGGTATCATGGAAAAGAAAGATATTTGTATTGTAATAGATCTCACATGAATGCAAAAATTAAATTTGTTATTGATTTAGTTGAGATTTGATATTTTTTAAAAAAGTAAAACAATTAAATGATGTCTAGTGACGAAAGGCCCAAAGGGAAATCGGTCACAAATGACCAAAAATGTGCAATGGTTGACTTTTTTAAAAGTCATCCTAATTTACACAAGGGCAAACACAGTCGTAAACTTGGTAGACGATAACTATAGGACATGGGTACCAAAAATATACTATTATTATTATAAATGTTTATTAAGAGTGGAAATAGAAGCGGGGGTGGGGACTAATGAGTAAAAAGGTTACAAATATAGACTAGGTACAATAAAGAAGTCGATAACATGGGAGATAAATTGTGGGATCATCAAATATTGCATTATGTATAGAAAAACCAAACTATTTTTATAATAGGAACGTCCGAACATATTCAATCGTGGGTGTGGGTATAATACAAGATTAATCATAAACACGACTATAATCGTAGTATTAAATCATTATTATTGTTATCGTTCAAGTATTCCAATATTTTACACCATTTCTACAGAAATAACATTGTATCAATATTTAAAAATTTTAATATAAACATAAACAAACGTCAGAATCATTGGAAACTGTATACGGAAACCAATTTTCACATACCGAAACCCATCGGAATCAACGTGTGAATATCTTTCACATGACATAAATGTATTCGTGTACGGAAAAGAGTTCGGAATACGGTTTTTTGGAATCATGTGAAAATTCATGTGAAACCGAAAATTTCCGTATACGGATCTTATTCGTATAAGTTTCAGAATAGGGTCCCAGATCCGGATCCACTGTTCGCTGTGTGACACTGCCGTACTCCACTAGCGGTGCACTGAGGGCGCGTCATCGTCGGTGCGGGGAGGACACGGTTGTTGAAATTTTAAAGGTAAAATTATTTTAATAAAGCAATATCCCGCGGCGGGCGGCGGCTGCTGCGACGGTAATAATGGAGACCCAAAACTAATAAAGAAAACCGTTCGTATATAATTACCATAAAAACGGAAACGCCGAGGTGGTTATACTTTAATAATATAAACAACTAAGAGCTTTTCGAAGAGACCGCGCGCGCCCAAAGTGTAGCCAGAGGTATATATAGGTACAACGGTACGGCGCCGCGGACTTCTATTGTTCCCGAGGGCTCGTCTGAAAATCAATTTATCGCCATACGGTTTAATTTCAATGTATACGCACGTGCTGCGCGGCCAACGATACTTTTCGTTTACGCCGACATACGCAGTACCCGTAGTGGGCACAATTGTACACCCGTAACTGTATACTCTTCACGATAACAATACGTGTATAACCGCGAGTATTTAACAATTATTATATATATATATATAAATTATATATTTTATTGATTATCGTTCAACTTCTCGAAACTTTAGGTCGTATCGCTCGATGCGAGCCGCGACGTGTTTTGGGTGATTTTTCCTGGAGTGTCCAAAATGTAAAGAACCTCACGAACCCGTTTTTTTCAATTCACTGTGTGAGCGACAAGTAATTTTACTCATGTAACACTGTTATCTGGTATAATATATTATAATATTTGAAGGTATTATACACAGAATACATAATAAAAAACTACTATATTTATTTTAAAAATAACGTTCTCATAAGACAGTTTACTCAAATATTAAAGCTGACAACACGACATTTGAACTACTGAACGCAAATGTGGTGTGTAGTGCACGTCTGTATGACGGAGACAACACATCCAAGGCCTAGGATTTTGTGTACATCGAGATTTGATAGTTTGTAATGAAATATTATTTGTTGAAGAGACAAAAGCAGTTACACTTACATAAACAAATACCGTGGAATCGGTTTGTACTGAATACAGAATAAATTATCTCATTTTAATCAATTTTCTGAAGGTCCGCATAGGCGCTGACTGCAGATAAACATCACGAAGGCGACAAAGGTTTATTTAAATTGAGTGTGTAGCGCAAAAAACTACAAATTTTTGGCCCCGCTACACGCACTGGTGTGGTGTGGTGTTCTCTGCTTGACCCGATGAAATATGATAACCTGATTTCTAGATACTACTGATAATCTGTAAGTTTAAAAACTATACCTCTAAACGCGTGTCGTACGACATCGGACGTAGGATTTGGTAAAATTAATTTCACTTTTCGCGGTTTCGATTTAACCATTTTGTCAGGCGTGAGTAACGATAATACTTATACACTGGGTGGTTTTTTTAATTTTTTTTTTAATCGAGGGTGTCCATACATTGACAACCTACCAAAACGGGCCACCGGATGCGAATCGTACCTATGTCGAACTACTTGCGAAATACGTAGGAATCGATCCGTAAATATTTTAATACATTGATGTTTTTCTCCCCCCCCCCACCACCACTTTTGTGCACAAATAAGGAATTGAAGAAAAACGTGAGAAAATAAAAGAGTCCGGATTCCTGAATGAAACACGACGGTGCGTGGTGTGCGCTCGTCTCGCTATCCGTACACTTCGGCGCGCATAATAATGGTCGAAAGCGATTCCGACAACAAAATAATAACTCAACCGGACTTCCCGACGAATTCGCGTGCAGCTTCAGCGTTTTCCCCCGAAACCGTAGCGAGTTTTCTAATTTAAACGCGAGGGCAGACGCACACGTTATTATCATCCGGGTTCGACTGCCGATCGATTAGAATTCTCGCACCTACTCGCGAAGAATTTACCGAAATAAAAAATAAAAAAAAAAACACATCATTTACCGCAGTAGTATGTTTGCGCAGCTATAACAGCTCCTTCGCGATCGATCCGCATTGAAGGAATTTAAAACGCATTATTGCTGTAGAAAAAAAAAACCAATAATTTTGTGGAGGTTGTGGAATTTGTGTGACCGCAAAAAAAAAAATAAGCTTAAGGACCGATAATATTTCGACGACGAATACACATAGGACGAACATACTTGAATAAACAGGCGTTATGCCCGTTGAGTGTTTGATAAATAAAAAATATTCTTGAACGACGAAACACTTAACGTCGGCGGTAATATATAATAATATTTATAATAATTTTTTTAGCAATTTATCGTTATATGACGCCATCATTTGCTCGGTGTATTTGCAATTTGTTAACAGCACTCTTATAGTCTTATTATACTTGTCCGAATCGAAAGAAAGCAAAATATGAATCCAAACAGTCTTTTCGACGACTATAGTATTATATAAGTCAAACCGTAGAGCAGTCGCCAATAAAAAAAAATTCACAAGGAAAGGTAAATAGTCGAGACATTAAATCAATATTTAACAAAATGTATTCATTAGGTTTTTATATATTTTTGTTATGGGCTGGATTTATAAAAAAACTTTCTTTTAATTTCAGCGAGTAGATTCCGGTAAAAGACAATTAATAATCAACGCGTACAAGTCAAAATTAGATTCAGATAATAAAAAAACCGTTGAGAATACTCCGGAAAGAATTATCTGATGAATTGGGCATTGGAGCAACGACGATTTTCCAAACAATCACGGAATACAACAGGACGAAAAAAATAATATATCCAAGTATAACACGTGTTAGGTTAGGTTTCCGTGATACTTTTGACGAGTTTGATAGGAATGTGATTCGTAGGCATGTGCACAGTTTTTGGTATAAACGAGAAATTCCGACAGTTGACAAAATATATCAAGTGGTTTCCGACGACGACTGTTTACCACCTATTTCACGGACAAATCTTTTTCACCTTTTGAAAGAAATGGAATTTAGGTACAGCAAACGAAGTCGAAATAGTGCACTGACCGAAAAAACCGATATTGTTCTGTGGCGTAGACGGTTCCTTGAAAATTTAGAAAAATATCGTGAGGAGGGTCGACATTTTTATCATCTGGATGAGACGTGGATAAACGCTGGTGAATGCACAAGTAAGACGTGGGTCGGCACAACAATTAAATCACCCCGGGACGCATTTTTACAAGGCCTAACAACCGGTGCCGTTAATATTGGTTCGGAAGATGGTTTTGTCACGGGCGCATTGTCGTGTTTCGAGTCAAAAAAAAATTCTATGGATTATCATGATGAGATGAACGGATATGTGTTTTACGAATGGATGGAGAGTGTTTTGCCTCGATTGAAAAAGAATAGTGTGATCATTATGGACAACGCTTCATATCATTCCGTTAACAGATGGACAAAGCACCTACGATGAAAACCAATAAGGCTGATATTATTAAATGGTTGGAGGATAAGAACATAGTTACACGTCGACCCATGCATAAAATGATCATCCCACAACTTTTGGATATTGTGAAGAAGATTAAGCATCAGCACGAAAAATACGTCATTGACGAACTAGTAAAACAACATGACTGTATTGTACTAAGATTACCACCGTATCACTGCGAACTTAATCCAATTTAATTGGCCTGGTCGTCGATTAAAAATCATGTAAGGATGAATAATAACACATACAAATTACCCGACGTCAAACAGTTATTGAGGGCGTCGAACGGGTAAATGCAGATATGTGGACAAATTTCATTAAACACACAAAGGCAATAGAAGACAAATTTTGGGAACTTGACGAAATTGTTGATGACTTATTATCTGCAGTGGTAGATTCTGTGACGATGACAATCGGAGATACATCATCAGACTCTAGCACAGAAAGTGATTAATTCTTTTATTTTTTATTTTAAAATATATTTACGACTATTTTTTACGACATTTGTATTGTACATATTATATTGACGACTATTTTTTATGAAATTTGTATTAATATAATGTTCAATTTTAAATTTTTAACCTGAATAGTTTTTTTGATAAACATTATCAGGCCCAGAATTAAATGTTTTAAAATCGTACAAAATATGCAGTTCATTCAGTAGCTATTATGTCAATTATCAAAAAAATGTAATTCTATTTTACCTGTACATTTTCTTGTTTATTATTTAAGTAAAACACAGAGAAATGTGATCACTGATCAGGATGAACCAGATGTATCATCTCATGTTAAAAATGAAAATTTGATTCAAACTATCCAAGAAACAAATAAGGTTCATGATCAGTTTTTACTTAGCTAATAGTCTCTATAGTTGTGCATAAATCACTATTTAGTCTAAAATTAATACATCACAATAGTGAAATAATCAATAATATTAGTCTACTTGTAGCTTAACTGCTATTACAGCACTAGCATTAATAATTTATGTTAGTTTAATAATTAATATGAGTGAATTTACTACAATAGACGAAATGCTTAATCCATTCCGTGGTCGTTGTCAGTGGATCCAATATATACCAAGCAAACCAGCAAAATATGGTATCAAAATGTATGCTTTATGTGACGCAAAATATTTTTACACGTCAAATTTGGAAGTTTATTGTGGTAAACAGCCAGAAGGGCCGTATGATAATTCAAACGCACCAATGGAAATTGTAAAAAGGTTGATAACGAATATCGAAAAGTCCAATAGGAATCTTACCAGTTACCACTGATAATTACTATACAAGCATTCCTTTAGCCGAGTATTTGATGCAAAAACAAATAACTCTTATTGGTACACTGAAAAAAAACAAGAGGGAGATTCCTCCTGAGTTTCTTCCCCATAATAACAAAGCTGTTTCCTCCAGTATATTTGGTTTCCAAAAAGATAAAATGCTCACTTCTTACGTTCCTCGTAAAAATAAAACTGTTATATTACTTTCTACGATGCATTAAAAGGGAAGCCTTGATAATTTTACTAAAAAGCCAGAAATAATCATGGACTATAATAGTACAAAAGGTGGTGTAGATACTGTTGATAAAATGTGTGCTACTTATACTGTGTCTAGAATTACGAAACGTTGGCCTTGTGTGATTTTTTATAGTCTAATGAATATTGCCGGAATAAACGCTCAAGTTTTATATGCATTTTCAAAGCCGAATGATGCACCGAATCGGCGTAGAATTTTTCTAAAAAATTTGTCTATGAGTCTAATGAAAGAACACCTTATTTCAAGATCGAAAATTAAAACATTACCAATGGATGTATCAGTTTTTTTGAAAAATTACCAAACGGAAAACGTTGTCGAAGATGTACAGGAGCCTCCTAAGAAGCGCGGAGTTTGTCGTATATGTACGATCGAAAAAAAGAGATCTTCTGCTACAATGATATGCTATAAATGCAAGTTATACACTTGTAAGAAGCATTCTAGCAAACATGAAATAATTTGTCAGACATGTAATGACGAAAGTTTATCAGACTAGAATTCGATTATTTATTTATTTTATACTGTGTTACTTTTATTTAGTAAGAAATAGAAAAAAAAAATCGTGTTTTATTAACAATTATATTGAAATTATCATAAAAAATTATAAAAAAAATATGTATAAATTCATAAAATCTATATATATAAAAATGGAGACAAAAAATTCGAAATTGCATCAGTTGAGAACGGCTGGGCCGATTTGGCTCAAATTTTTTTTAAATTATAGAGAATGTCAGGGAGCGGGTTTATAGCATAAATTATGGACCTAACTCCTGTGAGTTAGAGATTTAGAGTAAAAAACTGAGTTATACCGGTGGCGCCCTCTAGCAGATAAAAATAAAAATATAATATAAATAATAATAATAATAATACAAATTTTTTTTCGACGTGCGAAAGCGATCCGTTCGCGAGGACTTTACTATACTCGGAAATGCCACGCTATTATACATGGAATGCTGCATCAAAGAAGTTTCAACGCAGGAAGAAAGGTGATGCTGTTGCTGGCTTCGCAGATGTCTATTCGACTGATTCCCTCGGACGAATATACACAGTTCATCCACGCCAAGACGAATGCTTCTATCTTCGCTTACTTTTGGTGAACGTTAGGGGCCCGACATCCTTCAATTCCCTGCGTACTGTCGATGGTGTACTGTGCACAACTTTTCGGGAAGCTTGCCAATGCTTGAATTTGCTCGAAAACGATTCACATTGGGACTTAACACTCGCCGATGAAACCGTTTCTGCGCTAGCAAATCAAATTCGTACGTTGTTTGCGATCATCATAGCCACATGGCATCCATCGAACCCGAATGCATTGTGGGAGAAATACAAGGACGAGATGGTTGATGACATTTTGCACAGAGTTCGAACGACAAATTTTAATTTTGATATTGAAAGTAACGACGATATGCGCAACGAAGCATTAGTTCTGATCGAAGACATGTGCGTGCTCATGTGCGGCAGTCTGTTGTTAACTTTGGGAGTGCCAGCGCCAAATCGTTCGAGGCACGCTGCATTCAATCTTGAATTACAGCGGCAGAAAAACTATGATCTAGATGAGCAGGCTGAAAGAGTCCGAAAAAATGTGCCGCTGTTGAATGCCGAGCAGAAGAATGTATACGATTCGCTGATGAAGGTTGTTAATGATGGAAAGGGAGGCATTTACTTTCTCGATGCTCCTGGAGGGACAGGCAAAACGTTCGTCATTTCGTTGATTCTGGCAACAATTCGGTCAAGATCACAAATTGCGTTGGCTGTCGCATCCTCTGGCATTGCTGCCACATTGTTGGAAGGCGGTCGAACTGCACATTCAGCTTTGAAGCTGCCAATGAATCTTCTCATGGTTGACAAGCCTACGTGCACAACGACCAAGAATTCAGCGACAGCGAAATTGATGCGAGAATGCAAAATCATCATTTGGGATGAATGCACGATGGCACATAAACTAGCTTTGGAGGCAGTTGACCAAACGATGAAAGATTTAAGAGGTAATTCGAGACGATTTGGTGGGGCAATGATATTGCTCTCCGGAGATTTTCGTCAAACACTTCCCGTCATTCCGAAATCTACTGCTGCCGATGAAATTAATGCATGCCTGATCGTCGTTTTTGTGGCGGCATGTCAAGAAGTTGTAATTGACCACGAACATGAGAGTTGCGTTGCAAAACGACCCATCGGCTGCTGAATTCTCGAGACAACTGCTGGCGCTTGGTAATGGACACATTCCGATTGATGTTTTGACTGGATTAATATCGTTTCCGGCAAATTTTTGTGAGTTCACATCGTCGAAGGAAGAACTCATTACAAAAGTGTTCCCAAGCATTGAGGTCAATTATAACAATCTTGATTGGATGAGTGAACGGGCAATACTAGCAGCGAGGAATAAGGACGTCGATAGCTTGAATTTTACAATTCAGAGTAAAATTGCTGGAGAACTGCGTTCATACAAATCCGTTGACAGCACGACCGACGAAAACGAAGCAGTCAACTATCCGACAGAATTTTTGAACTAGCTTGATGTGCCAGGAACTCCACCGCATAATTTACAGGTAAAAGTGGGATCGATCATAATTATGTTGCGGAATCTAAATCCTCCTAAATTGTGTAATGGTACACGATTGTCCGTCAAGAAACTGATGAACAATGTAATACAATCAACGATCATCAAGGGCAATTTCAAAGGGGAGGAAGTCCTTATCCCATGAATTCCGATCATTCCAACAGATCTTCCATTTCAGTTTAAGCGGATTCAGTTTCCCGTTAGATTGGCTTTTGCGATGACAATCAATAAATCGCAAGGCCAATCGTTGGAAGTCTGTGGGATCAATTTGGAATTTCCATGTTCTTCGCACGGGCAGCTGTACGTTGCCAGTTCGCGTGTTGGAAAACCGTCTTCGTTGTTTATTTTTGCACCAGAAAACAAAACGAAAAACATTGTTTATCAAAATGCAATATATTGATTTCTGTAACAATTCATTACAATGGAATATTTGAATTTTATTATCAATCTAGACTTTATTTGAAGGCGTTAAGTTCACCGGGTCAACTTAATTTAAAAAAAAAATTTAGGCGAGACAACGTTTGCCGGGTCAGCTAGTATAATATATATTTAATACTTTATCATACAAAATGAACTCAAATGTTTAGTAGAACATTTGAGAATGTTGGCTGTATGCCCGTATAAAATAATACAGTACTATAGTCGAATAATGATTGCACATGCCTATTAGCCATTCAAAGTTCATATAAATTAAATTTAAATTAGTTATTAATTTTAAATTTAAATTAGTTATTAATTTTAAATTTAAATTAGTTATTAATTTTAAATTTAAATTAGTATAAACCTGTACTTTAAAATTTAAAGTTTTTACCTTTATAATAAGTTTGTATATGAGTGGCTTCTAATGCACCTGAAAATTCAGCAATGTGCTCGAGAGTATTCATATTTGTTAAAAGCAAGTCCTTACGGTCACTACCTACTCCCCTTACATCAAAATGTAATTGTCCATTTTTATACTTTTAAATCCTATCAGCTTAGAACTAACATTTATTATTCTTTCATCCAAATTAAAATATTTGTTAAGTTTGTCTCCTAAGATCACAAGCTTATCCCAGTATGAGTTAAAGGAGTCAATACTTTGATTCTTCATAAAACAATATCAGCATTCAATAACTTTTTTTTTAAGATAATAAGATACATTTAATATATATAATATATATATAATTTAATTTTTATATATAGGCAGAGAAGATGGAAGCAGATGTTTTAGTACTGTTGTCAGTAAAATAAATAAAGGATTAATAACAATTTTAAAATCGTCGAGAAATTTGCAAAACAAGTTTTCAGGCGTATTTCAAAGTCGTGTGTTGGCAGTGATATTAGCATTTTGGTATCTTATTAGAGCTAGGGACTCTGACTGGGAGCAGTATTGCTTGGAGATGGTATGTTAGGATTAGCGGCAGGTAGATGATTAATATTATTTATATGATATTTTCTGCGACTTGCATTGATTTTGTTACTCAGAATGAACATTAGACCATTCTGATAATCTTATTTCATATATGATTAATTTGCATTAGCGCATAAAACATTTGGAATGATCAATTAAAATTAAAATCCACGATGTTTTCAACAACCGAACACTAAACTTTTGAGGAAGCCAAAAATGGTCCTAATAGATAATGGAATTGGAAGAAATATTGATTCTAAAAGAGGCTCAAATCCTGCTGTTAGTTTTGATTTGGAAAATAGAATGAATACCCAGAAAAAAGATGAATAAATCTAATTCACCAGCAAATTCATATATGAGCTGATAAATGTCAGTTTATAAGTTAACCATTACCAACATTTTTTTAATGTATCACAATGTTTTTGGAATACTTAACTATAATAATGTGGGTAGCAGCTATAAATAAATAACATAATATTAAATGTTAATTAATAATTTATTATTATTATAACAAAATAGAACAAATATGAAATATTAATAACAAGAGACCTTGTTTGGTAAAAAATTATAATTTTAAATTGTAAATAAAATAAATACTACCTTCAGTATTATGAATTTTTCGAATACTAGGTATAACATAATTTATAAAACACACAAAAGTGAAATCATAAGTGCATGATGTCCCATATTTGGCACAAACACAAATTTGATTGTATCTAAACAAATAATTGATGTATAAAATGTACTTAGCATGGTTGGATAGAGCGTAAAATTTTGAATGAGATCATATTTTTTTGAACGAAATTCGTACGTTTAAAAATGACTTATCATTGTTTGAAATTAACAACACAACTGATAACATGATAATGATAATATTCATGATATTATTCGTAATAGCCAGCACAATTTTAATCCTAGAGAGCAGCACCTTACATAGTTTTTATACGCCTTTTCGTTCCGAATCTGGCCATGCATGCAGTTTTGGAATATTTCAATTATTTTAGACACAAATAATAAAAAACCAGTATGTGCCACATATGGTACAATATGCAGTAAGGGGTTAATGATGTTCCTACCAAGTATGGCACAATTACAAATGTTTATAATCATTGATACTGCATGGTGTGCCAAATATGGCACTTCCAAAAATATTGATAAGTGACTATTATGCATGATGTGCCATATTTGGAACACAATAAACTTTACCTTATAACTTCCAAACTTTGAACTTGAAATTTTTTTTATTATTTTTCTCATAATCAGGGAAAAATTTTAATGAAGTAGATTTTTTTCCAGTCAAAAATAAAAAATCATGCAGTAAGGGGTTAATATTAAATTGTAAAAGTTAAAATTTACTGTACATCTGATTGAAACATTTCATGATGTTTAAAATAATTATATAAATGTAAATCACTAATAGAAAAGTACACAGTGGAGCAATAATCGTTGACATTTTTCTTCAAATTTAACAATTATTTTATCAATATCGTTATCTAGATCCTCACTTCTAGACAGCTGTAATGAAAACAAAATACATATTATACATTTTGAGATTAATAATACAACAAAATTATAATCTCACCAAGGTAACGAATTCACATATTAAAAATGCTCCAATAGTTGCTTCCTCGTGATTGTCTTGAATGTCAATATTGACAACATGAACTGGTGTGTTGCCAAAATTTTCAATAGTTTCAAAATCTAAGTAACACAAAATGATTTTAATTATAACTGTTTAACTGTTTAATAACAAATAAAAATAAGGATCCATGTCAGGCAATATTATAATAATACAATTATTATTTATAGGATTATAAAACTACTTCTACTTCATAGAATAATAAAGACATATAATAAGAAGAAAAATCTATATCTTTATAGTGGTTCATGACTGATAAAGTAAAAAAACAAGTTAAATCCAAGAATCACACTTCAAATGACAGGGCGTTAGCATACAATCTAATGTAAAGAACATTTATCCAGTATTAACATTATAGATTTAAGATTAACATACATTCTAACACTTGGTCATACACTCTTTCTTCACAAGTAATAACTACAGTAAATTGGTCATTACACTCTTGAAATCTTTCTGGATGTTGCTTTATCCGCCGATTTCTGTCCAACATGTTTAACAAACCATTTTGTGTATAGCTAAACAGATAATGAGTTAAAGAAACTATGACAAAAATGTATATTAAACCCAACTTTTTTCAGCTAAAGAGCATAATTAATAAATAGTTAACAAAACAGACTCATAAATGTAGTAATTAAAATTCTTAATACTAAAATTTAGCAGTTATTAAATAATATAACATAAAACCACTATTATTCCTACATACAACAAAATATTAACTGTAATAAAAATAAATTAATCAAAAAACAATGAAACTATTTTTTCTGGTAGTAAATTTGGTATCTCAATAAAGTTGATCCAATTAAATTTAAAATAATAATGCAAATTAATATAAGAAGTAATAAATCATTAATTCAAAATAACAGATAGTTGTAACAATATTTGAGTAAAATAAAAATAATAAATTAATAAAATAAACAACTACTCATCATATTGATCAAAATGGCAAATATGGAAAGAGAAAAAAAATACACCATTTTGACATTAATCCATTAAAAATTATACATTTACAATTTGGTAATAATGATTCACTTCAAAAGATTTTAAACACTCAATGTGCATAAATATCACTGGATATTATAATTTATAACCAACTTCAGATTTGAATATAAACAAAATATTTAAAAAGAGATCAATTTACTTAGAAAAAGTAATTACAAATTTAAAAAATAATTCTTTAATGAATATTTTAAATTATCTTGGATTCAACTTTTTGAGAGAAAAACATAAATTTGGGTCACATTAATAACCTTTAAATATCATATAGAAGGATACAATGATTTATCTTTATTGTATAGGTCTCTATAAATTTCATCATAGGAACAACCAAAATCATAAATGTTTGGTTTGTCTGGTGCTGTTCCGGGTAATTTAACCTTGTCACCTGTACCAAATGATCGAACATTGAAACCTTTTTTACTATAAACAAAAAAACATAATTTCATTAAATATACTCCATATCAGCAATTAGTTTATAGTATGTAGAATATCTGAATATATAATAAATCCAAGTTCAAATCAACAAATTTAAAACTTGGTTCTAGTAAATATGTTAGTCTAACACAAGTTTCCAAAAAATTAAAAAGTACATTAAATTTGACAAACAAGAAAACTTGGTTTAATGACTGACCAAGGTACGAAATTTTTTCAATGATTTCTATGCGACTACTTCAATACAGTAGAACCCCTCTAATCCGTCACCTTTGGGACTGGAGATATGGTCGGAACGCGAAAAAGGTCGGATTATCAGAATATAATTAATAACGCCTTAATAACGTAACGCCTACATTGAGTTCCTTGGTAATTTTTTGAAGTGATTCCCCTTTGTCCAGTCTTTGTAGTACTGCTAATTTTTCATTTAGTGAAAGAGTAACGTGTTTACGTTTCATACCTGACATGTTGAAAATACACACAACTGTACACAATGCAAAACAAATATGTATAGTGTATACATACGTAATTCAATAATAATAAAATATAATACACGTTATAAACACAGAACACAGTCGTAACAAAAGGAGTACTAAACTACTAAAATGGATATGCGATGAGGGAAATATTAAACTGGCAATTAATTTTATAAATCTACTATAAATTGGAAAATCCAAATGTATTTTTAAAGTATTAATATCAATAGTACTATGGTCGGATTAACCGGAGTGGCGGACCAACCGAGGGCGGATTAGAGGGGTTCTACTGTAAATGCAAATAAAGTCTCAAATAAAAGTTAGTAAGTTTATTAAAATATATATATTGTTCAGTAGTAAATAATAAGCAAAGAATATATGAAACAATAATTAAATAATGAAAATTATTTCTCGGCAATACCAATATTTAAATATTTAGTCACAACTATATGAGGAAAAAAAACCATCAGATACGTGTGCATCAGAAGGATTGAAGAAGACAAATCATATTTTGTTACCTTAAAAATGCATGCGCTTCCATACTTCGATTCATGTTGCTTGAACATACCACGGCAATTGGAAAATTACTGTTCGACATGGTTTTACTGTTATCTTTCCGGCAGGTCAATAGGATGTGTTCTACGAAAACAAATCGAAACGTAGATATTTGTCCGATTTCGTTTCAAAAATGTAGTTGGTTATACCGTAGGAAAAGTATATGTATGACTTACTCAAAAGCACGAACTAGAAGATCGGACGAGCGTGGATATAATCCAGATTTCTTCAGTTCGTAACGTTAGCAATTATTGAACGTCAGCACGTCCATAAGATACGAAAAACAGTATTTCAACATAAAAACCGCAATTCCGGATATGAGAATAACATCCCTAACAATTTTGTACTGTTATCACGGACTAAGATGAACAATATATTTATTACTCCGTAGTCTGTGGTTGTCATCCATTCGCCCTTATCACGACGAGAGGTAACCTGGTAAACGTTTTATCATTAGTGATAAAATTAGTGATAATGGTCAGAGATCGCGATTGGACGGTGTTGGACGACGGAATTTTACCACAGATATAATATAATATAATACGTAATAATATATCTATGGATGTAACGGATAGAATTTGTCGGAATTGAATGTCCGACTCCGGACTCATGAGCACTTAAGAGCGGTTGAAAATGTTCAACATTTATGCTTTATTCAAAATAATTCCCGACCTAGGAGTTTCGGCCTTTTTAAATTTTTAAGTTAAATTAACGAAATAAAATACATATTCAAATTACCTACCACCATTCACTGGTTTTATATAATATAAATTTTATATTAGTATATCTATAGTCTATACTCTATACTATATACCAACAAATATTTTTATAAAATTTTAATTCGATTAACGGCTGTTAATTGAAACATTGAATTATAATATTAGTGGTGCAGTGAGTAACTTCCTACGCGCTTAAGGTGGTGCATTTGAACCAATGCTGTATGTGTGGTGAGTCGGCAGGTAAAATTTACTCACAGAATAATTAACATTATAGGTTTTTCAATTTAGTAGTTAGCGGCAGGGCTGTATCATTGTTCTATTCTGTGGCTGTATTTTAATTTTTTAACACCCGGGGAAAATTAAATATGTACGCCTTTCAAGGAGATGACCAGAATTAGTATTTTTTTTTACGAAAAATCAAACACACTCATGCAGCAGTGTGAATAACAACCATTTATTTGGTTATAATTTTTGATTTTGATTATAATTTTACCGTTCGCATTTTCGCAACATACTGGACCAATAAATTATTTACCGCAAATAATTTAAACGATTTTATTAATTTAAAAATCAAAAATTTTTAAATTATTAATCTTTAAAATACGACCACGAAAATTGCTCGCCCGGTGATAAATCCCCGACTTCCCCCTTCTCCCACTAGATCCAACCCTGGGTAGGGACTTATGTAGTTATGTCAGTCACGTATTACCATTGATTATAATTATCCAGGTCAAAAACATAATATATTTACAGCGTGTCCCACTGGGATTTGAGCATCCCTGGGCAAAGGAAATTTTGTTGACAATAGTTTGATAAATATAAGTGTATTATTAAGGAATTTAAAAAAATTAATTTTTATTTTATAAATTTTATAAACTTCGAAGATGACCAATTTAAATGCCTTAATTTTCTTCAACTTTCAGTTTTAATAGGTTTCGTGATTTTTAATAATTTTTTTAGTTTACAAAGAAATTATGTAAATTAATATCATCTCATCATTTTTCCGATGAGGTTTCATGATAATCCTATTAACATTTTTTTTAAAACACTTTCAGGACATTGTTAAATAAATTAAAAACAGACCCGCGCGGGTACATACACGGTTAGAAGAACAAATTTAAGTCCTGACCTATTGGAGCAATACATAATTGTTAATTATTTTCACAAAGTTAGACCATCGCTTGTTATTAAAAAATTGGGTACAATATTAATTCATTGATTTTCATTTGATTTTTATTTTATTAAATAATATATATTAATTTTTTTAAATGTTGATCAATTTAAATTATTTACCAAAGATATAGGCACTTGAATGCATATTTGAAGGGTTCTAGATTACTTTAAAGTTTAAGGGTGTTATTACATGAGATACAACTAATGGACAGTAAATGTGTATTTTATAAAGTTGAAAGTAGAAGTATACTATGTATATGTATTTCTTAATTTAATTTGTATGCAGATTTATATATTATTAAAAAAAAAAGTATATTTATTAAATTATACAAATTTGAAGAATATTTAGAATATATTTTAAGGTTGTTTTAGAGCACATTACAATCATATTTTAAACTTTTGAAACCTAAAAACCCACTCATTTCTGATAATAATATAAAACAATTAATTTGATTCCATGGCGCCATCTGATGTAGTACTTAGCTTTCAAATGCTTGGCGACCGGCACCGACTCAACACAGGTCGTACGCAAAAACAGACACACGTTTAACTATAACATTGATTATTCTAAAATGGATGGTAGGTAATAAGCACTGTGTGAGGAGATCTCTACATCGTGGTAATAAGTAATAACGGTTATCGTATAATAATATTATATTGCCATTGATTACGATCAATGATAATGCAATGTATTGTTATGGTTGAACAATTTTATTTATATTTTTATACATTTTAATGGTAGTAGAGCAATAAGACGTATTGATAATTATTAATTATTATAATTTAATGACACTAGTAGAAGGTCGATGTATGGCTTGGAAATAGTATGTGAGACTGACTATAGTTAAGCTATTTGCGGATATTTTTGAAAAAATTACTGGAGAAAATATCATAACAAAACTTAGTTAACAGGTACAATAATTATTATTTTAAAGTTGTTGCATGTTGCTCTTGGTGTAGGCTGCAGACGTATTTCTCAAACGCTCGATCACTCTGCAGTAAAGCTAACATTAAATTGTAAATTACTGATAAATTATTTTACTAGGTATATGTGATACATTTGATTTACATACAATACGAGATGATAATGCCCAAGAACCGTCGTCACCATTCTCGAAAACATACATTTTGATTGTTTTACTATTTAGTATTTATTATAAGTATTCATAATTAATGTCATCGTATATAATATGTCTATTGTTAATAGGTATTAAACAACATTTAAACAAATTTAATATAAATTGTTACAATAAGTATGCATGAAATATATTCATATAAATGATATTTAGCATACGCTAAAGTAATATATTATAATATTATATAGTACCTACAGTTAAATAAAATATGCCTATAAAGTATAAAATATTTATTATGATTAAAATACTCATAAAAATTAAAACTACATTTTTAGTAGCTTAATTGCTATTCATTTTGAAAAGGTGGTAGGGCGTTATTTTGCCAAATAACTTTATTTGAATTGTAAAATACCAACGATCTCTTAATCACTTCAAGTTCGTCGGTTACCGCGCTCAATCTGAATTTTAGCATCATGTTTTCCTTTTCTAAAAGAAACAATTTCAAAGCCATCTGAAAATAATAGATAATTTTTAATTTTACTATAGATTTGAATAATTCATGGGGTTCTCTATAATGGGCGACATTCTCTTCCTACCAATAAATTATTTTTACAATTACCTATTTCATATACCTAACTATCCTATCTACATACTTTATAACTTGTATGTTTACTGATTATAATAATAAAATGTTTGATTAAAAAAAAGGAAACTTTTAATAAGCAATATTATTATTCTTTATATTTTTTAACACTCATTTTTTTAGTTTTGATAAATTTATAATAATACTCATAAATGTTTTTGAAAAAAAAATTGGTTAGCATAGGAACATAGAAAATAATATCTTTTTCTTAGACTAGCTGTTTTAAAAATGATTTAATGGCATTAAACGTACTCAGTATTGATATTTTTTTTTGTACAATGTATAAATGTTTCAGTCAAAACCAACATTTTTTTCAGAAAAACATTTTAAATATTTTCCCAGATAATTAAAAAAAATTTTAATTATTTCAAAAAAAAACGTTGCTTTGGTTTTTCCTACTTATATTACTAGGTAAAACACTTTTTTTAATTTGAAATTATATCACACATATTTTTATTTATTTATCTGTTATATGGTTAACAAGCAGGAATTCCAATTACAGAAAAATGTAAAATATCACCAATATTTAAAGCTATTTATTGTAAAATAGGCACACACATATTATATCATTTACATAATAATAATTATTACTTTATACGAGTATTTATTCAGCTTTTAACGATAAATTTTACATCCTAAAAAGTATAGGTACCTAATACATATGTATCCACTATGATGTACAAAATACATGCATATTTGGTAACAGCAGGAAAAAAAAAATCAAGAATATTTTTGAGCCACTATTATTCTGAAATCTATAATGTGTATACTAAATTTGAAGCTTAAAGTACGTGGGGCACTCTCGGCTCTCTGAAGCTTGTTCAAGCCACTCTAAAATTAGTTATTCCGGCAAATACCTACCGGAAAAAAATTATCTTCCCTTCTTGTTTATTATTAATATTATGAATAAGACTTCGCTCCTCTAGTGAACTAAGGCTATTTTTGTCCATGCATATGATTGACTGCTACAAATATTGTCCCTACATTTTTATATATTAAGCTCCTATAAATAAACAATACGTATAGTTAAACTCTCACACGTCATAGTATCTAGAATTTTCTCCAATGTCGATACCTAAATGATTGGTGACTCGAAAAAACTGCTCTTTTAGGTCTTATACATCTTCGCACTAAAATTAATAGTTACTACTGTTTTAATCTCTGTTTCAAGAATACAAGACTCGATTTGGTTTTATACTCATAACTAGACGTCAGACAACAACAATAATAGTAATAAATAATAATAATAAAAAATACAAAATATTTTACTGATAATAGTTTTTCCAATCTATTAAATGCGAATAATATAATATTTGTATAGTTACGTACAATTAAACATTAGTTATATACTTATATAACATACAAATATAGAAAACACATAACTAATAAGTTATGTAAGACATCAAAATAAGATATCTTTATCTTTTCTCAGTGAGACCTTTATGATTCGGTTAGAATCCTAAAAAAAATAGTTATATAAATGATCCAATACATAGCGCATTCAGGGATCTCACCTTTCATAATAATATGCAAGGTTCCTATAGGTATAATTATTCGATCCAATACCAATGACGGATCGTCTTTTCAACTATTAGGTTTAGATTCGTTCACCACACTACGGGTGTGTATGTATATCTATATCTATGCATATCATTTAGGTTCCTAAATTCCTTTCCGTTCTGTTTTTGTCAATCAACTGATATACTGATATTGCTTGCGATTTTAGAAATTTCATTTTTCATTTCTCTTCTCTTAATGTTAAAATGTTTAACCTTTCAAGTTCACTATCAGACTTCCGAGCAAATGTTGGCCATACGCTTTGTTAAGTTCCTTTTAGTTTCATCCAATTGTTTGATAATTATCGGATTTACTTATTTAAGTTTTAATTACTATATTTTAATGTAGCTATGTTTACATTTATATACCTAATAGTATTCATTTTCAGATCTTAAATTGTTATATTTATTTTTTATAACTCAAATAAATAAATAAATGTTAATATCAAGCTAGATAAAATCATATCATGTTAAATTAAACGTTTATAGATAAAGGATAGGTTTACATAATAATATAAATATTAGAAAATATTATCGATTCAAATTTATAATAAATTACAAACATCAACAATTTCAAACGTAGATAACTTTTATACTTTATTTTACGGCCATATATACTGTATAGTTATATAAAAAAGTGTTTATTAAAACGATTGCATGATATAACATTAATTTTACGTAAGTAATTTTCTATCAATAGAGTACATAATGTCTTTTAAACTTGGGTAACTAAACATTGACTACATGAATTTGTTATTTATTTCTCGTAAGTCTTATTAGATTCGATATATTTATTTCATCAATACCTATCGACTGTCCATTATACGACGTGCCTACCGGCGAATTGAAAAAAATAATAACACTTACTTCATTATCTCTTCTGCGTTTAGCTTCTCTGGATTTTTTCGCTGCCATATTGTTCTTCTTTCTTTTTTCGTAATATTTGTCGTCTTTTTCTTCTCGCGGAGTGTCTGTTTTCAACCGTCGTTGTTGTTGCGTTTGTAAAACATCGAATTCATTATTGCAATTGCACTCGAAACCGCGCCATTTTCTATGATCTAGAGAAACATAATCGAAATTTACAGCCCGGTACGAGTTCCGAATAATTCATGTAATTCGGAAAGGGAAAATGAATACATACCGTAGTGTTTTAGTACGAATGAACGGCAATTTAAACTGGTGTTATTTTGGCCAAAAATCAATGAATCCATTCAGTTGTCCGATCTGATATTATTTCGTTTTAATGCTCGTTAAATGATTGCCCCGTTGCTTCAGTTGAATGAACATTAAACATATTATATAACGCCATAAAAACTTATTTTTAAATTGGTTGTATACATGTTAATTTACCACTTTTAACATATTAAATGTCTAAACAATATTAAATGTAAACTCTGTAGGTCGTCAAATAATTAATATAATAAATACGTACATAAAATATTATACTTATATGTAATACGTGCGCCTACACTAAAAACTGATTGGCAAATATATTTAAACTATAAACAATAAACATATAATATAATATGTACATGTATGTTATTAGTTATTACCTACTGTGCAACGTCAGTCGATAAATTTAATTTCGAAAACAAAATCGTTGCGATTCTTCATCACAGAATGTGCATAAAATGTATAAACTTTACTTAATTTTATTATTTTAACTCACGACCATCGACTGGAATATTTTTTTATTATTTTTATTAGTCGGCAACATTTTTTAAAATTTATATATTTTTATTTTACAATTCGATTTTCAATCCATAAGTTGACTCCTACCGGTATACCTACATATTTTTGATAAACATACGTACCTAGTGGCTAGTACTGTTTGTGCACATATTATTGTACCGATAAAATTATATTAACGGAATCGTTTACTTAATATTCAAATGATATTTAAATAGAAACACATCGAAAATAAAATAATAATAATACGCGATGTAAACAAAGTACGGGGTTAATTGTATTGCTTCGAAACGAACAGTGCATATCGTATATAATGGTTATTCCTGATTTTACTTACTTGCGGCAAAATCGACGATCGCGCGCTTAAGGTTGTAACATCTGCCGCAGCCCGCGGTGTTTATGTATTAGATACTTATGAACAACTGCGTGGACTTTAGAGAAAAGCAAACGACATCATATCGTTACGATCGGGAAGCAACGGTAATGACATGACTCCGCTCGGAGGTGCAATACATAATATTTTCCGTTAATTTGTGTGTATAACGTGTAAAACGTAATATATTATAGGTGTACATAGGATACGTAGTGCTTTATTGTATTTATAATTACGTGCATTATTTTAACGTCATTTTTATGGTTCGTGTACAAATCGAAATTAATATATTATAACTTTTATACCAGTTTATACCTGTGTAATCATCTATATTTATGTGTACAAACGCACACAAATATGCGTGCGTGCTTGCGTGTGTGTGTGTGCGCGCGCGCGTGTCGGCTCGTGTATAGGTAGCACCTCGCACGCGATTATCAGTCGTGAATCCTAACACCGAAATCGTTTGTCACTCGGTCGAAACTATGCCGACTTCTGGGTGATGGACGTGTATGATATATTGCTATACTCCCGTAGTTTACTAGAACAACTATAACACGAAATTCGATAATTAACCGAGCTGCTGTGTTAACGTAGCATAACAGTAATGAGCTTTATACGAATCGCATGACGCGACCGACCGAAAGTAATTCGATGACGATTTTAATAATTCAAATTATTGTGTTCACGTCCCGTCAACATACGTAAAACAGTGTCATTATTATAGTAGTCAAAGCGTGATAAGATACAGCAGCTATATATATTCATAAAATCATAACTAAATTGTACGTTGTGCTGTATAATTATCACCATATCCGATCGCAAAACAATAACGTTAGGTTATAATTATTCCATAGTTTATTCATGAGTTAATTTTCGACTTAAAGTGCTTAGTTAGGTACATAGATATACTTTGCAGTAAACATAGAAAAAACCCTAAACAGCTGTTATAAATATATATGTATATATGCGTAATCATAGGCTATAAATACATTATGTACTAGCCAATTGTAATGAAAATACAGCATCCAGATCAAATTGATTTGGAGAGTAGCTAACCCTTACGCAGTTGTCGTTAGTTATAGAAAAAAATATTAAAATTATCAAAAGTTTAAAAAATGAATTAAAATCTTAACATTCACAAATCACACAAAATGTTAAAAGTTCCCGGAAGATTTTTTGGTATTCACTACACAAGTTCATTTTTTATTTAGGAGTCGTCAGTGTAATTATATGATTATTACGAAATCAATACGAAGTGCTAGAAGAAATTCAAAAACATATATTATTGATGCAGAAACATTTGGGGTGTTGTAGTGGTACCTATATACTTGTTTTAGGCACAATTTGTACATAACATTGTACAGGTTAATGTTACCTGATGAGTTATGGCAAATGCTAATTTATTTACTAATCCAACATATTGTGTAATAAATAAAATATAATATAATTTATAGGTTTTGTGGATCAAACATGAATGAATACGAGGGGACTGTACATCTATGCGAGGGGCCACGTAGGAAGTACGTAATAGTTAGTAATAACACAGTTCAAATAAAAGTCAAATATCGTGTAAATGATGATATAGGTAGGTACTACGGAATAATATTATGTATAATAAAAATAATTTTATTATTATTTGAAGTTTAAATGTTTATAAATTAAAATTGACTGTATAGAATCTTCTGAATTTTTGACATTCGGTAAAATAGTTTAGAATTAGACATGCATAGCTACAATTTTTAAACCACAAGCGATAGCCGTAAAATTACTGAATTCATAAAAATAAAGGCAAAAGCTTGCTAAACGAAATGCTATTTTTTTTATTTATTTTTTTTCCCTGAGTAGGAAAAACTACCGAGAAACTCGAAAAATAGTCCATTAGACGTAGGTAGGTACGTTTTGTTCGTCTAAAAAATACATGTAATAAATATGCATTGAACAGTAATGCCTAAAATAATATATCAGCAATGCGAAATGTGTTTTTCAGAAAATAAAACATACATACTAATTACTAAAACCATATTATTAAAATTTTTTTTATTTAGCGTACGTTTGTGGACTTGCGGTGAAACGGTGAAACGTATTAACTTTAAATGAAATTTCTTTTTTTTATATGTATTCCCAATGGCTTCATTTATGTTGAAAGTTTTGACATCCGTATGACTATTGAAAAAAATTAAAATACAAATCAACATAATAAACAATAATACCCAATTCTCCTATCAGTTTCAATTTGATGCATAACAGCTAAGAAATAAGAAAACATATTGTATTTTGATAAATACCAACAAATCACGAAAAGAAAACAATTTTTTCGTGCCAATATCTGCGTATTATTATTTATTTAATTGGATAAATAATTTATTGCTTTAATTGCTTGCCATTTTTCTTCGTCACACCATTATTAGGAATTCATATTATTGTAATAAGAACTTAGAGATTTTTACCTGTACTTGATTGTAATGCATATTTTCAATGTCGTCACTTAAATAAAGAAAAGAGTTCAATTTTAATTTGTACTGAAGGTTACATTAAAAACTGTATTTTTATTATTTTATACAGTTAAGGACTTGCTACTACTGAACATGTGCGATTCGCTTATTATCAGAAATAATTTTCAGGAATAACTAATTAGTTTCAATAATAATCTACTAGGTTCGTTTGGTAAGCGTCACCCTACTGCCTACTGCATGTCTACGAAGGCTATGATCAATCCTGACAAGAACTAAATTTACATTCTATAAATATTTATACTCCAAATTCATTCTTACAATTTTATATTAAACAATTTCATTAAAATGAACTTTTCTCCCCAAAAAAAGTATCCTGATACTATATAATTAATAAATTAATAAGTACCTATCATAGTACCACGAATTCTTTGTAATTCCGTAAAAAAATTATCTTGTATCTGCGAAAATAACAAATCGTGGTTAGTTATAATTGTTTACGTTTGGATTGCAGTCTGATGGAAAAAATGGATTTCATTTTATTACAGAAAATGTTAGTGAGATAAATTTCATAAAAATATAATACAGTGTTGATTGTCCAGTAATTTATGTCAAATTCCCTTCCGTTTTGACAGTTAAAAATAAATATAGGTAGTTATACCTACTCTATAAAACGGTTTTTTATAATCATGACAGTGCCCATTATCATTATGCTCACATTCTTTTGTGGTGCCATACGAATTCACACATAGGCATACAGGTTAGTGTAGATACTTCATACTATAGATACCTACAAAGTAAATTTTTATGTGATCCACCAGAAAAAAATATAGTGCTTCACTGCGTATTTGATTCGGAATACCAGCCTATTCAACTAAACTGTCATTTTATTGGCCACTAAAATGTTTCATCTCATAGTTACATAATACATAATTATAGCAAACTACATGACAGGGTTTTTTCAATGAATGGCTTTTGCCCATCGTTTTAATTTAATTTCTTTCTTATAAGGGACTGTAAGAAAATGATACTTTTCTTTACAAGAATCACAACCGGAATGACAACCGAAAGCAATAGACCGAATTCTAGGCATAATTAAAATTTGGATGATAACAAAAATTACAAAACTGAAAACTATTGCATTTACAACGATGAGCGAAGGGACCATCACCATTGAGACGAGCGACGAGAGCGAGCTCTACGCTCTATAGCAGCGATTCTCAAACTGGGGGTCGCGACCCCCTTGTGGGGTGCCAACAATTTATTTAGGGTCGTCAATATATAAAATAACTAGTAAAGTGTTTATATCATTATGATAATTACATTATTTTTAGAAGTTTAGGACTGCCGATCAGAACGTACGATTAATAATATGAAATTTGGTACCGGAAATTGTCATTGTAATACAATATTATTAATATAAGTTTATCACTACTTTTTAATATTATCCTAGTAAAAAGGTCGCTCAAAATCTTGGTTACATTATTGGGGGCCTTAAAAATATTGAGATCCGCTGCTCTATAGAATATGGTGACGAACACTGAGAGCCGCGCTATCTTGTTCCGTAGCTAATTTTGTCTGCAGCTGCACCAATTACCACAACACGTGCCTTATCAGTTATCAGTTTATCACTTATCACAACTTCGTAACTCACCAAAATCCAAATCGACGTAACATGTTCTGTGGCCCAAGTCTCGGAATGGCAGTAATTTTTTAAATTTGTATTTTGTACTTACCTACTTTTTCATCATACGTCTTAATTTTGACTAATATGTTAAATGCTTCGTTTGATACTTCAAACTGTATTAATCTTCAATGTGAATTATTATATTTGTTTAAACTTAGTTTAGTCAGTAGCAAGTATAGATTAAGCAAATGATGTTCTAAATTTTTTTTTAAATTTAGAATTCGCAAACTTGAAATTTGTAAGTACCTATTTATTAAATTTTTTCTGTTGATTTTTAAATACTTGTCATGATTAATTATATTCTAACTCTGAAAGAAATTTTATAACAAACTTGTAAGATATAATTAGTAAATATTGGTTTTGATGTAAGTTTATATGTTTTGTTGTACCTTAGTCTAGACTCTAGAGTTTCCATGTGTTCTGTTTCACCCGGGTCAGTACCGGTTTTGAATAGAGCGTCCCATTGTCCCGATAAAGTGTTTCAGAATGGCACTCCAATTATTTATGTTAACATTTTGTCTTTTATGAAGGTTATGGTTCTTGGTTGAAAAACAGTTGAGACTTTATTAATAATTAAAACAGGTTTTCACTACATGGCTTGTAACCAATTTTATGACAATAATCGGTTACAAAATATTGTTTCAAAAAATGCATAGTTTAACCAAGTATAATTTTTTCAGTTGATGTAGAACTTTGATAAATAATTTGGATATAAATTAATAATTTTGTAGATAATTATGTTTACATCCTTACAGGTATTCTTTAAAAGTTTAAAAAATTATAATATTTTTTTAATATTGATGCAAGTGTGTACTTAAGTCATTAAATGTTAAAACTGTAGATTATAGGTATGATTATTTTACATAAAAATTATATATAAAATGATTATCCCAGTTTTTGCCAAATAATAAATGGCAATTGTACCTTAATCTTTGTGTTCTGAGAATGTTTTGATTATAATTTTATTTTTGATATTTCTGTAATTTGTATTGTTGCATTAATTTAGGTATTAATCTA
Source organism: Periphyllus acericola (assembly GCA_949715065.1). Classification (NCBI taxonomy): domain Eukaryota; kingdom Metazoa; phylum Arthropoda; class Insecta; order Hemiptera; family Aphididae; genus Periphyllus; species Periphyllus acericola. The sequence goes on from OX454268.1 coordinate 7,102,678, forward strand.
TAATTTTTTCAACTTTTGTAGTCATATGATTCAAGTGATTAAATATGTTCTGTAGGAATAGTCAAAGGAAATATTAATTTAGGAACTGATTAGGATTGATTTTGTATAAATTATTTTATCAATAGTAATACCAATTATTTCCTGTGTGGCAGATAATACATGTGATTCTAATTAATTTGTCAGTAAATCACATTATAAATTATTATATCATATTGTTCTCCGCCGTTTCATACTTTTGATAAATAATCCAATATTTCACATATATAACCATTAACCAGTGCTCAAAAAAATCTATTAGAGTTACAAAAAAGAGCGAAAATCCTAGGTCAGTTGAGACTACAGTTGGGCAAGATACAAGAATGCATTAATTGCTGTATTTGGCATTTAAACTTGAAACCAATGTACACTTGCTCTTGGAAAACGATTCCGAGTAAAATAGGTTGGATGCATCACTTTCAATTTTTAAGATAATTGTTATAGTAATATAACTTAATATCTTAATAAGATAGATTTTATAAGTTTTATAATTACCTATTTAAAACCAAGGAAATTAATAAAATTATGTATTTTATATGGTATTGTATTTTCATTCATTTTGCCCTTTAATATAATTTATATACTCTAAGTTTCATAAATATTCAAATAAAGTTCATTAATTGAGATTCTAATCAAGACTGTTATAATATATTACTCATATACTTAAATATGTTTAAAAGGGTGATACTATTAGGTTCTGTGGGATTTAACGGTTGGGTAAGATACAGTGCTGTATGTCTTACTTTTAAAGTCTGCATCAAAATGTTTAAATGTAGTTGGGATTCCAAAAGCAAGTAATATTATGAGGCCCTAGAAAGCAATTTTAATACAGTAACCATACAAATTTAGTAGCCAAAAATGTACTTAATTTAATATTATTAAAATCTCATTATTTCTCGAACACAATTGTGCACATTGATGTATCAAAAATTATGAGATTTCTATTAAATGCTAATATTGATAAATCAATAATATATGTATGTTTTGAGTCGCTATGATTAATTTTTATAAAATATTTGATCTTTAGTTTTATTTTATAAAATAGCTATTAACTTGTAAATATTTTTGTTTAGAAAATGAGTCCTGAAAAAAAAACGTGGATTAAGCCATTTTTTGAAGAAAATCTATCTAATGAAACAACCACGTCATTAAAGAAAACCTTCCATAAAAAGTCTAAACCTATTTCAAGTAATAAAAGAACTTATCCTCAAGATGAAAATAAAAATTCTGATTGGTGCAACATGTACACTCCTCAGAATGTCGGTAAACTAGCAGTACATTCTGGTAAAATAAAAGAACTAAGATATTGGTTTGAAAGCTTAAACAATGATTCATTGATTAAAAGTAAATTCTTACTAGTGAGTGGGCCTACTGGATGTGCCAAAGCGACCGCAGTGAAATTGATTGCCAAACAATGTGGTTTTATGTGTTTAGAATGGGTTACCCCTGTTACTAATGAACCTATATACGACCAGTGTAGCGGTAATTATTGTACTCAAAATGTTCAAGACAAGTTTCAAGATTTTATTTGGGGAGCAACTAGATACCGAAGTTTGAAATGTGGTGTTTTAAACAGTCAATTTTTGTTGATTAAAGATTTCCCCAATATCTTTATTGATAAACCAGAAGAGTTTCATGATATCATGATACGTTTTAATACAGCTTCAAAATTTCCAGTTGTGTTTGTTGTAAATAATGAAAAAATAGCGAGGGATCTATTTTCTACAGAAACCATAGAAACATTAAAAATAACACAAATTAAATTTAATTCTGTTACAAGGAAAGCAGTATTGGCAGTATTAGGACAAATAGTCAAAACTGAACAGCAAAAGAACAAAATGATAAGGATACCTAATTCTACTGAAATGAATGCTATATATGATGAAACAAATGGTGACTTGAGAGCATCTATTATAAATTTAAGCTTTATTTGTATGAATATTCCAAATAAAATAATTAAAAAATGTTCTACTGCATCAAAAGACGAGAATCTAGATCTATTTCATTCTATTGGTCGCGTTATTTATCCTAAAAGAGAACTAGTTGACTCTCCACTTCAATTTAAATTTACTCATGACCCCGACAAATTGATTGAAAATTTTGCAATGCAACCTTCCACGGTTTTGGGATTTCTTCAAGAAAACTACTTATCTCGCTTCTCAAATTTGACTGACATTTGTGAAGGAGCTGAAGCAATCAGTACTGCTGATGTTATGTTAAGCTCAGATTTTATGTTTGGTGTTTCTATTTATGATATCAGCTTAGCGTCATTATCAGTTGCCGTCAGAGGACTAATGTTAGCAAACAAAAAACCCATAAAGACATTCAGGTCCATTGTAAAACCTAAACATTTCCAATACAACAATGATGTTCAAATTTATAAAGATGTTAAAAGATGGTTTAATGTATATGAATCACCCAAAAATTTATTGTTGGATGTGATTCCATTCGTTAACGAATTAGGAACTGATCAACAGAAAATTGCTGCTAAAGAATTTTTGAGTTTTAAGAGAAAATAATGACTGAATCCTAATGTAAGAATTTACTGTACAGTAATTATTAATTTGTGATATAATTTTAAGTAGTAAATAATTGATAAATATTTTCATAATTGAAATCCTTGAAATGTATACATAATGTTGTTACTGAAACAAATTCTAATTATAGCTATTTAAAAATGACTTTATTTGTATTTTTAACAAACAAAAAACAATTAACTATTTACATGAAAAATTGCTAGTTTTCTTAGGAGACAAAGGAATAGTCATGATCTCAAGAAATGTTTACATTTTAGAAAATGTAAATGAGGTATTTAATAGCCTTTTCTTCCTCGGAATCGTTGTCTGTTGTCCAACTGAAACATATAAGTTGGAATATTATAAATTTATATTAACTGTAAGATCAATATTAAAAACTGATAAATGTTTTATTTTTTCAGATAAAACAATACATTGAATATAATATTATTAATGCCCATATATGTATTTCTAACTAGCTAAATATTTATTGAATTAACAATAATGAATATATATATACAGCAGATATTATATAAATAATATTTTAAAATAAAAAATTTTAATTATTGATTGAAGTTGTCTAAATTTATGTGTATACCTTTTGAAAAATGATAACAGAGAATAATAAAAACATTAATATAACATAAAACATTACCAAAATTATTCATTGTAAAAATTGAAATGCACAATGATCAACACTCATTTAAAAAAAAAAACTTTACTTTATTGAGAATTAACTTAATTAAAAATTGTATAGAGTGAAAGATTAATATTATTCATAGTATACATTTAAATAGTTAAATACAAATTTTAAGGAACAACAAGTGGATGTACATAACATCATGGTACACGATACAAAAGTACTAAGTTCGTTGCTAGAAATATGTTTAAATATACCAATTGTGTCAAGACTAAAAATTAAATTTACCACGAGAATGGCAAAATATATTTGCCAGAGTTTGGTGAATACAATACAATTAAAATTGCATTAGTATTACCGCATAAACAATATAATGTAATCTAATACGGAACTTACAAGAGATCTTTTGCATTCAAAAAATGTATTCTGCAGCGCCAAACATTCCGGAGGACAATTCTTGTCTTTCAAGCATTCCCTTGGTGTCTTTTTCTCCTAGAAATGATAGTGTGAAAACTATAGTTACGATTTTCATTTGCCGGTCGACAACATAATTCAAACGGGCGATATACAATTTTACAACAACTAGACTCCAACAAGCACATTTTGAGGTCGGCCCTTACGCCCGCACAAGGTCTGTGATCTGCAAGAGCACCTTCTTCGTAGCGCATCATTTTTACGTGCAAACTGTGGAAAATCCAAACCGCGTCGAAAAGTGAACGATGTACCGTTAAAATTATTACACCGGACCCAGGGTGAACTGACCGTATAAATAGTATATTATACGAACAACGACAACAATATCAACATTCCGTAATTCGAACTTCGATAATAGTTGGCCAATCGATCGTTTCTAGATAACCGATATCAAAACTGTGTTATCAGGACGGTTTTAAATGTGCAACCGCGGTTCGGGCATTTATCCACGCATAACATCTTACAAATGTGAACATTTCTCGTCTATACGGTGCGCCGTGAAAGGTGAAACTAAGGACGGCGACTATGCAGGATACGACGAAAACGTTTCGTACCCCGAGACAGTGGCGGTCATCCTATGGTGTATGTGTTGCTTGAGTAACACACTAACACATACAACATTTGGTGGGTGGGTGGGTGTTGGGTACTTCGTACTTGGGTAATTTTTATAATTATATGACTTATAATTAAATCAAAACAATACTAAATACAAGTTCTGCTATAAAACTGCATCGGACTGTTATAGCTTGTATTATTAAATATATTTCCTGATTAGATACGTATTTATCAGATAATAGCGTATTGTATAATGTATAGTATTGTACAATATATATTTTTTGATTTGGTTCTTATTTTAATTCAAAGTAATAAGTTATAAATATAATTAATTTTGTAACTAATTTATAAAATAGAGGGAAATGAATGGTTATATATATTTTTAAATTATTACGCAGTTATAATCTTGATAACAATGATAACACCCAAAAATTGGAAAAATACGTGAAACGTATTGAAATTTCAATGAAAATTCAATGAAACCATTTTTTTTCTCCTAATGTAGAATTTTTTTTTTGCATTTAATTTATTTCTACAACCTTAAACTTTTTTAGTGTTGAAATTAAAACTGTTGAGTGTTGTTAGAACTGCTATTTTTTTAGTACAATTATTATTTTGTAATGATGTTATATTCGTGCTATTGTATTTTACTTCACTAATTTTTATTTTTAATTGTTACTCGGTACTCTTATTCCTATACAATGCTGAATAGCATGTCAAAATCGTTTGATTCAATATAATTGTTTTATTAAAAATAAAATCAATTTTTTATTATAACGTAACTTTTTTTTTCACAAAATGGTAATTGTTAGCTATATCTTAAATATACATATGTTTCAATTAAAAAAAACAGACGAAACTCCTAGGTTGGGTGAAACTCCGTGTTCGAGAGAGATACAGAAATGGGTTTTTTAAACTTTAAAATAACGTAACATTGTTCTCGAAAAAACGATTATGAGTGAAAATGGTCGGGCGGATCAGCTTTATAATAAAATTGTCAAAATTTCTAATTTTGTCAACATTAACCTAATTTAAAAATTACATTGCGTACATTTGCGTCTTGAGTGTCTCAGACTTCCAAATAAAAACTAATTGTAAACACATGGGATCATAAAATGTATAGGTATTATACATTTATATTTGTTAAAATATTTTGGGCAAATTAGTAATTTAGAAATTTACGAATTTTTAAAAAATATGAATGGTGCACCGCTGGAACCATGACCTTAATTTCATACGTTTCAGGTTCAGAATTTAAAAACTGAAAATTTTGAAATAAATTGAAATTATTATTATTTTATATATTTATATATTTATTATTATTATTTGAAATAATTTTAAAATAATGAACTTTTTTTAATAAAATCAACACCAATAAAAATCAAACCTCTGGATATATATAATAATATTTTAACTTATGAGGGGTAAATCTAAGTCGTATGCACAAAACGCAGGTACACAATTTAAATTATACAATATTAAGATAATCATGAAACAAATTTGAAATTAAAAATGGATGGGCATTCAACACGATTCACTAGCATCAAAGTATGTTAATTAAAATGGCTGGGTCTGTATCACTGGCTGCTCGGGGTGAATAGAGCATTAGAACCTGAAGTATTTATGCATAGAAAATTGTAAAAAAAAATTTAAAGTTGATCAAGCCACGTACATTTTTGTTTTTTATACAACAAAGAAAATATTATATAAATGTTATTTTATTCCAATACAAGATTAAGAATTTTACATAATCTTGGTTGCATTTTATAGTTCCTAATCGCACGTTCTACAGATTTGAAGTAAAACGCAGTAAGTTATGAGCTTACTTTTAAATAAAATAATTATAGTTTATGAATTAATGTTTTCATTCTAAATAAATATTGTGATTTTTGATCAAATCTTAGGAGCATTGTTTTATTATTAAATGGTATACGAATGTTATTTTAGTAATAATATAACGTGTGAATAAAAACATTGCATTATAAAAAATAATACAAAACTACAGTCTACAAAACTCAAAATTGTAATAAATATTATTTATATGTTTTTAAATAATGAAATATTGTTCTAGTATAATAATACATAGAGCCATTTTGAAGTTATTTTATTTCATCTCTGGGATCACCATTCTTTTGTTTTCTAACAAATTAAAATTATTTAAAAATAAAAACCGCAGTTGAAAAAAAAGGAGTTTGGATGTTTTGTTTCCTATCATTTCAAATCGCAAACATTATAGAATTTACGGTACTAAAAGCTATTTGCGCGTTATATGGATAGAAGAAATATTGCGCGAGAGGACACACCACGAAAACACGTCAACAACATTTTTTTTCAGAAAAAAAAAAATTATATTATAAAATGAATTGCGGAGAATTTAAAATAACAAAATATGGTAGACATGGGTATATATGTGTGTGTATACGTTTGGACATAGAGAGTTTAACACCACAAACTGTCATCAGACGTGTTTTACTTCTTCACGTACATTTTTTAATCCTGCAGATAAATATGTACACGGTTTAGTTTTATTACAATCATATTGTACAAATGACTGTAAAATATTTTAACTAATTTACATATTATGTAAACAACGGTGTTGTAATTTAAATTTAAAATATATTTATTTATTAATAAATGATAATATTATATAATCGAGTATAATAAGAATTAAATATGCGTTGATCTTATGAATATGATATATGAATAAACTATAGGAAAACCTATGGGTACAAATTATAATTCAAATAACAATTTTGCTTCTGTTAAGTTTATTTTTTTATTTAAAATCGAATAATACAATAGTCTTGTATTAAATTTACTTTAAAAAAATATAAAAATGATGAAGGTTTAATGTAAAAGGTCATACTTTAAATATAGAACAGATCATATTAAAATAAAGTATCCTCTATTCATTTTGTTGAAAATAATTTTTTATATGTTGAATACCTACTCATTTTATTATAAAATAATATGTTGATAGAAGAAAAAATATTGAGCCAACAAGGGACTGTGACTCTCTAGGGTCTAGATTCTGGAGTCTAGGTCATCGCTCTTGGTTATATTTGATTTTTAATAAACCAAATTAAAAGCGAGTATCGTTTATAATTGTAAATCTATCAGACGGGAAACACTATAGCATTAACATATTTATACATTCACCGTTAATACTACTACTTTTTTCATTTTAAGCAAATTTTAATTTTTATCGATAGTACATTTGTGCATTTTTTCATTGATTTATCGACTTCTAAGAATTTCTTAGAGTTACTACCATCCTTGACTTAATCGTAAACGTTCTACACAACTTATAGCGTAATTAGGTATAATTACACAAAACAATGTCTGGATAATATTATATTATATTAGATTTTCCCATTTATAAAATTAGTTCCAATGTTTATATAGATTTTAATTTTTAATGTTATATTAATAACTATGTTAAAGTTTAGCTTTATATCATTTAGACTGTAGAGAAAATAATATGATCTAAAATTATGCGCGTCATCTATTTCGACGTTCTTGCCATTTGTTGTTTCGATCATTCAATTAAACGGTGTATGTACCTGGTACACGCGTGAATGTCGGTGGATTAGGATTTCAAGCTTATTTGATGATGTTCATTAGTAAACGCAAATTACCAACTATGCGAATAGTTATTCGTGACTAAAATGTAAATCAAATTGGGTCATTATTGAGTATTATCAGAGGCGAACTCTAAAATGTTTAATAATATATTAGAGGGTGTTATAAATAAATAGAGCCATTGATGGAATTTAGTACAAATAATTAACTTCTAAAATGCTTAAGGAGATTAAGCATAATTAAAAACTAAATAGAAACACGCGAAAGAGCTTCCGTATAATTACCTAGGACGAATAAGATTGAATATTTTATCTTTATTAATTAAAACATTTATCGACCTGTATGCAGTAGATATTTTTGTTCATTTACTTGTGCAGCTTGCAGTTTTGATCGAACAGTATACCGCGCATGCATGTATCCTACTCATAATTTAGAGTCTTGTCTTATGTAGAAGTAAATTAATGCTTCAAAAATTATTAAAAAAAAGAGTACATAAATATAAAACCACGTTACTGTATATGATTTTCATCTTAAGAACGCTAAAAATAATAAAGAAACGTCATAATTATAGTATTACGAAAAAAAAACGAATTTCCACAATATGTGTGAACTATTATAATCTCATGCTTCATAGACGATATTTTACTTGGAAATGCTTTTATATAATATAATATATAGAGGTTGTAAATACGACAACAATTTAACACGTTTTAACATTAATTGCAGCTACCTGTGTTAGAAACACGTCCAATAATTGCAGTCGTAGTAAAAACTGCCAAAAACTCCAATATAAATAAGCGGACTTTTCGATGTTATAAAGCAGTGGTTCCCATTTTTTTATTCTATGCTTCCCTTGTATATTTTTAAAAATCTCACGCACATCTTCGTTATTGAAAAATTTGACAACCTTTTTTTTTAAAAAAATAAGCTAACGATTGTTAGTTTATATAATATACTGTATACGTATAATATATATTATATATTTTTAGTTTTATATATTAATGTACGTTATGACTTATGAGTTATGATTATTATTTTAATTTAATTTTTATTGATAATAATAATTGATCTAATTTTCTTCATCATTTTGATTGGTGATAGAGTAAACAGTTTCTTTATTTAAATAATTGAAGTACCTTAGTGACAACAGGTCAATATATCCATTTTGTAAATTTTTCCCACCGTTAGTATAAATTTCAAATAATTAAATAAATAGCATTTTTAGTCTGTGATGACTGCTTACGGCCTCCCATTAATGCGTTCTCGACCCCCTCCAGGGGGCGAGCATCCCCGGTTGGGGAACACTGTTATAATGGTCGGTATCAATTTTGGCTGCTTTGTTCGGTATTATTTCATATTATTTCATTCTCGCATGAACCGAACAGTATAAAATAACTGAACGCGAATAAGTGATGATCATCTGAACTCACTTTTCAGAATTGGTACGACGAAAATCAAACCAGGCTTCGCACCTTTTCTTGACAAAATATTACTATAAATTTAACATTCAATTGTATTTCAGTTATGTTAAATCACCAAATTATTTTTAGAACACATCAGTAAGTTGAAAAGTATTTTTACATAAAATAAAAAATTGGATTTCTTTTTTAACACAAAAATATGCCGCGGGCCACAGATTCACAGTGGCTACTTGTTTGCTCTATTTCACGTTTATTTTAGTCAAGAACAGTTAAAATGGATCTATTTTACATGTATCCACGGCATCACCGAAAACATAATTTATTCAAGTACTATAATATAGCTGCGGTATACTGGTTTACATTTTTTTTTATAATGTAAACTCTTTTTTTTAGAAGCTTTTGGATGTTTCGAAAATTTGTCACGGGCTATGTTCCCCGCAGATATAATCTGGCACAAAACTTTGTTTGCCAACTACGTATAGTTTACGTATTTTAATGCTATAGAATTTAAAAACAAAGCAAGTGGTTTTTTTTTTTTATTTGGTTCTGAAATGGAGAGCGATCTACAAAATATCGGATTATCAAAATATATACAACAGTAAGCTAATGACAAGGTCAGCGGACGGTTGTTATTTGTTAATACGCAACGCCACTCTGCACATACTATAAATATTATACGCCAATACGCCATTATAGTATTATAAGTTATAACTTCGTAGTACGGGTTATTCGACATTCAGGATTATGCAATAATAATAATTGTTTTATACTTGTTGGTCGTTTTGACGATTTATACGATTTCAGTTTCGAAATGTAAACTTGCCGGCGTAATGTGATGTACAGATACATGAATATTGTATAGTATAAATAACACACACACATGAGTACTGAACGAACAGTCTTACCTCATTTAATTCAACATTTTTTATCCAATATACGAAATTATTCATGATGGGTATATGCGAATGAACAACAATTTGCGCAAAGTCAAATTGAACGCCTTAACAACAGGATATTTTTTCTTTCTAACGTCGCTAGAACACTTTGTGGGAACTTTTTAATAGATTTTAATTCTGAAACTTCAGTTTATTTATTTTTCGTATTTTATAATGACATTATCCAGCTATAGGGTATTTATAAGAAATTATAAATTTTTAATTAAAAATACAGTCGCGTTGTGTTTGCATAATGATACTCCGCGTAATATAATATTTATAATTTTTATCATACGGTACACGTGTAGGTAGTGCTCGCCATAGTAGCCTAGTGGGAGGTATAAAACTGCGTGGAATAATTTAACTTGGTAAAAAATTCTCGCGTTTAAATAAATAACAAATTGAAAACGTTTTGAAAAATACAATGAAATTCGTTGTCTGCTCCTTCGTGAACTCAAACGTGCTGGAAGTATCAAATGCCCTTTTTGTTTAATTTTTAGGTTAAATTAAATTACAATGAAATGTGAGGCCGACAAAAAAACAAAAATTAATAAAGAAGCATAAACGAGATCCAAGCCTAGATGATCAATATGGAAAACGATGGAAACGTGCGAAGTGGTGATAGTAGATTATGTAAAATATCTGTATGATACTACATAAGATCAAGCGCATGTAATTAATACACAGTGGTAATGGTGGAAAATTAATGTGAGAAATCACTTGAGTTCTGAAACTATACGATTTAAAAGGCGAACAAATTAATATTTATTGTGAATTCTTAACGGTGAGTTAATAATGGTTTTCGGTAAACCATTATTCCGATTCAGAATCTGCAAGGGGTGGAGTCACAATCATTTTTATTCTCTTACGCCATTGCATATGTACCGGAGAACTTGTTTTGAACAAAGCAAACACTGAGGAAAGAAGAAAATCTCAAAAAGATTAATAAAAAAATTTCACGATCAAGATATAATATCATTGGGATCAGTACACTTTCCCGACATTGCATTTTCCCGACAATACTTTATAATACTTTACGTAATACTAATATATTGAGAATAATTATGTGCATGGTAGATTTCGAAGGATAATGAGAGGGGGTAATGTAAATCGCACAGCTCCTTTATTTCCACCAACATTTTGGTCCGTATTTGAACGAATGGAATTAGGAATAATTAGAACTCAAAACCGCGTAGAGGGTTGGCACAGACGTTTTGAAACTCTTGTTGGAAAATGTCATGTTGGTGTTTATACAATTATCGAAGAAATTAAAAAAGAGTAACTTCAAATGGAACGGAGAGCTGAAGATATAATTCGTGGAATGGCACCACATGCTCTAACTCGCAGACACTACGCTGAACGAGAAAAACGTATTAGTGCAATTATAAATGACAGGGAAAATCGTTCAAATTTATCATTTCTTAGGGGAATCGCTCATAATATTAAATTGTAAGTAGTGCAATGTTTTATTCATTTTTTTTTCCATTAACATCGAGCCAATTCGGCCCAGCCGTTCTCAATCGATGAGGTACCATACATTTTTCGCACCATTTTTATGTACCTATATAGATTTACACTATAGTTTATGATTTATTTACAATAAAAATCGATATTGTCGGACAAACATATCAGACCCAATATCATTGTTATTGTAATAAAAAAACGTATTTATTTTTTTTTTAGCACAATATATACGTACTATATAATATTATATTTTCACATGAAATGTTGAATATCGATGTATCATATGTGTTTATAGTATATAATGTTCAATATTGTACCGTACGTGTAAGTCTCGCACGTACTCGTATCGTGCCATTAAAGTATGTAGTCAACGTGAAGAGGAAGATATTGGTTGTTCTTTATTATTATTATATTATGTACACGTTGTAATAAAAATCGTAATAATATATGATAAATTGAAAAAAAAATGCCGACGAGATGAACGTATGTTACAATACGGTGTACGTAGTACACCTGCACTTTTCGTTAACTTTTGAACTTTAAGTTTTTTTTACATTCTTGTCCGTGTTCTCATTCATAGTCGACGCTTCGCAACAGCCGCGTTGCACGTCAAGTGCATCGTACCGATGTCCTGGGGCGTAGCTATAAATTTTTTTTTTGGGTAGGCCCATATGCCTTCCACTGTTAGACGGAAGTGGAGACTAATCCCAATTTTGGCCTCCTATAATTTAAAACTTATCAATGATTATTTTTATTAATCATTATTAATTTAAGGCAATGTTTGCAATTTTTATATATCTGAATACAATACATGTCTTACAAGATAACTTTTTCATAATTATTAATTACCGTACTCGTAACTTACAACATATACGTATTGTCCATTTGTAACATATTTTCAAAGTCAAAATGCTATTTTCTTTCCTTTATGCTAGCAAACTCATCAACAACAGCCGATGGATTATCAATAAATTGCTCATTTATTTCCCTTTCTATGGTAATTAACGTCAAATAGTTTAGCCTAGGAATTTTTATAGTCGGTATGTTTTCATTCTTCTCATCGTTGAAATACTTTTTTTTCTTTTCAGAGAAAATCCGGGTAGGCCCGGGCCTACCTACTGGCTACGCCACTGCCGATGTCACGATTCGATCTCGACGATGACGTTGCGCGTTCGGAGTACCGGGGGGGGTCGCCGGGGAGATTGTATAAATTGTATAATATTGTTATCTATCAACTATCGCGACGGACGGTGCGGCGAAGAACGCGAAGTGACCATGCGCGCCCGCCCCGGACGGTCAACCGGACGCGGCGGCAGCGGCAGCGGCGGCGGCCGCGGCGGCCCTCTGGTTCGCGTGGTGTCTGAACCCGTTGTGCATCTGAGGCGTCACCGGACTTCCGAACGGGTCGCGACCGCCCGCCCGAGGCCCACTGACGGCCGGCGTGTCCCGTCGCACCGGCAAGCCGCTTCTCAAGCTGTCCAGCCGCATCCGCAGGCCGCTGCCCGAGCTGTCCCGCCGCGACCGCGAACCGCTTCCCGAGCTGTCCCGTCGCGCTCGCACCACCCCGCTTCCCGCGCCGCCGACGCCGCTGTCGTCACCGCCGTCACCCGCGGCACACTCGATGTCCGGCAACGAGAAACGGCCGCCGACGCCGCTCCGCTTGCCTTCAACCGCTCGGTGCACGTCACCGCCGTAGTCGTCGTCGTCGTCCTCGTCCTGGTCACCGTCGTCGCCGCCCCGTGCGTCCCGCGGTATGTCGAACGCTTGCCGACTGATGATGGACGCGAGTGTCGACGCCGCCGAGTTGAGTCCTTGGTTGAACGAGTAAACGGCCACCGGTTCGGGCATCCTGCGGCGAAAACGAAAGGAATATTAACAGAAATCATCATCACCATCAAGGCCAGATTAAGGAGAGGGACGCTGAGCCGGCTGCAGCTCAGAGCCTCCCTGCTTTTGTAAATATTATCCGACGGTAAACACACGGGGATTTCATTTAAATGTACTCATATTAAGTGGCGAGAGGTAAACATTCAAATATGGTATCAATATTTTATTGTGTTTATCTGTTTGTTTATTTTTGGCCACCACATGCCTAAATCCGCCACTAACCACCACAACCACCAACTTTAAGACAACGAGTTACAACTTACCTGGGGCGGATAGGCGTGTTCGTACCGGCCAGGGAAAAATTTAGAATTTTAGAAAAAATTCTAGCGGCCCACGTGACAATATCACACCGAACAATTACCTTTCCTACATTTTCGTAGTTGTTGTTGTGATAACTCTTAGATCTAAGGGTAGACCACCGATAGAAAAAATAATGTAAATTAACAGATATGTACTCATATTACTGTAGTCGGAATTATTGTCGGCTAGATGTTACTGGTAGAACATAACTCATTCCTACACAATAATTCGTTCAAATTAAAAATGTATTATGCAATATTCCATATTATATATTTTAAATTTACAATAAAATTGTTTACTATGATGAACGCATCGGCCCATATTTGGTCAGAATATGTAACGGTCCATCGGGAAAGTCTCGGTATCTCGGTGGGCCTATCCGCCCCTGCAACTTACGATCGATCATTGAGTCGCACCACCGTGTCTTTCGTTTAGCTTCGGATAAACGTGGGCCACCGTGGGAACTATACTTCTTGTTGCGGTGATAATGTTATCTATACGGGTGTAGTCAAATAATATAAGTACCACAACTTTCTGCAAGTTCTTCCCCAAGGAGCATTGGTGGTCGCAAAAAAAAAAAATTGTTTTCACAGAATAATTCTTTAGAAACTATTTCCGTTTTTTTACAATCTGTGACGTCATCATACATATTAGAATATACCACTCACCTGCAGTGATACTGAATTTGAAATTCATAAATTATAAAAGTTCAGTATTTTAATTGAAAATAAAATGTATAGGAAAAGTTATTTATTTACATTTATTGGTATTATTTGAGATACTTGTGAATACATTTGTGATTTTTAAGTTAAAAATTCTTTTTTAAGGCCGATTTTGTTAGGACTTTTATGGTATCAACTTCAGAAAACACTGTAAAGTTATTATTAAAATATATTACATATTTATTTATTCTTAGTAATGGACTTAAAGTTATTGTCTATTAAGTAAATTTATACCGATAAGACTTTTGGATTCTGATTAGTGTGAATTTATAATTTTCAATTTAACATAAGACTGCCATTTGAAACGGAAAATAAAAAGAAAAGAGAAAATGGAATTCTTCTTCGTATTGAGCTGAATTAATGTGCTGTTTTCCCCGAGACGCTAGAATCCGTTTGAAACTTATACATCGAAGGACATTAAATTTGTGTTGTACTTTAAGTGTTTTATTATACGTACACTTTATTGTGTATCATATAACACAACTAGCTCTAGTGCACATTTATACTATGTAATATCGTGACACATAATAATATAATACAACGGGAAAATAAAAAGGATCGCGGGAAGAGGTCTTTTTCGGCTCTCGCGAAGAGCTTTCAAGACCTTTTACGGTTCCTTTTTTTTCCGTTTTTTCTTTTCTAACATAAATCGAAAACGCATTAATCCGCACGCGATACTAATAATAATTTTCTCATTTTTTTCTTTTTCCCCAACCCCCTCACAGACCGGGCTTCTATCCTCGATAAAATCACGACTGACGATCGTGCGTTACACGCTTGCGGGCGAAATGCAATAAAACATAACTTCTACATTGCGGCCGCCGTACGCGTTAAAACGATATATAATACCTACGAGGAATTAAGAAATCGTTCGCGGGAAAACGCGAGACGTCATGTTATTGCGCGGGCCGCGGCGGTTTCGTATTATTATAAAACGTTCGTTCCGTGCCGAGAAAGTCTGTTTATTTTGGTCAGTATTACGTAGTAACAATTGTCAAGGCCAGTCTTGCTCCAGTGTTTAACCGTATACCGCAGATAATGAAACTCTTGATGAAGCTATCAATGAAGAGAACATTTGATTCATCTTTTTTGTGAAATCAACCTGTAGAAATTCGACTACAAGAGGACGAAGACAGTGAAAAAGAACAATAAGAAAAATTCCAAGAAGAATAATCTTACTGTCGAAGAATTTCAAGACCATTATTCATTAATAACCGTTTAGAAGAAAATACCTTTAATAACATAATTGTACATAATCATAGATTATAACTCCAGCCCCCAGAGAATGGTAATAATAAAAAAGAATATTATTATATATTAAAAAAGATACATTTTTTTAAATTTTTTAACTTCAATTATCTTCAATTATATAAAATATGATATTCATAAGAATAAAATTTGAGATATCTTTTTTTTTTAGAAAATTAATTGATCTACTAATTATGTTTTGCTATTTTTACGAGAATAAAAGTTTAAGAGATATTTGTTAAATCTATTTTTGTGATCTTTGACCTCAAATACATTTTTTAGAAATAGTGGGATTGATGTGGACTTTTGACATTTCATTTATTATGTATGTACCAACGTGTGTACCAATTTTCAGTCAATTATTCCGAATTTGAATGTTTATTTTGACTGGACTGCAGTTTTTTTTAACCACGTTAAATTCCGTTTGAAACGGGATCGTCCCTTTTTGGATTATCATGTCCCGTTGTCCCGACCAACTTTGAACGGGACGCTTTTTATCCCATTTTCAGAAGATAGCTTCCCCGTTTTTATTCCGTTATTTCCATATTATTACCAATAAATAAATATAATATTACAATTTGCAGTTTCCAGAATTATTGAAACGCATTCTGGTTTAAAATATGGTTATATTTCATACAAAATCAATTAAAAGTCGTTTATGATACCATAAGAAGAATAAAAGGGGAACATATATCTGCGTGAATAGTATCAGGAGAATTAGAAGTACCATGTGGAAAAATAAAAAAATAGGAAATCACAAAACTTTTGAGTTTTCAGTTTAAACCCATTACTCTTAAAATTAAATACAAAAATTATATACGCAAAAAAAAATTTATTGAAAAAATCGGTTTTATGACATATTTTTGTTCTACATTAAAAAGTTCTTTTGTATAATTAAAAATATTTCTTTAAACCTAACTAATAAATCGTCTAACATGGAATGATATTTAAACAAATTTAATTTCTTTTTTATGAAATAATAAAAAACCAACTAATTGGAATGAGGATGAATATATTACTTTCAATAAATATAATTTGGGTAGTTGACGCTATGAGTCATCCAAAAACTGTTAGTCCCGTTTCTCTTTTTATATAAAAAATGGTAACCTTAAGTGGGGTATGGAGCGCCCGGGGAATACTAGAAGTATAGGTATCAAATCGAACAACTTCCGTTCACGCTAATAAACTAATCTAAGTGTGACGGGCGATTATCCAGGCGACTAAGTGTTCAAAACAATTTAATCCACGTTAAAAACAAGCCACCGTGTTTAACAGGATCATTTGCTTGGTATAATATACATTGTACCCCGGCAATATGTAGTGGATCAAAACGGCGGATTAACTTTTTTCATTTATTTTGTCACGTCGCGCCGCGGTAAAAACTGTTATATCTATTTGTTTCTTTTGTGCGCATTTCGTTCGCCCTTCTCTCCGCGTAACACACTGACACGATAATTCTTAGACCTTTGTTTTGTTTTTTTTTCTCCAGCTGCGTCAGCTTAACAACGCACCGGCCACCGGGCTTGATTTTGTAGTACATCGAAAGAGTATAAAACTCGAATCCTGTGTCCTCGGTCATATAATATTTTATAACCGTACGGAGGACACTGCATTTTAGACTTTGAGCGAAGCGAAAAATGCATTCAATTTACCATCGCGACGCGTGTGCTTTTTCTAGTAGACCCACGCGGTTCCGATCAGAAAATCCGCCGAACCGTCCGAACGTTTCGCCATCGATTGTTGATTATCTGGTTGTCTAAAAATATTTACTCGAAACGTAATCCAGATACTAACATTAGCATTATGTACACGTGATCACGACTTCAACGGTTGTTATTAATGTAATCAAATCAAAGTTAAAATGTTATGCTTACTACGTTTTTTTTGTTCTTTTCGTAAGGGTTGGCTTAACAAAACCGATTACGAAACTACCGTGTACACCATGCACAGGCGCTAGTGCTAATATATCATGCGATGATTAATAACGTGTAGCGGCCGATTCACCGCTACTAATGGTGCACGTATATTTCAAACTCGTAACAAACTGAATCAGTCGCCACCCGTCCCCGTATCTCGCTCCTTTTTCGTTTTCAAATTATTTACCCATCGACAACGCGCGACGACTTGTAGTCAACGGGCTACGCGGTATTTACCGTGTCGTTCCGCGCGCACGATTTCGAGTTTCACGGTTTGTCGTCGGCTATCGACGGACGGAGATCACGAAAAGAAATTCAAAGTCGGACAGCACGCAGTTTTCTAGGGCCACTGTAACGGTAGAATATACCAAACAACTGGTCGTAAAATTTGCGTGTTTTTTTCGGAGGGGGGGTGTAGTCCTCTCCTGCCACCTTAGCTCAAGAACCAGCAGCGGGTGTTGTCAAATTTTGTCGCGGTCGGATGACTTATCGTCAATGTTAGAACACGCCGTTAACTGCTGTACTGTTATACGCGGTGACCACACAAAACGCACCGCGACGAGTACGATATTTTGATAACGACGATATATTATTGATCGTTACGCGCAATAAACACCCATTTATACCAGCGCGTAGGTGTATACCGATAATATGGTTTACAACTGTAGAAACGCGACGGGCCTTAATTTTTAGAGACATTTAAATTATTCACCCGACCCGGTCTTCGGCGAACGGTGGAGCATATTAACCCTTTTCTGCTACCGCCGTGTCTGTGTAGCAACGCCTAAACGTATTATCCGCATAACTCTCGGGATACGGCCCGTGGATGTGAGTACGGGAGGAATTATTATACTCCCGGAGCTGAACACGCAGTAAGCTCGAAACCCATTTTTGCCAAAGAATTCGACCGATATCGTTTTCAGTTGACCAACGACTATATTATGTTATAGCCCAGAAACAGACGTAACGTGTAACGTATCGTCGTCATTTTTAGCAAATTCAAACGAATTGTAAAATAAGGGACACGAGTTCTGCGAACGCAGTCGTTTAAATTATGAAATTATATTAATCGTGTTATGGACCGAATAACATCGGACTGAAAACGATTGCGATTAAATACGCGTACGGATAAGGTGAGATTATGGAATGTATGTTGCCCCGTGGTCAGACCTATGTCGATGGATATTGTTAATTCGATATCGCGTAAAATGTCATCGACATTTAACAAAAAATTAAACCTGTTTCTAACTACTATATAGCACGACGCGCTTAGTGCCCGACCCTCGATTTGGCTGTAGACAAAGAGTTTATATTGATCGCGAATGAAGTGTTACTATTTATTTATGTACGGTTTTGTTGTAAATTTATTATGGTTCAGCCCTATAATTTGAGTCTATAATGCCAATTTCCCTAAGTACGTAATATATTTTAGTAACGCTACTTGTATATTATGTATGTAAATATGGGAGAACCTATATTATCACGTGTACATACTTTACACTAGGAAATTATCTGAAAATACATTTTGTAAATTATTAACTGGACATGTTGCGTGCTCAATAATTTGAACTTTATATTCAAATAAATCGTAGTAGCACATTTTTTTTTTTACCATCGATTCTCTTTTAAAAGTGCATGGTGTGTACACTATACTGTATAACCGTGGATATTTTATTATAGAAAAGTGTAAATAGTATTCCGTTCTAATCGTCTGGCACGATATAGTATTGGTTAAAAATATATTCTACGACCTAGACGACTGTTAAAAAATATAGAATGAGACATAGTATTATCATAATTATTAGTAAATTGGGATAGACGAGTACAAACTGCAACTTTACGCGCACTGCTGGACATTGCGTGAAACGGTTCAAATACGTTTTAACTAGACTGTGCGTATCGATCCCGTCGTCGGCTGTGAATTGCCATGTACAATAATTATAGCGATAAGGGTCGATACCGTGGCAATAGGTATCCCATGTTGTTTTCAGCTTATTGACGGGGAATACAGTCACCGCCCCGCCGATAATTTATTCGAAAACACATGTAAGCTTTACAAGGGATTATTCTAACCGTGTACCTATAATATTCATTACTTTATTTCTGTTTCCGTCACGCGATGTGAATAAACAATGATTATTAAGAGTCTAATCAGTACAATAATAACGTTCTTCTACCAAGTTTCGTCAAAAGTGGCGTGATATATTTCTCTGTATTTCTTAAAGTAGTTCTACACTTTGGCTACAAACGAAAATCTCTCTCTCTCTCTCTCTCTCTCTCTCTCTTTTAACAATTCATCTCTGAAGCTGGTTATGGTTTATAAAATTAACATTTCAAACAATGGTATCACACATGAATTGTACAATGCTGCAGTATCATTTAAAGCCATTATACTTGGTTTTATTGAAAACTTGTCCGCTTTAGTTTTAGAAAGTTCATGAGACTAATTAAACGAGGCGGGTAAAATTTTGAAGTTTTCAACGGAAACTTATGAACTTGGATTCCTGTGGGGATTCCAGTTGATATGTTAATTTTATATAAAACCGACTGGACAATAATTTTGTAACTGCACTTCTTCAATTGTTATTTAGTATTATCACTTTTTAATCGTTCGTTGTTGTATGTACATGGGTTCATAGTACTACATGTACGCGTGGCAAGCATGCAAAATTATTGTTTAAAAAATATCCACGATGATCTACGTGTAATATATTTATTTATTTTTTCGTATAATACCTCGTAGCAGAAGTTGGTTTTGACGGCGCTTTACTGTCCGATGACGTTTTTCCTCGGTGCTTGAGTGAACCCATGAAATTACTTATACTGAAAAAAAATGTCCGTTCAAGGTGCGTCTTTGAAAAATGTAAGTTTAAAAAATCATACGTCTTTCCGATCCCTTTCTTGTCTATTTCTCTTTGGTAGTTCATTGGCAAATCTCTTTTTTCTCTTCCCACCGTATTGTTTTCCTGGAATATAAAGCAAACGATTTATTTTTTCTTTATTGTGACACGCTCCTCGTGGAGATTGATATCATCTTTTCTTCTGTAAACGTACCTATACCCAACATATGTTACTTTTATAATCTACCTGACGGCAAAATGGTTGTTAATGTGTTTAGTAAAAATAATTTTTCTACGTTTTAAATTCTTTCGTTCATTATAATATGTTTTTTACTTAATTTAATCTATAAGTATAAAACTTAAGTAAGTTAAATACTGGGATGAATTATATCTTTCATCTTTTAACTCCAAATTATTATAATTCTCGTTAACTTTAAAATTGAATTTTAAGTACAATAAATAAATACATTTTAAGTACGTAATAATAAACTTAAATTTCCCAAACGAGTGAAAGTATCTTATTTAATTATAGGGTGTAGGGTAATGTAATTTTATGAACTATTATAATTATCAAATTGCTAATGAGGATATAATATTTAAGATAGACCGTCCCTTGTCAGACATGGTACATAACAGACAATCTATAGTTTATAAAAATATTTTAATAACATTAAATCGATTATCTATATTAACCCGTTACCTGAAAAGTTGATAACGTGGTGAACCGTCAGAAGAAGTGTATGATATATTTTATATAATCATAGGAATTTCGTAAAATTAAAATTAAATGTTCCAAAAAGGTATTATAAAATACAAAAATAAACAAATAAATAATCTTAGATGCGATTTAGATCTGTTATTCATAGAAACAGTTATCAAGAACATAGTACCTTTTATAATTTATCAAAGAGCTGAGCATTTTAACATTTTTTTTTTTTTGATCGGGTACCAAAGCAAGACACGTAGACTTCGAAAACATTCGTCTGCCAGACATACATTTTCTGGTGCATATAAAAAGAACTTGCTGCAAATTCACAAAGTATCAATAGACAATAATGAGTTTGAGCACTAAGGACAGTTGCGTCAAAGATCTTTCTACTGACGGTACAGGCCAACGGTTTGTCGCATGTACGTGGAAAATGAAACGCAGCAATAAAAAATCTGTTTGCTTGTCAAATTGTTACTTTATGTACCTACACTTTGCGATTTCACTTTGTTCGTGGATACGTATACCGATAGTATAATAATAGTACCTACGTAAGCTTAATTCTTTCGATGAAAAAAAAATGTTAAATAATATTCTGTTTCGTGTGGATAAGTGTACAATATTATTAAAACAATTAAATTCAGAAACTAAAGGGTCGTAACCGTCGCAGTTGTTAGTAAGTTATAACTTATAACTAATAACCATAAAATAATAGAATTATTAACGTTTTTTTAACGCCGCCCATTTTGACTGATTTATTTGATCTATTTTAACGATGTATTATAATAGAACGAATATTAATGATTATGATTTACTAAATAGTGATTCAATGTAGTATTTATGTTATTTATATGGCTTTTTGGTTGAAGTATTCGCTATCACATCAAAAATCTTTCCTGAAGTGAAGTTGTGAACATGGCGTTTACAGTATGAAAGTATGTAACCGTATGTAAAACGTAAGTATATATTCTAAATTATTGTTATTTTTATTGTTGAATCAAGTATCTGAAAACAATAGAAATATATTTTTGTGAACCCATTTCATAAAATGGAACAGAGTCTGAGTGAAATGAACAAAATTTATTGACTTTATAATTATTTTTTTTTTGTGTGTAATCACTTTTTGGGATGGAAAGACTACTTAAAAAGTTTTATACGCTCATCTATAGATAGAAAATCTGTCATCGACGATACTTAAGACCGATTATTTTTGACATTTTTAAGTACAATAGAAAAAATAAAAAAAAAAATTTAATAAATTGATGTCAAAAAATGTAATTAAGGCTTTATGAGATACGGAAAATCCGTGTTTGATTTCTTGCCCGGAGGAAAATGATTTTTTTTACCTTATACATTTTCAATAATATTTATAGGATATAACAGGTATATATATTTATATAAATAAACATATTCCGGTTCCGGGCTGTACAGAATATTATGGTTTTGATATATTCTGAAATATTTGGTCTTGACATCCCGACTTACAGTTTTAACATACTTAAGATATTATGTAGTTTGTAGTTTTAGATTTGCTACTCACCGACTTAACCGAGAAGTCAGTTTTATTTTAGTATTTTAATATATTTTATAGACGTGATCTAACTTTCAAATATATACAGTTTTCAAACTTGTTGTTTTTCCGGTCTTATTTTATTTAAGGTCTTACATTTTTATTTAGACTAAACAATCATGTACAAGGAATCTCGTATACATAATATATTCTAACCGTATTACTATATTTAAAGTTTAAACGAAAGAAAACTGCAAAAATACTTTTTTTAAAAGTGAATTTATAATTTGACTTGCAGCAAAATATACTAATAACAAAGCACGATTTTTAAATCATGACCTTGAGATTATTCGATACTTTTATGAGGAGAGACAATAAGAGTTGGCTTGGTGATTGTGGCAGAATTAAAGAGAAAAAACAAAAAATAAAAAAATTTTGTTGGACGTGCTTGGGAGCGATATGAGGACAAACATACCATGTTTTGGTACGGCACATATTAGCAGGTCGATTTTGTGAGGAACATATGTGATTGTCGCAAATACAATTTGTTCTACGATTTTTGAACACATTAAATACAGTTTTTGCAATAGTTGAAAAAATAATTCATAATTTATAACTATTATCACGAGAAAACCATTATTTATATAGAAGAAACGAAAAACAATTTTAATCGGAAGTCATATATTTTAATTAATGCATAAGCGTATATGATTTTTATTTTTCCATGATAATATGGTTACCTAATAAAGAACATAATAATCATCAGCATGTGTTGAAATCAGGAATAATGGCTATAACACGTATAATAAAACGTAATGCAGTGTAACAATTATTGTGGGTACATCTTGGTTAAATTTGTTTTCAATGGAAGAAGGGCAATAACTGAAGGCAAACGAATACCGCGTCATTTATCATGAATGATACGCGCAGCTGATAAAAAATAAAAAATGCACGAACAAGTACCACGCGTATACTAATAATCGCCAAAGCTTTAGGAAATATTCGAAAACATTTTAATCCACGAGTAGATTATTTTAATTTACGTTATTTGTTTTTAATTAATAACATTATGATGCAATAATAATCGTAACGACTGTATCGTATTCACAATATTATCATCACGAATTATAATTTTACCACGTCATTTTATTGCAACAGATTTTAAACGATTTTAAGTAGCCAATAGTTGTTTGCGGCACGTTATAAGGCTAAGCAATGTGTGTAAAACTATATTATGCCTTGCAGAACAAAACACGCGTTGGATTAATTGCGAAAAAGGTAAATACGAAGATAAATGATTCACAACTATTATTATTATTCATAAATTGTTTTGCGTTTAAATCACTAATATATACTTTATGAATTTCAAATGTATTATTAATGTATTTATTATTATTATAATGTACTAGTAAGACTACACTAATATATGGATATTTTACTTCAGGTATTCGTCAGTTTTGGGAATAAACTATATTATCGCGTATATACGTATACTCGTATTATATTAACATTTCTATGTTCACTGTTTAAAATATATAAAATTAAAATACAACATTTTTACCGTCAAATGAGTTTACTGTTATACTATTTTTGTTTCAATATACAATTCTATATTTATAGTTACACGTCAGGGATGTGCAACTTTAAGTTACCAGAGGGCCAGTTTCAAGACCTTCAAGATCCAGCAGGCCAGAAAACAAAAGTTTAAATTACACTGCGCATACGACATAATGGATTCGACACTTGATACACCAAAATAAGTATTAGCTTTGGACATGTCATACTTAGACCATTCAATCAAAATATAAATTAGTTCGGTAGCAGACGAGAATTAATATCAACATTCTACAAACGACGTTCTAAGCTAAATATTTTCTCTAAACGTTTTCTGATTGTTTTCGCGAACATTTTTGTTTTCGAACTTTAAAGTGTTCAATTTGGAAAGGTAACGCGAGCCTGATCAAAATGGTACAAGGTTCGGATGCGGCCCTCTGGCCGTCAGTTTCCCATTCATGGTATACGTGGTCGCTCGCTAATAAAGCAAATTTACATACTATTATGTAATCATTTAAAAAAACGTACCCGTTTATTTTATTTCGATTTGGAGTTTTTTTGTCGTTTCAATGTGTAACGGATATACATGATTTGATGTAAATTACAGTTAAAGCTATCCAGTATTAATTAGATATCGGGCCGTACCCCATTCCATAATGGATTTTTCATGCATAAATTATACTGAATATTTGAAGTCACAAAAATTAACCAAAAGAAAAAGGCCTAATACCTGGGGAGCGGGTACCGAAATTCCCCAATTCTATTCGCTTGATATCCGCAGGAAGAGCCGTTGGAAAATCTACACGGTCTTGCTGCCGAGCATTTTATATTAAATTCTTCGCTTCAGATATAATACATATATATTTGTGTATGGTCATCAAAGGCTTATTTTTGTGAAAATACAACTCGTTTTATTTTCACTTACAGCTTATACGAACGTAAACATTAGTGGATTTATGGCCACGTATTAGTATCGCCCGACATGAGGGTTCCGAGGGGCTTTTTTTCGGTGGACTCACGCCCCCATTTGTCGTCCGACAATATTAATAATACAATAAACACATTTATAGGGCAATCGTACGTATAATATTTTACTGCAACGGACAGTATTTTGAAATATTAGTTATAAGCGCACCATATATAGCGTACAACTGCACTCCGAACAAGTCCGGGCGACTGATACGATACTACATAACGCATTATATGAAATGTATTTATAGTGGCGTTAGAAACCACACGATATATTGGCCGAGGATTAAGCGTTTAACAATTGGAAACGTTTTGATGTTTCGTGTAGACGCGCGTATTGAAATATAGTGGTGTAAGAGTAATTTATTTTCAAAACCATAATAATATATTTTCGTATTGTCGTTCGCGTTTCTAAAGTTTATAGTATCGAACAACAAAATAACTTTTTCAATTTCGTTAAGTATAAAAAAAAAAAATTTCACATTTTCCCTAGTCTTGGAATAAAATTTTATTATTTTTCTTCGATAAAATTCAACACTATACGGATTACAAAATATGTATTTCTGTTGGTTGGTACACGTTGCACGGACTCACTATACTGTGTGCATAATGTATATTTTCATCGTCGGCCGAATGCGCTATACGTATATGCATTGAAACGGTTGTATTCGTTGCGAATACTTATAATATAAATAAATTGGAAAAAAAATTGCTGAAATAATTGACTGATGGTCAATTTTATCGATCTAGAAACATGTAATAATATTAATATGCGAATAATTACACTATTGTTACGGTACGAGATGGATTAAAAAATTGCAATGAGCACTCATTTGAAAACGCCTATCTTCGTGTAAATTCAAGTATTGTAGTTCAATCTCGTCACAAAACGAATTTTCAACGCACGTATGTTTTCACGTTAAACGTCTCGTTGCGTTCAATATAATGTATTTTTACTTAAATTAATTATAGAAAAGGTACGCGGACATTTCAAGGTTGCGTTCGAAATTATTTTTGGTGGTTTTTACTCCGTGGTGGTAGTACAGGTTTATCTTTTTCAATGTTTTTTTTTATTTATTATCATAATTATTGCTTGCAGAGTATACTTTGTTTCGAAAATGCTGTTTTGGTTTTTTTCTTGTTTATAATTTATACACACCAAATGTCTTTACTTCTCCATTTAAGGTTTCCCTATCTGTGTGTTATCTCTATGAGTTATGAGTATTTTTTTTTTGAGATAAACTTTTAGTGGCTTCTCTATTTCGTATTACTTTCAAAAATCATATGCATACAACATTCGATAAAATATTATTGCACACAAAACTTTTATCTAGGTATTTTTTGTTTTTTCGTTTTTTTTTTTCGTAACTTTTAAACTTTTGAATTTAATGAAAGTAATGACTAACAATTAAAAACAGTTGTTGGAGATTAAAAACCAGTACGAGTGGTGTTCAAAGAGTTCTGTTGTTTCCGTTAACGCTTTTTTAATTAAAGAAAATAAGAATTCGTTTTTAATAGCATCATGATTAAATTAAAAATATGTTTTTTATAAAAAGTTAATTAAATGTATAGTATAAAGTTTTTGGTTGGAATGTGTAAATATCACAAAAAGTTTGTAATCCTATTTGGTTTGACATTCGCGTCCATTGCATATTTATTACAAATATTATTCGAGTTACTTAAACGCAGAAGACATCATACAGAACAATGCAAGGATCATATTCAGAGAAAAGATTGCATAGTTTTAGAACTGATAATTACATTGTCAATGTCGAGCACTAGGATGAAAACGGCTCGATATCCTCTACTTATCTAATAATTCCAAAAGTTTCCACGGTATTTATTTTAAGAGTTCGCGGTTATCTATGCAGCTATGATTAGTTGTCTACTAATCTTTAGTGTACAATCATGAGTTTCACATCAAAACTTCGGATTTCAAAGAAAATAACGAAGTCCTCAAGTGATACCGAAAGTCAACTTACAGTATTGGCATTTGAAAAGTATCCACCAAACTGTCGGAAAGTTTTAGATCCTCGTCTTATCGGTATTCGTTTAAATAAATGTATGTTTCGCGAAATGTGTACTTATAACAACGCCAGAGGTCAATTTCGATTTAGCAACCCGTAAGGGTTAATAAACCTAACGCAAAATGGTCATTTCGTTTCACACGAGCCATTATCAGCGCTGATATTACGTGGGTTTAGAAAAAGCGACTGAGGCTGCAGTCATACTAAAAGGCGTCGAACTGTCGAAGCTGCCCGCCGATCGCTCGGTGAAATGCACTTCTTTGCTCAATATTCGTGCAAGATACAACAATAACAGAGATATGGTAAAATGGTTATCCGCCCATCTAACAATGGCTTTTTCCCCAGTGGAACTCGGGGGCATGTCTGGAAACTGACCCTTATGTTCTGTCGTATGATTGAATGTCGAATATTTGTATAACTGCATGACAGTAACTGTGACCGTTAATGTGTGGTAAATACTCGTGTGTACCGTTACGAATTGCGTCTAACCACGTAAGCGACGATTACTGATTACTGGAGTTTGTTTTATTTTTTTGTGCAACTATATTTGGATCGAACACGACAAGCATGGCCACTGTTTAATATTTGACGTAAAATTTGTCGATTGCTGCTGAATTAGCGTTAAATAACTGCGAGTTTGGCTCTAATGTTAACCGCCGACAGTATAAGGAAGAGTAAAAAAATGTTACTGTGACGTCGTCTTGGACGGAGTTTACCACTGTCACAGTTCACCATCGTTCGAGGCGTAAGCCCATTTAAATATGTATGTTTCAGATACTCCCCATGCAGCAAATAAAACTTTAGCAATTTATGCTGAATGCTGATGATACAGCTATACTGTCTCCTGACGCGGACCATGATCACTAGCTCCTGCATCCCTTCAAACCCATATTGATTTAATAAATACCTGGGCAACCCAGTGGCGAATCAATATTAACCCAGTAAAATCATTTCATGTAGTATTTACACTCCGTAAAAAAGACTCTCCATCACTTCAACTGCAATGAGTAGATATTTCTACAACTTCTCAGGGGAAATGCCTAGGAATTCTGCTTCAAAAAAGTCTTTACTGGGGCCCAAATTTAAAATAAAAACGCAAAATACTAAATAACCATCTACACAGGTATATTCTTTGCCTCCCAATATTGAAATGCAAATTATCATTTCACACAAAATACATTTTATAAAAATCCCTATTAAGGCGTTTCTGGGCTTATGGCATGCAAATCTGGGGTAGCGCCAAACCATTTCAAACCATACCAAATGTTCAAGCTTTTAAATTAATCTACCTCCGTCTTATAGCCTCAGCCCTATGGTATGTAAAAATAAAGCACTACACAAATATTTAAAAACATATGTAGTTTACCAACTAGCGGAAAAAAACTTTCGCCAATTTCATAGCAAACCACAACACCATCCAAATCCTCTCATTTCACACTTAACATCACGCCTACTTCCCAAAAACCCTCCACACAGCATCTCAAAAAACGATGGTGTCATGACCGCTTTAACTAATTATAATTATGTATAATGTTCTGAATGGTTCTTTCAATGGGATGGCCTCCTTTATCATCAAGTCACTCAGCGATTTTATATTTGTCTCTTCATACAAAGTCTTTATATTTAACAATTGTGTTTTTTTTCCAAATACATATTGTAAGTGTTCTAATAAAAATGTATTTAAAATATTTACGTCTCGGTTATCGTGTCCCCAATGGGAAGTTTTTCCCGCAAAACAAATACCCGCTGTCGGCGGACGCAATCTGAACGTCTGCAGTCCGCCGGGCTCGGTTGACGGGTGCCGAAACACAAAAGGATTTCGGGGGCTTGTTCTCGGAAAAATGCGCTAGATCGTAAACTGTTTTGGTTTGGGTATACAAACGAGCACACGAATTTATTCCCAAACCGTTTGTTGCCGCGCATTTGAATGCGATATAATACGTTCTGCGGAAAACATCAACTGGCCATAAAGCGGTCTGGATCCGTTCGTAATATATATTTGAATGTAAAACGTATATTCGATTTATTCAAGAGTGTACTTTATGCAGACCACGAGCAACCTGAGGTGGACACCAGCAGTAGGTACGGTGGGCATCACTGAATGTATTTTCCACACCAGTGGGATTTGAATTTACCGATAAAATTACAAAAAAAATATTTTTCTTTTTTTTTTTTTGTATTCTGTAAAAGGGTATAACTTCGTTTCACAACAACAGTCGCGAAAGCACATACATACAGTGTTATTAATTTACTACTTAGTGTCGTGATAAAATGTTTATTTTTGTACACGAATTATTAGTGTAATTGGTCGCGGTTCATAAAAGGGCATTGGGAATAAAGTGTTTTATTTTCATGGACGTAATAATATTGAGATTTTGTGTAATACGTTCACGCCAATGGTGCGCATAGATTGAACGTTTAGAATGAGAAATATAATTAAGTATTCCAAGAAGAAAGTTTTTTTCACGCAGTCATTATTGAGTAGCTAGTTTAAAATTATAAAGTGGAACATTATTGTAACGTTTCAAAGGATTTTCAAATTAACGTGCACGTATTAATATTTAAAGGACTCAGCATAGGTAAGAAAAAATTTTTTTTTTCTTTGATAAAATGTTGGTATTACTTTATACTTAGTTTATGAAAAATCAAGATACTTTATCGTTTATTTGTACTAGGTTAATTTATTGATTTTATAATATAGATACAAAATTTAGTATATTTTAAATAATAACTGAATAAAGTTATAGGTAATAACTTTTCAATTTTGTAAGATCAAACGTTTGCTTTAACTCATATCTCGTATATCTCGTATCCCCAAGAGATATTTTGAAGAAATATAAACTTTACCCTTGATAATATAAATATATTCCCTTTCAAAAATCATATAAACGATAAATCATGTACTTGTATAATAACAATAAAATAAATACACGAATATACGCGGTAATATAAAAATTACAAGAAATGCAAAAACCACCTATACTTTATATAAGACGCAATACTGTATTGACGGTATTTAATTTTGAAAACACACATGTAAAATTAATCAATATTTATATATTTATATGTAGGTACTTGTTATTTTTATTACTTATTATTAACACTCAGGAAGTATTACTTTTTTTCCTTTTATTGCCGTTGATGTTAAAATATACATGTACTTACGACCAACGAATTCAAGTAAATGACTTATTATATTATTATCATTATTATGAAACCGATAATAGTAATTTTGAAGGAATTAAATGTTATGTTAAAACGTAAATATCTAATTTACCATTTGGTCATTTATCGTTCTCGGCGAACTATTCATTGAATCCGTTTCCACTTTGTCAGCGTATTGGCCACGTGCTGGAATTATCGGAGACCTGATGCATGCCCTGAAATATGTTTATTTTAAAATTGAAGTAGCACATTGGTTGGCTGTGCTGCACACCATCGAAGCCGTGAATTATTGTGATATATATATATTTGCGTGAACTGCGTTAGGATATTGCAACGTCAACGTCAAATCAGATAACCTTGATCCGTCAAAACAGTTTAGTTTTTTTGTGCTGTTCAGGGATTGTGAACAGTCATCTGTGTATCATGCCTATTGATTTCGTCTAAATTGCGCAAAACTGGGAACATTTACGACGAACGCTGGTTCATGTATTATGTGTAAACAAAAAAAAAAAAAATAAATAAATTTGTCACAGAGGGTCCTATCGCTGGATGAATCCTCCCTTTGTCATTTTTCATGGTTATTTTGTATTTTTACTATAACTAGGGCTCGATGATTTCCCATTCTTCGATTTTTTTTAAATTTTCATCAATCAATGCACGTTTAGTCAATTATTACATTTTCGAGCATTTTAAAGCAGTTTTAATGCACCCATAAAAACATTTTATACATTTTTGTAGAACTCGTACCAATTTTTTTAATTAAACTTATAATAATGTTAACGGTATCCAGAATGAACATCGATAAATTAGTGGTGGGCAGCCAATGAAGTTCATAATGTCTTATTGCCTTAAGTCACCGAAATACCTCAATTGTTATCACACGACTTGCTTATTATTATTTTTATTCATTATTTAATTTATTCTCATTTAATTTGTCAACCAATATTTTAATTTCGAATAAAAATAAAATTTTCTAAGTGTATATTTAAGTACGATTTTATAATTTCCGAGCCCTTGTTATCCTTATTGTGCACATAGCGTTGATTTTATATTTTATTAATAAAAAAAAAAATATTATTTATCTTGACGACTGAGTAATATAAAAATCAAATAATTAGAACCATGACTCATGATCGTTAGTAGTATTCTGTTCGTAGACATAAGTATTTCTAATAACATAATACTATTCGTGAATCATTTTTTTAAAAAAAAAAGCACAAATAATGTACGGATAAATAAATGCTGCTTACGATCTCGTTTGTCTCCTATTATTTTAATGCTTGCACGCCAAAATATTTAAATTATTGCTCCGTGAAATAATCGCGTTGTGAGATGCAGCGTGATTGTTGACATATTATTACGCGTTTCATTTTTTCCTCCCCACGTGCTCAGGTCACCGTACGGATTGATATAATTCGTTCCGTAATCGCCTGCTGATTTATAGAACCGTTTTCACAACCAAAGCTCGTACGCAATTATTTCTACCCTCTGAATTTTGAATACCGTTATATAGAGTATAGACTAATCCACTTAACAGCCGACCATCTGCCCCGGTTATATTCGCCTATCGTTGTGTTTTAGCATTTATTTTGACGGGGTTTTTAAGGTTTTATGATCTTTTGAAATCGAGATTTAAACATTTCTACATATTTTCAATACAAATACCTAAACAATATGTATGAGTAGCGTCTATAAATAGGTATTTCGGTTTTGAAATAAAAATATATTTGAATTTTCAACACACGCAGTGTACAGTAATACTAATTTGCATCCAACCGTTTTAAAATCGATTCTTGTGTTACAATAATATCCTCGATAATACATGGATATGATAGAATTCGAATAATTAAATATTATCTCTCCAACTCCAAAAATATATTATACATGTAAATGCAGTAACAAGACTAAAAAAAAAAATTAAATAATTTAAATGGATTACGTTTATTTTTTGTTCCTGTAAAGGTTTATTTTCGTTCAGTTGTAAGCACGTCACGTATACTCTATTAGTGCGTAACCACAGAATATGAAGCCCTATTTTCGTTATCACTTTTAAATTCTCAATTAGACACCTCGGACATCAATACGAGTATGCTAAAAAATATACAGCTACGTCTGTTTTCGTTATTATTTCCATTCCCTTTTCAAAGAAATTAAATTTCAGTTTCGCTGATTTTCAACCGAAAACTCAAGCGTTCGTTATTTGCTTACCGTCAGTCCGAGATATTGGCCAGAAGACGTTAAGCACATGGACGCATTAGTTCAATAAAACCGTGCTATAGAAACAGAAGAGAAAACAACAACATAGTGAAGACATAACAGTTACAAAAATTAATCAAGCAAGAGACACGCACACAACATTTTATTGTCACGAGACAAAAATAAGAAGAAATAGAGAGAGAAATAGAGAGAGAGAGAGAGAGAGAGAGAGAGAAAAACAGAAACAAAACCATAAAATCGGATATTTTTTTTTGAGTATTTACGAGTTGACGTCTTCGAGTTTCTTCAGTAATCGTTCGTTTTCCCGGCAAACAATCTCGTGGTCCCTCTGTAATAGGTCCCTGGAGTTGAATAGCTCGGCATTTTCTCTGCGCAACGCCTCGTTTTCATTCGCGTAATGTTTGACCAGATCCACGAGCTCCTTGGGGTCCATTTGTATTAACCGGTCCATGTCCATGTTGGGTGGCATTTTCACATCTGTACGAGAAAAGGGTAGAAACAACAGTCAGATCGGGCGGGTTAAGCTTTACTGTAACTATTATCCAAAATATAATCTGCCGTTTTATCAATCGAATTATCGATGAGTTTCATCGACCGCGAACCGCTTTGAAAGAAAACAAAAACGATAGACTTTTGATAAGCACATTAATTGCGCGACGATACAAATGGAATGAGCGACCGTCTCGAACCGTTAAGCGGAAAGTCGAATGATCGGCAAAAAGCAAAAAGGTCTGTAGAAAAGTTTTTTGATTGAAATCGAATATTGTGTATTACGCAGTTCCGATTGATGTAAATTATGTCGATGGCGTTATGATGAACACAAAGAATACGGTAGGTTGACATGTCGAACTCAAAAGCTGCGTATGACATCCGCATTTTCTTTTTGCAAAAATATGCAATGTCAGACTAAAAGTAACATTCAACGTCTCACGAAATCCGTATCTATACCACTTACTCGTATTCTACCAAAGGAATTTACGGAGAAAATGCCTATTAGTTTTAGTTTCGTGCGAAAAATAAATTGTATGGAAAAAGCTAGAGATTCACCGACATTCTAATTTTGTGTGTCTTATATAATCTTCGTAAGCCTCTTATAACACTAATAATCTGTAATCATCGTTGTTGAATTCTAACGGTTAGCGTATATACTCGTATTTTTGTGAATACAATTAATATATTTAAATGTATTTAATTTATTTAGCGGACTTAAAAATGTAGTACTTGCCGATTTATCGGCAATATATTTTCCACTTCTTATGTACGGTTTAAGCCTACTACTATGTCGTTTATCTATTTTTTCCTCGTTTATAATGCAACTAACCAACGAGATTTGTATTGTTCTTGGAAAAAATGAATGTAGTAGAAGAGTGTAATTTCGATATTAATAAGAATATTAAGATATTATTATAACAGTACGTGACGTCATTGGTGGTTAATTGGGTAAACTAAGAATAGAAGAGTTTCAAATGTCTTTAAGTGCGAACGATATAACATACTCGTAATATGTCGTTTATCGAATAAAAAACGAAAATATGTATGTATTTATTTTAACCTAGGTGGGCTTAAATCTGGATTTTGATCATCATTACGCAGTTTCTCAAAAACCCTCTGAGAAAATTTTTTTTATAACCGTTGTACACAATATATTAATTGTTATATCAACACACGCGCGTATGACACTTACTCGATGTACTGGCCGATGACGTTTTGTTAATATCCAGCGCATTTCGTAAATGACCGTTTTCATTCTGTAACGCCTCCACCTCTCGTCGCAAACTGACGATCAATGCCTCTCGAGGGTCCTGTAATACACGTGAGGAGGATAGTGTTTAATGACACGGCTATCGGATACGTGATAGTCATCGTCGTACACTCAAAAATTGTTTATTTCTTATCATGACATTTTCGTAACCTATATGGCTGAAAAGAATAACGCGATACCATATGCAGCTATCACCTTGTATATTTGCACAGTGCTTAAAGTGTGACAAGTACTATAAGTGCTGTTTATGCTTGTGTGTATGTGGGTGTGTGTGTGTGTGTGTGTATGTGCCCGTGAACTCGTGAAAAGGATCTAAATGCACTAGAGGAAAATGAAGGTATGAATGTATGAAGGTATTGTTTTTTTTTTTTCGTTAGTTACGTATCACAGCTTATATATAAGGTGTAATTAATTTTTCTAATAAATTACGGCGATATTTAGAAGTTATTGTCTCTACGTATACAATAATACGCTGATTTATAGAGCATACACAAACAGAAAGGAATTATTTTCAAGTTATAAATTAAACAAGAATAAGTAGAGTAATTTTTAAACTAGATTTATATCGGTTAAAAGATTAAGTATGTGATTACGTTCAACAATATTCACAGTCCACAATTTAAATCCCCCGGTACCTACGTCAATAAGACGTTGTAAGCCTGAACAATTATTCCCGCACATTTGAAAAACAAATTATTCTCTTGTTAATTAAATTTGCAAGATTCACCGAAACGTTCGGATTATACTTCAAATATATTATAAGAATTCTATCATATAGAATTATGTTGGTGCTGGGGTTTCCAAATTAATATTTTAATTATGATTTGAAAACTGATGCATTGACAGTTGTATTTTTAACAACAGATTTTTCATTTATTACAACTGGTTTCATAAATCAAGAATGCTTAGTGTTGTAAGAATGTTGACTTAATTCAGTCGTATACAAATGTACACAAATGTTTGGGCAATGGTAGGGAAGACATTTACATTTCCTATTTTTCGTGTAAATTTATTTTTTAGATTTATATTATATACGTATTATACAATCATAATTATATATTTTTATTTATTAATATTATTTATTCTAGATAAAATACGCATTCAATTTATATCCAGGTGTCCAGTAATATTAATCGAACAAAAATAATGACATCGACAATGCGAACGTAAAATAAAAGGAAAATGACCAGACTGAAAAGAACCATATTTTGAAATTGTTTCGAATATTGGTTATTTTTTTTTTTTAATGAAAGATGAATTTCGATTATAAATTGGTTCGATTTGTTTGAGAATAAAGTTACAGCTCTACGAAAAATAACACTTAAAAGTTATAACACAACTGTACGATTCATTTAATTTTTACATTTAAAAATAAATACATTGATCGTACACGGTTTACGATTATTATTTTTCGTCGAAGTTTTAAATATGCTCGTCTAACAATGTATAAAGGATAGTAAAATATGCACGTTGTTCGTTAACCGCATTAATTTTAACAACGCCATTTAAGAGTACGTCCGCGTTGAATTATTATAGGTGCCCGTCCAACGTAGGTGCAACGTGGAAAACGTACTGATATTATGTAGTGTTGTAGTTTAATATTGGAATTAATTGAACTGCGTTATAAAGGAGAAAATGCCGTATCTGCGTGATGAAAACGCTGAGTTTGCTTTGGTTTTTTAAAATTTTAAGACGAGATACATTTATAGTTTCAAATAAATAAAAATAGTTTTGATATTGAGCTTAAGAGAAAAGTTTGAGCTACGGCTATCGCATTATTAAATGAAAAGTAATTTATTTTAATACAAAAATACAACCACGATAGTCCACAATTTAAAATCTTACAAATAAAATGAAATGTTAAAAATATTTCAATCGAGGAAAGTGCATAAAATTTGTTTTCACGGTAAAAAATTGAAATAACATAATGTTATTGCAAAAATGTACAATACCATTTTTGTTGTACGAAAACGCGTGAAATTACAAATATTGTGTTTATCCACATCTGCATACTAAAATTATTTAATAAAAATGTAATAATAACAGTTTAAATAATACGAACAATCGTTGTAAATTTAATGTGAAGAAAAAAAGATTGCAAATACATCGATTAATAATAATTCTCGTGCCTATGTTATGTGTATTTAAATGAAGTGAATGGAAATATGCGAACGTCATATATCACGACAACAAGTATTGTAATGGCGAGTGTCGCAAAAGTCATTTGTCATGATATATTAATAATTTACGATACGGCTCACGGTATGAAACAAAATAAACAATTTCACTCAGGTTTAACAATTCAATAATTCGTGCGTTGACTTTATAATCTGCATTGTTTACTTTCATCCAGTTGTTTTTTTTATGACGGTTATTTATTATTTAAACCGCTATCGTCGTGACAATTAATATCATCAGAATTAATATTACAAATAATGTTTAATGGCGGCGGGCTCCATTGTGTATGTAAATCATTTCCAACCAAGTATTCTCAATAAGACTAAGGATTCTGTTAATTGCAAATACTTTGTACTACGTCTTGTACAACATAGAAGCATTAAGATTTCAACGAAGCGCTAATAATCAACTTCGGCCGACGACAACGATTATTATTGTTTTTATTGCTCCAGCGAAATAGTTATATTTTGCGATTTAAGGTTTATAAAAATGCACCTTGCCCATCGACTAAGCACGTTTAAAACGTCTGACGCAAATAAGGTCATATAGAGAACAGCAGCAATGATTAATTCTTTATCATTTACACCTACGCGTTTCTGAAACATAATGGACTCTTCCGATTTCGACACATTATATTTATCAAAGTCTGCTGCGTTGTGTGGAAAAATAAAACCTGTATAGACATTCAATACACTTTATCATACCACACCCTACTACACTTGGGGTATTTTTTTTAGATAAAACTTCATTACATAACGTTACATAATAGTACATATTTTGATGCACGATTGGTTATCGATTACAGTCAATTTAATTTTCGTAAATTCAGTATTCTGATCAAAATAAGACTACAGTGAAAAATATCAAATTGCATATAGTTTTTGAAGAAAATTTAAGTTTTTGCCCTTTTGACGAACTCAGAATTCTTAACATGAATATAGTGTATTGGTCAGGTTAGGGCATATGTTTATATTATATTTCAGCTTATGTAGCAATACACATACATTATTGTTTATGTTGGGAGTAAGTGTTTTTTTTTTATCAAAAATAATATTACACTTTTTTAACTTAGTATTCTTTTAAATTACCGTTTAATTTATCAGTGAAACCAATGAAGAATTTTTATTGTTTTTCTAATGTTAGCAATAATATTTCAATGTACGCGCTTTACATATTTCAGTTGAATATATGTATGGTATTTTTAGTAGGTTATTTATGTTATTCTTTCACTGCGTATTTATGCTTAAAGAGCTTATAGAAAAACCATCTACTTGGTATTTGTTTGCAATAAAGTGAACATTACGTCGTATCTGCATATAGATTATACGTTTTTTTTTTTTTTGGATAGATTTCAAATAAAGTGCAAGCACGAGTCTTAAACTTTTAAAATACTCATTGTCGTTTCGATGGATTACCGGACCACTATTTGTACTGAATATTTTTTTTTTAATCGATTTTAATTGTCTGTTTAACTCTGAAAATGAATTACCCGCATCAACAGTTGTATAAATATTCAAACACCAGCTTTATTATTACTATGCTGCATAATAATATGATTTGAAATTATGAATCTCGAAAAGAAAATATATTAAAATGTCTGCACAACTATAGCATTAGGATGAATGAAACAAATTAATGTGGATTTTAGGTTTATTGCTGTGCATTAAAGCGTGAAATTCATCAAAAACGTTTTTACCATAACAATCACTGGTTTTGTTTTGATTTTTTTTGCCCGAGCTGCATACCTTAACGTGCTGATTGTTTCACTAGCATTCGATCTCGCTGGCGATATACACGCTATCTGTTTAATCAAAAATGTGTTGTGAACATTCATATTATATAATTAGTCACGTATATCATACAGGATTCGTCAGATATTTCGTTGTTTTCACAACTCACTAGTGAAGCGAATGCGTTATGATAATAAATATGAATATTCCGATAAGAGAAAAGCCAATTTGATTTGATACTGAGTTTGAAGTATTAGATATTGTGGTGCCAAAGAAAAAAATAAACGTTAAGTTTTATTTATGAAACGATAACGATGTGTTTGTTTTACCAAATTGATAAATTAATTTATCATCGTTGTGGAAATCAAATAATTTGTAAGCTTTAAAGACCGACGGTATAGTAACAATAATCACCGGAAGAACTTACCATCAACGTGACACCGGTACCGGCTAAACTGTCAGACAGGAGTTTGGTAAGTTTACTGTCTCTGTATGGGATGTGACCTTTTCGCTTCTTTGGATCGCTCAATGATGCTATGCAGTAGCCTGGTCGAGAAAAAAAGATCGTTGAGGTAAAAAACATTTACCTTTTGTTTTTTTTGAGACCAAATTCCCCCACCCCTAACACGGCGGGGGTCAACTTTTCCGTTTGACATGTCGTGGTGCACTGACATAGCTCCGTACATACGGTTAAGTGTTATTAAGGTACCATCGATCGTGTGGGCAATTCTAGTTTTTTTTTTATATAAGTACATGTACATATATATAGAAAAGGATGACCCCAAGAAAATATCCTTATTATTTATTCAAAGGCTACTAAAATGTTGACCTCGAGCGATAGTTCCATATAGTGACGTATTGATTGAAAACTTGAAGACCAAGGTGATTATCAAAAATAGCTAATGCTATGAATATGCCTGTATACACATTTGTAGCGTATAAACGGGAACGACATGAAGATGGTGGTAAACAACAAGGTCGTAACCTCCTTATTTGTCGAAAAAATTGAAAAAGGGTTTTGAAACGAATGAAAAATAACAATGTTTTAATATTCATCACACCTAACTGTTTGGACAAGTAATGAGCCGCATACAAATGTTTTCAATGTACGGGTACAGTTTTCAGGCAACCAATCGATTGCAATTATTTCTTTTACTATTGGCACGACTCACCGATAAAAAGCGATATTGCCAGCGTTTCAGAGCTCGTAACTAGAAACAAATTTCACGGGAGGGTGTGGTGGCGTAGCCGCCGAACCTTTAAACCCCACCAGGCACGGATTTCGTGGGATTTATTATGGGATTAACTAGCGAGATAGTTTGGATTCCGAATCGAGCTACAGACGGACTTGGTCTTTGCATTTATTGTATTTATATTTACTACCTAGGACCATTAAACTTTTGTTGATGTTATTCGCTTCCTCTAGGGTCTTTCCTTCACTCATGGTTTTCTTAGTCATTTCACTACCAGCCAAGTCGACAAAATTAATTTTGCCTTGTTTCGTGATAAAAACGCCGTCTTCGGATATCTGAAAACAAGCAGTCAAGACGAACATCAATACAACGATGATTGTTTTGGTAACATAATATTTTTATCAATTATAAAAAAAAATTTAAAAATTTAACTTTTTTTTAGTAAATGTTTACACTTAATCATGCGAAGTGGGTATATGGCAAATATAAATATTAAATCTGGAACTATACTTAAAAGCCATTGAATAACATGAATTTAATAATAAATATTGCGCCGAAGACGAAATAAGTATTTTGTTTAATTAAACAATAAATATGCTTAAAAAGATTGTTTAACTGTATTCGTTTCGCTACTGGTATTGTATAATTAATAAGGATAAATGTATTGATTAAAATTATAACCAGGTAATTTCGACTGGAATATTTTTGTCGTATACAAAAATACTATTATTTTAGTCTTAAACTTTATTAAGTCAATATAATATCGAAGTGATGAAGTGTAATGCGATTATTATAATACATAAAGATATGCAAATTTAACGTTACAAACGAAATTGGGTAGTCATGATAATTTGAATGTTAAATTAAAACGACCACATTGTTGAGTATTGTATTGAATACATTTTACAAAATTAGTCATTCGCATTCGATAATTTTGATTGATTGAATTGATTGAATACGATTATTACGTCATTTCAATAGATTTGATCCGTACAAAAGACAAACGTGATTCAGGGGAGATTAAATATGACGCATTTACATGAAGATGCCCACTTACTTTTAAACGATTAAAATTTTATATTAAAATATAACTATAATGTATACTGTTGCACTGAAGTGAAATAAATTGTGTGGGAACCAATTATTAATTATTTATTTGATAAAAAAAAAAAATACAATTTATTGAAGTATCGTTATAAATTGATGGCTAAAAACACGTTATATATAAAATCAAAATTGGTCTTCAATAAATTCTTAAAGTTAATAATGTAAAATCCTACTTTACCTCCTAATAATTAACTTAATTTCATTTAGGGGTTCATTTTTTAATAAAACTATAAAATACGTTGCTTCCGAGGCATTTCGTGACTTACGTTAGCTTATATTTTTAACCACTGAGGAACGTCACAAATTACTATGTAATAACTTCTTTATTTTTCAATTATAATCTCGCTAACCTTTAATGAATGTTCTAGAATAATTTATGAGTTTATTGATACCTTGTTATTTATTTATTTTTCTTATGCTAAACTTAATTTAAATTCACTTAATGTTTTTAAACTTAAAATGTTAAATTACAAGTTTTGACTATAAATTATGACGAAAAATAAATGCAAGTAATTTCATAAGTAATTAAAGTTTTTTTTTCTTGGACTACAAAACGAGCAGTAAGTAA
Organism: Periphyllus acericola; assembly: GCA_949715065.1. Taxonomy (NCBI): domain Eukaryota; kingdom Metazoa; phylum Arthropoda; class Insecta; order Hemiptera; family Aphididae; genus Periphyllus; species Periphyllus acericola. The sequence continues at coordinate 7,143,900 of OX454268.1, forward strand.
AATATGGTTAGACCACGTCCACACTACACATGTTATGATCTGTTATCATAAAGAAATAATAATGTAACAGTTATTGATACTACAAAATCACTCACTTGTTGTTCAGACGTAATGTACACTGTCAACATAGTATGACTTCTACTGGAGCATTCGTTCATATTATGACTTCCTACCGTTCTGTTTTTCATACCTTTTTCAAATAACACAATTATTATTAATTATATCGCAGTAAGATTTTTCATTTTACGTACATACCTAGATTACGGGAATTTATTTTAATCATTTAATACGTTTGAAAAACAAGATATCTAATTTTTTTTAAACTATGTATATCATTACGGAACACGAGTACCTTCGTTCATATGTATATTATACCTTCTTCCAAGACGGCTTGTAGATCATCTAACTCTTCACAGTCCACCATGAATAGATTATCTACATAGAAGTTACGGGCTTTCCGGGACCACCTTACTTCTAACGGTTTCCTGACAGTCCCGGGATTCAATAAATCTATTACCTGTAAAATAAGACGGGGGGTTTTTTTTTTTTAAACCATATACATTTATAACATATTACATATTCGTGGGTTCAGCAAATTGTATTGAAATATTTCCGTGTCATTAAACTTGTTTTGTTGTTTTAGTGTAAACAAGACGGTATGAACCGGGTAATTTACAAGTTCAATGACTGTAAATATTAAAGACCCCACGGGGCCCCGTATGAATATATTATTATATCGATGTGAAGCATTACATACGAACCCAACAAAAAAAAAAAAAATAGCAATAAAACGGAAGTTCAATGAACTTCGTATTATCGATTTAAGTGTGAGAAAAAGTTGAATTATTTAAAAAAAAATGCAAGCATTCGTTGTGTTTTGTTGTTGGAAAAATTACTTTTTCATTGTAAATTTCTAGGAACGATGCTTTAAGCACAAAGTGAAGATCTTGTCGTTGTTGCACCAAGCGGAACAGGTACATGAACGAGCGAAATACTAAGCCGTGGTCCATGGCAAAAGGCTCAATACGCTTGTTGAAGAACTAAAATCAATCAAACATATATTTTTATTTCAGTAATTAAATTGAATCGAGAAAATAATATTTGGATACAAACACACACACAGACGTAAAAATAAATATATCCAGCTGTGCCATTAGAGTTTAGTACTTGGAATTTTAAAGTCGAGTGCTGCGCTGTTGAAACCGTTATATATTATGCTCAATAATATTATAAATTAAGTTTCTGTTGTATTATACAGAATAAAAATAAAATTTCATATTTTCAATTGATAGAATAATAATTGAGTGCATTATGAGTGCGGTTGACATTTGAAATTATTTTTTCCAAGAATAAATTGATAAAAGGGAGTTTAAATGAACTAAACCGGAGTTGATTATGTTCTAAAAATTATTAAAAGCACATAATTGGTTGAAAAGTCCATATGGTGGCCAGCACATAAAAATAATAATAAGTTCATGTAAGAAACATTATGTATGGGAAACAAAATATAATGTAGTTGTTAACATTTTTTTACATTTATTATACAATACATGAAATTCAGCAACAACGTTGTCGGCATAAAATTGTTTTACGTTCTACTCGTATGAAGTGTTATTTGTTTATTTTTGAAAACGTTCGGTATGACAGAAACAAGATGAAAATTAATCATTAAATACAAATAAAAATTAAAGAAATGTATCCATCCATAGTTATAAAATTGCTAGTACTCGAATAATAATAATAACTCTAAAAATTATGTGTTGCGGTTTAAATGAAGTTATTGAGAAAATAAACATAAACATCGATTCATTCATTGTTTTTTTTTTTTTTTTAAATTCTTTTATTACCAATAATTGAAAATAACAAAAAGATAAAATTCAAGCACGGCATTTTATTTAGAATTCAAACAGTTAAAATAATTAATTACCGCTAGCGCGGGTGGAGCCAAATGAAATTAATGCAATTCTCGAAGTGTATAATTTGGTATTTGAATATGATTGCGTATGATTTACGGTGGTTTATGTTTGTCAAATTAAAATAATATATTTCACTCGGACACAAGTCTGCAATTTATCACTGTAAGCGGTTAAGGTTTACAATATATCCGCACAACGGACAACTTTTAACCGTTCACGATTTTCATTCAGCAGATGTAACGTCACATTCAAAAACTGAACGTTTAATTTTCAGTTATATCAAATTGATCGTTTACTATTTGTCTAGGTTTCTAGGAATATGATCTCAGAGCAGACGAGTACTATTATTTTAGTTCAGTTTATTCATTTATCCTACAACGTAATATACGCCATGAGGCATTGCAGCATAACACTAAATTGATAAATCATTCCTCATTCAGGGAAGTTCGCTTCATTATATTTTAATTGTATACACCGAAAGTTCATTAAATTTGTTCACCGGCTGATTTGACGGTGCGATGAGATTTTTTTAATTTAAATGTTTCACGTTTAAACGATAATGTTTTAACGAATTTCCATTTAATATACGAATCGTTATGCATGTCGGTGAACAAATGTTTAGCTTATTTGTTTCAAGTATTAGAAGCCCTGTTCAGTTTTACATGGTCACGATGAAGTTGTGGTTCAAACGAAAAATGATATTTAGATAGATATTTAATGTCTTAATGTGTATCATAACTCGATCTAAGCTTTTATAATGTTTCACATTTTAACAAATTTGAAACAGTCGAAAACATTGTTGACAATATTTCTTCTCGGGATAGTCCGAAAGCAAACGTTCTCGGCCATTTTTCGTTATTTCTTGCCCCAATCAGTGACTTAGATAATTTATATTCATATATATATATATATATATATATATTAGGGTGGTTCACGTTTATAGAGGCTAAATTTTTTTTCGAGAAATTTAAAATGAGTACCCTCCCATTTTTTTAAGTGATAAGAAAAAATAATTCTGCTAAATTTTGGACTTGATGTGCCGCAATAGGGTTAAAGAACCCATAGGGGTTTTTTTTTAGTTTTTTTCAGTTTCTTTTTAATTATTTCAAAAACTAAAACTTTTACAAAAAAAATGTTAAATTATAAATTATAGAAAAATGTACTGTCTACAAAATATGTTATTATAAAAATTCTATTTAATCCATTATTTCATATGGAAAAACTAATATATAAATGCCTAAGAGTGTAATGAAATATTTTGTTTATACGTAGTACGTATATTCTCAAATATATGTGTTTTAAATCAAATTAAGATTGAGACTTTTAATCGTAATTTAAATAAATTATTGTACGTTTGAATTTGATAGCAATGTAGATTTCAAAAACACTAGGTACAAGTTCAATGTCACAATTTATTTTTAATTCCGAATTATCACGATAACGATGATATTATCTGTTATTACTTTATCGTCAAACCAGAATTTAGATTATTAGGTATAACGTAGTCACTAGTCAGTATATTACAGTCATGTGTGTAACATAAGTTTTGTAATATTCAATATTTTTATTTATGTAAGTAATTGTTTTTAATATGTCTAAACGAAAAATTTATTTGATAGAATCTGTTAAAAATCAAATTACGGGTAGCAAATTACCATCAATTAAAGACTGTTTAAGTGTACTCTTTTTTAATCTGAGGTTAGTTAAATTAAATGTAAACGACGGTGCCGCACTTGTTATTGACGAGTGTTTAATTTATTGGAGGAAAGCAAGAATTCCAACTCGTGATCGTTTGAATTGTATAAAGAAATTAAAAAAAGTTTACGAAGATTGGCGTAGCTTAGAGAAAAATGCAAAAAGAACCGGAGATTTATACAAGCAAAGAGAAAAAAAATTTGTCGATTGTTTAAATGATTTGTTTGATATATCACATGCTAATGCGGTAAACATGATGAAAAATGAGGAGGACATTGCATTTTTAAATTTACAAAGACAAAAAGGTCGTCCAGGTTGCATGGTTGGTAAAGATTTAATATTGTCCAAGGCAGAAGAGAGGATGGAATCTCGTTCAGTAAAAATAAATACAAATCTTACTCCGACTATTGAACTTGAATCTGGTATGTGAAAAATATTTAAATAAATTATCTATATTTAAAATAAATATAAATTTGTTTTTGATAATAGTTAATTACGATAATTTGTCTACAAGTTCAGACGAAAGTGAAGAATTTGAAAATTTGGAAGAACACGAAGAAAGTCATGAAGGCCCGTCTAAAACTAAAAGGTCAAGAAAAAATTTAATGACATCTCGAGTTACTTCAGCATTAGATAAATGCAAGGTAAGTGACCGGGACGCTATTCACATTATAACAGCTTTATTGGAAGCTCTATCTTTAAACATAAATGATTTCGTTCTTAGTCGGTCATCTGTTAAAAGAGCTCGCGAAATGTTACGTAAAGAAAGCGCTACCTCTATAAAGTCCAAATTTTCTGATACTAATTTAGATTTTGTAGTTATACATTGGGATTCTAAAATGTTGACTGATGTAACGGGTAAATCAAATATAGACCGTCTACCAGTTGTTGCCACAGCCCCCGACGTAGAGCAACTACTTGGAGTTCCTCGCCTCACATCATGTACGGGATCCGAGGTATCATCTGCAGTTTATGACATATTACTCGAATGGTCGTTAGAAGATAAAATTCAAGCTATGGTAGTTGACACTACTGCTTCTAATACGGGCCGATTGAATGGAGCATGTATTCTTTTAGAACAAAAATTAGAAAGACAACTTTTATTATTAGCCTGCCGTCATCATATGTATGAAATTGTCTTAGCAGGTGTTTTTTCTGAATCAAAGCTCTCTATTATGTCCGGTCCAGATATACCTATTTTTAAAAAATTCCAAAATAATTGGCCAAACATAGAAAAGTCAAACTATTCCACTTTTGAAACTGATCAAACGATTTACGACAAACTAAAAGATGTATCTGCGGAGGTATTGTTATTCGCAGAAAAAAAAATTAGGGAAGAATTACCTAGAAATGATTATAAAGAGTTTTTAGAATTAATTATAATATTTCTAGGAGGAAAACCTCCAAATGGTATCAACTTCCGACAACCTGGCGCCTATCATCTAGCAAGGTGGATGGCAAAAGCCATTTACTGCCTAAAAATATTTATGTTTAAACAACAATATAAATTAATACATAGGGAAGAATCGGCAATCAAAGAAATATGTTGTTTTATTATTACATGTTACGCGGAACAATGGTTTAACTGCATGAATGCTATCGAGGCACCATTAAATGATATTATTTTTTTAAAAAAATTAGTGTCATATAAAAATATCAATAAAAAAATAGCGGAAGTAGCGATAAAGAAATTTATTAACCATTTATGGTATTTAAATGACGAATGTATTTTATTTTCATTATTTGATGAACGAATTAAAATAGAAGAAAAAAGAAAAATGGTGGAAATGTTAAAAGAAAAGAATGATGGTAATACAGAACCTCTAAAAAAATTGTCATTAAAGCCAGAAGAAATAACAGATTTTTTAAATCGCGATTTACCAACAGACTTGTTTACACCACATACATTTAGTACATTTTCTCGGTTCAATATTTCTACTGATTTTTTACAACTTGATCCAATTGAATGGCCCAACAACGATAACTATAAAAAAGCTCGAAGAATTCTAATTTCATTAAAGGTAGTTAATGACACGGCGGAAAGAAATGTCAAGTTGATGGAAGAATTTAATCAAAAAGCGACGAAAAATGAAGAACAAAAGCAATACTTATTACAAGTTTGTAACAACAAATATTAAATATAAGTTTAATATAACATAATAAAAATTATTTTTTTAGGTTGTTCAAGACTACAGAAAATTGTATCCATCATTTAGCCGACAATGTCTATCTAATGTACAATAAAAATATGCTTAATATCTTAGAATAATAGTAAAAAATATTTATCAGTATCTTAAAATATTTTTTATATTCGTTTTTCCATATGAAATAATGAATTAAACAGAAATTGTATAATAACATATTTTGTAGACAGTATATTTATCTATAATTTATAATAAAAATTTTTTTTTGTGAAAGTATTAGTTTTTAAAATAATTAAAAAGAAACTGAAAAAACCCCTTTGGGCCATTATTTAACCCTATTGCGGCACGTGAAGGGGTTGATTTATCAAGTCCAAATTTTTGCAGAGTTATTTTTTCTTATCACTTAAAAAAATGGGAGGGTACTTATTTTGAATTTTTTGAATCAGTTTTTTTGGACCACCCTAATATATATATATATATACGCATATTTAGTAAGTTGTACGAATAAGCTACGCACACGTACAGATAAGTCATACGCATACGTGGCCTGTGATTACGTTTAGCAAGATACTCACATGCATTATCACTTATCGGCCGTATAGACTATTGAAATCCGAGCGTGCATTTAGGTATTTAATAGAGGTCACGGCGAAGAGGTATTATAATACGTGAACAGGTAGGCTATTTCCCGTGTTGGCTCGGAATAGGAAATTGAACTGACCGCTATGGCGAAAACGACAACGACGACGGCGGCCTTGTCGTGCGTGGTGAATACCAAAATTCTATCGAGCAAACACTCCGGTGCCGAAAAAGTATTAAAATTATATTATCGTACGCACACACACATATACGTATACACCATATTGTATACATAAAAAGAGGTGACCCGGTTTGTTTTTATAAGGCGGACGAAGCGAAATGTTTCGCTATAAATAACCAGATACATCCATCACCTGATCAGCATTTTTTACACAACACTGAAAACGGTCAAATAAGCTGTCTTCCTTCCGCTGCATCCTTTTTTTTTTTTTTTTATTTTATTTTTATTTTATTGATTTTTGCCCGCCTAATATAAATCACGTGACCAAGAAATATTACCTGCGAAAGACTTATGTATAGGTTATTAATTGCAATGCAGTGTATTTCGTATCACATAATTTGATTTTTTGTCGACGGATTTGTTTGAGCGTCGACGGGTTTCACGGGAGTCAACAAAAACACACTTTTACGCATAGTAAGTAAATATACATTTTTTATTACACTTTCGGCTTAGTCAAGATGCGTGATTGTTTTATGCACCAAACCGATTTCACAGTTTGTATTTTTAGCTTAATGAACTCAACAAGTAAAAAAATATTATCGCAAATGCACAGTACAACGACAGAGGAAAACTTAAACATTTATATACTATTATTTTTTATGAATTTAGTTAAACAACTTCAGAAAGAATGAAATTGAAAAGTCCTTTTGTAAAAACGGATTTATCGGTTTATTCAATACTTCAAGTTTTTATATATTTTTTTTAATTGTATTGTTTGGGATGATGTCTACACCTGTTTTCATAAATCCGAGGGGTTTTTCGCATTCATAAACAGCAATTAACTAATTGATATTTTTGTCACAAAACGATCATTAAAATACTAACAACAAGCTTTTTAATCGGGTGGCGTAGAACTATTTATTACTTTCGGAAAGTCAATAATTTCAATAAAAAACACGTGATCAACTTGAAACTGATTTTCTCGCATTTAACAACTCACCATTCCAGGTGGCCCCGTCAGTGTGTGAGTTTTACCGCTGCCGGTTTGTCCATAACAGAAGCACGTGGTGTTAAAACCTTCAGCCGCCATTTCGATGAGTTTCTTGATACCCGAGTATTGGAAGACATCCTCCTGCGTGGCCGCGGGCTCAAACACCACATTATAAGAGAATAGTTTAGACTTTGGTCCATTGGATCCGCCGATCGTATTGAATCCTTCTATCTAAATCGTCAAATAATTAGACACATTTTACGTATTAAATTCATTTAAATATTCGGTTTTACAGTCGGGAGTTAATTGGAAAACGTTAAGGTACAAAATATATAAAAATCTAATTATAATAACAGAATCACACGAAAATATATAAATAAATGTAAACACAAGTAACCAAATGGCCTGTCTAAAAAACGTTTCTTAGCGGAAGCTTACGTCATAATTATATACATATATTTTTATACGATTCAACGCAATATTATATTATTATTATTATTATTTATAGGTTTTATGAAAATACGTAATACCGTTAAAAAGACATTGTACGCACAAAAGCTGTTAAATTGCATACCCAACACGCCGTGTCTGATTCGTATAACGTGATAAACGTGATTAACGATACTATGCAAGATCACAGTTTTATATAAATTAGTTTCACATTACATTCCCAATATTTGAATACATTTAAAATGAGCTCGTTTAAGTTATCGTGACTTACCGCCGGGATTCAAATAAATAACAAACACAAGATTATGTTAATAATAATTGTTATCAAACTATACGAGTCAAGTGTTACGATATTTGTTAAACAAATTAACATCATTAACAGTGTGGGATCAAAATGATATGACATGTTCGAGCCCCTTCGTTGGATTCTGAAAAAAGTACCACTATCTCATGATAAAAGTACTGTACATAACGACTTGAAAATTCCTCATGCAACTCTTTTGTGAAATATTTCTAAACAAATCCACGTCCGATTTTATATGACACAAAATACGATAAATGTTTCATTGTGGACATAAATCACCAAGAATAATAATTCTTATTGTATGCGGCCGGATTCAAGCAAACTCGAGTGATAAAGAAATATTAATAAATAATAACCATTATAATATAAATATTTATTCATACCTACTGTAGTGAATTTTAAATTAATCTCTTGTGTTGCGGTATTGTTAACCTTTTGTTAAGTATGAATACACAAAATAGTGCATTATTTATTGAAAAAACACAAATAAGGGTATTATACATTTTTCTAAAGTGTTTGACGTTTTTATTTTTTATATACCGTTAAATTAATATCATCTATGTACAAATACATCTTTTGGCGTTAAAAAAAAATATCGAATACTATTATATATTTTCGTCTACATGGCTTTTTCGCATTATTATTTTTTTTACGGAAATAATTATATTATTAACATATATTTTTTATTCATAATCCTACTTCTACCATTAAATTACCAAATGGTTTTCATCATTATCAATTTACAAGTTATCACGCCCGTCGCACTCATTACCCGGATGCACACGTGTTGCACACGCGCACTGGTCTCGTCAGTCAATGATTATTAAGATACCTATAGTCCTATAAACAAAAAACTTACAAGTGCCTGTTGGACGTGGGTTCTTATGGAACGTCTCTTAATTTCGTTTAAATATTTTTGACGCACATCAGTCATATTGGTATGTTGTGGTTTTAACACGAACATTATGACATACCGGTAAGGGGTCTCATGCGTTGAATTGGTGTGTTCACTCTGAGTCTAAGATTCCTACAGTTTAAGTTTATGGCCGTATGAAATAAATTATACTCATATTACGCACCAAAATACGTCCATTTCCCGGAAACGATATAATCGACGGTTCACTTGCTTTGTTCTCTTTGGTGCTGAGAGGCCGAGATCTAATTAAGAAAAAAAAAATAACGGTAAAAACTTACATATTATTACTCGAGTGACGTTTGTATGTGTTTAATTTGACGCACCTCACTACGACGTATATACCATTTTCTTGTTCTGAAATATCGTTGTATGATCTATTTAACGACCCGCTGGATTCGTTTAAGGACGAAAGAGAACTGAAATAGAAAACAGTACTGTTTTAGATAATATACTTACGTCTGTGCTCAACAACAATGTGAACGTATATCTAAGGTGTTAATAATTTGTCAATGCTATTATATTATACAACGACAGCGAAATTGATAGTCTGAAGTCCTACCTCCATTTCATTAATATTTTTGAAAGTACAAGCTGAGTGCTGTCGGTTTACTTTCGCACACACTCAAATATTGTCTTATTCTGTGCCAAACGAACATATATTTTGATGATTAATAGTTGTTCGTTGCGCGTATTGATTTTGACGTAATGAACACTAATGTTTGTGCTTATTAATGTTGACCTAATATTGAAGGAGACGTGAGTATAAATACGGCGAAAACATTGAATTGTATATATTATTTGTTATAGCCAGTTTTACTTACGATTAAAAGCAATTCAGAGTCCAATAAAATATAATTTATTAATAAAATTTAAAAAACAAAAATAAAGACCCATTTTCTACGGTAAAATCTACTTTAGCATTATAATCGTTAAAACGATAAAACCAAATGTTAAATTTTTATTTAACATTGTTTTGTAATGACTTGGTTTTTTTTTTTTTGTAAAAGAGTTAACTCTCAAAAATTCTTTTAAAGCTTATATGAAATTCTGCTCTTTTGTTTTACGTTTTTTTGACATTGGAATTAATCGTCCATCAAACGAGTATCGATAGCTTTTAAACGTTCATGTAGTTTAGTGGAAAGTTAACATTTTCAAAAACAAAACTTGTTGCACCATACAAATGTACCGTCTCTGAAAATAATACCCTTTTCCATCAAGACAACTTCCGTAGGAACAAAACATATGGTGTAGCGATATAGAGAAAATAATTTTGACAGATAATAGTATTGTTCATTGACTTTCCCGTGGTGACTGAATACAGTTTGAAAAAACTAAGATATTTCTTCAGTAACAAAAACAGTGTTTTTTCATCAAAGAAGGAAAACCGATAGATTTAATAAGAATTTTATAAAACTAAAAACACTTTTTGTCACTTTCGAAGTTGAAGATTCGTGTTCATTGAACGATCTTACTATAATTGGTTATAAATGCTGGTTACATAATGAGGTAAACGTTAAAGCGTCATACGAGGTCACAAACGAAACTGATAGGTACTTCTTAGTTGTTTTATACATAATGACGTGTTTGTGATATTTATAACATTGGAAATCCGACCGTATGAATAATTCAACTATTTTCATGTTATTTTATAGTAAATCATTCTAGAAATATAATTTTAATCATTGATTGGCTTAAACTGAACTTTAATGCGATTTTCAAATCTAATTATTTTCAATATAATATGTCATTTATAATTTACATATTGTTTTTCGGAAAACATTTTTAAATCTTTCCCGACGAGTTTTACTAGAGAAAATTTAAAAAATTTAAATTTTGTTTTTAAATAAAATCTGATTAAACCAATATAAGTTTTACGTCAAATACCCATAAATAATTTATAACGGCCTATAATTGGTCGTCATTACTTAAGTATCCATTTTAATGCCTTTCAACTATAGCCTTTTATACCTTGATTTTGAAAATGTACTTAAAATTCGAGTACATTGAACACTTCATAATTAACTAATGTGAGTCGAGTTTTTTTATGGAAATGTACCTTAAATTATTAATTAAGTAGTTGTTTGTATAAAAAAGATTACTTGAACATAAACATCAAACCTTTAACTGAAAAAAAAAACTAATTAATTTAATCTAATATTTTTTTGATACATAGCTGATACACAATTAATTTAAGAAGAATATCAATTATTTATTAATTTACATTTATAATTACATAACAAGGAATTTTGGTTTTAAACCTCGTGCAAAAAACCTAAATGAATTATGCTTCTGAATTTTGCCAAGAGTTATGCAATTATTAGAAACTCAATATTTTGATAAACACAGCGGTGTAAAGAGTAAATTTAAATAGTTTTACTAATTTTCAGAAATTATTTGTTTATTCAGAAATGATTATGTGCATGTAGAATAATCTGATTTTTAAGCTGTTATTAAAAAAAATTTATTAAAATTATTGTTTTTTTTATATACCTATGTATAAAATAGTACTGTATTATATTACACAGCATCACACTTTTTATAAAATAATACTTTTATTGTTTATAAATAATATAAATCAATAAAGGAAAATTGTATCTTAAATCATTAATTGCTCAATTAGACAAGAAACGTAAATAAATTAGCATAATTTGCAGGAATAATTATAATTTGTGCTAAAACATACCACGACCAGGAGGTATACAAATACATTTTTTTTTAATACAGTTTTTCAACATTTTTGGCACATTTTTGATGATTTCATGAACAAATGTGTGGAACCGAATTCAGTTAAATATAATATTGTAAAGCAAAAATATTTTTTTAGTGAAATGAGTAGTAATATAAGAAACCTTGGTTCGTTTACAGTTAATTTAGATGTATGTAGAATTCAATTTTGTATTACGAGTATACGATATTTTTTCGATAGAACACAGTGATGATATGAGAGTACATTAGTTTATATCTACATCATATTTTATTTTATCATCAATTAAAATTTACCATATAACCTTAGAACTCGTAATTCAACTGACATTTTATATACCAAGTATATTTCCATATATTTAAATATGATTTGAACGGTTTATAACAATCTATTTTAAATTACTTCAGTTTATCTTAGCTAATGAACGAAATTAATTTTTGAGTTTCAATTATCTCGCAATGCTGCAACGTTTCACGCAAACATTAGGCGAAGTGTTTACTTAAAGTTATATGATTTCGTTGTCAAAACTTACTATCTTAATCAACCACAAAAATTAGTGTGTCTATGCGAAAAAAAATCTTTTAGTTTGATTGGGTTTAATAAAGTTAAAATGATAAATGTAGCATCGTATACTTATATGGTAATTTTGAACACGGAAATACGTTGATTTTGTGCACAAAAGGGGCGTTTAAAAAATTGTCATATAAGTTTTACTTTTTACTTTTTATTCCGTTTGCCATCATGATATTTCAGAATGTTAAGAATAAAAAGATTTATTGTTTTTTGTTATTGGCTGCCAATAACAGTTACCGATTTGTTTCCGCGCGGATTATTTTAAACACATATCCCAGAGAAGATAACCAAACGATCGCTTAAACTCGGGGTCGGTAACGTCATATCGTACGCTGAACGGGATTAATGACAGTCGTTCGACATCGTTGATGGACCTTTTTTCATACATGTTTAAAGTCAACCGGCAGCATCCGGCAAAACGAGATTTTCTCGATAGTCGTAAATACGGTACAGTCACGCTCGGTTGCTTGGTCGACCGGGGAAAAGTCCGCAGCACATAAACAATCTTGTGCGTCGGCTGAACATGGTATCATAACCTTATTTTTCATAGAGTTTTTTTTTTTCCCGATACGTTTGAAAATGCACGATGTTGCGTCTTACTATCGTCACTGAGCCGTTCATCTTAAAGCGAGAACACACAGCAGCCAATAATGCAGGGGTCGGGAACCTGCGGCTCTTTAACATGCAACCTGCGGCTCTTTGGATAATTATCAATATATCGAGATCCGTAAAATATACATTATTAACCATTTTTGGATCTACTTACATTTGTGAGCAAACATTTTCAATTATGAACTTTATTAAGAATAAATTAAGAAATCAACTGAATGTTATCAGCCTTGATGCTTGTTTGAAGTTGAAAACTACAGATTATTCTCCAGAATTGGATATGCTGTCCGGAAAAATTCCGTGTCAAAAATCCCACTAATATTAAGTAGATACGTTTTTTTTGTGCGCTATTGTGCTTAATTAAATAATATTATATTTGTATAAACAATAATAATTATAATAAATAAATGAAATAAAGTTTTTTCATATTTTTTAAATTTAAGACGTATTATGTTTTTATTGCCTACCAAAAAAAAGGTTGTTCAAACCTGTGCGGCTCCCTGGATATCATAGTTTTGTAATTTTTTGAAAAAATGGCTCTTTCTTACGAAAAGGTTCCCGACCCCTGCAATAATGCGTAACTGAAATGTATCTGGCGTATTTCATATTCTATTATTTGTTACCAAGTACTTGTAACTCTTAAGACGATTTATCGATGTGGAGATGGTGCGCGAAAATGTCCATGCACCATTTTATAGTTTATGCCACTGATAGTACAATTTCGTATATTATTAACTTTCAGTAGCTAATTTATTTAAAGTTAGCTATCATCGAAATCAAATTAGAAATAATTTGTAACTATTTTACCATAATTGCAATAGTATGATGATACTATACAGATGTTTAGCTTATATAGTGTAAGCTTAGTGAAAGCAAATGTAATGTTCTACTATACTTTACTAAGTTCACAAAGCCAGATCACCCATTATTTATATGAAATACAATAAGAACTATTTTTTTAGCAGTATATATGCAGTTTATATTGCAGTCTAATATTAAAAAAAAAAACGCATTGAAAAGTATCTTATAATAATTATATAGAAGTACGGATAAAATATAAATGCTGCGCAATAAGTTATTTATGTCGATAAATATATTTATGATATGTTTATATAATAATTATTAAAATCAATCAGTATAATTTTTATAATGGTGCACCATTTGAAGCACATAGTTACCCTCGTAAGAAATTCTGTGTTATCTTAAATTTAATTTAAATAATATAACCGTTAAGATAACAGATTTGTTTATTCGTACCAAAAATGTTAAAATATTATCGGGAAATATGGTTTGGATAAAATTCACTGGGTACCATTTGTTAGTTATTCTGAGGTAATATTTGAAATAAATATGAATTTAAACTTTTGAATTAAAAAATCGTTGGAAAATGATTACTTTTCCTATTGAAAAAGAGAGATGCAATACAATTTTTTTCACACATGTCTTTGCTACGTCCAATTAAATCATCGATACAAGACAAATCGATTTTAAATAAAATAATTTAAAACTAAAATTCAACGACTATAGCGAACAAATAACAAAAATGATTTTGAATATTCAAATCATAGAGACGAAATTTTAAATATAAAAAATCACAATCTTAGTCGGCTGCGTGCGAGAGTGATGAATTTCATGAATATGCTCAGTTACACATCATATTCACGACAATTATTGAAAACATATAATATCGTAAACTTACTCATCGCTATACTTGGAATTGAGCTTCATTTTTCCTGCCATCAAGTCACATAGTCTTACTGGAACGTGTTATATTGTATCGTTGTTATAACTACGGTCGCGCGGTTAAACGGTTTTTTGACCGGTTTTTTGTTTTTTTCTTCTACACGTCCTCGTACGAATGTTAGGGACACAGTATACGCGTGTGCTGACGGCGGAAAAAATGTGCGTGCGTAGTGACGATGGGCACTAAGGTAACTGAATGGCGGAAACACACAACACTCGTTTCGGTCGTTCGTATCGCGCGCGTGTACGTATTATAATATTGGCATTTTCGCATACACACGTAATATTACGTGTCTATACACTCGAAGGAACGAATGCACACACGTCAGCAGGTACACATGTGTTTTCAGGGGTGTGTATGCGTGTGTATCGGTACGTTCGTGTATGCATGTGTGCGTGTACGTGTGTGAAAACGAAGCCAAAGGGGTAAAATCGAATAACCGTTCGCTGTTAACGCCGCGGGGGTTGCTGCGGCGGGGACACGCGTCCGCCGTTGACATTATTATGTCGTTAAACCTTGGCCGGAGGCCGGCCAAAAGAATACGCTCACGCGTTCGTAACGGCCATAACAATATATAATGGCTCGTGATTGTTCTCAGCGCGGACGGCACATCCGACCGTTTTAATTGCGCATATCATATACGAGTTGTAGATAATTTATTATAACGACGTCGCACGCGCGTGGAATATCAATTGCTGTTGACGGTGAATCGGATTTATCGACGCGAGCTCGCATCGTCGCGTAGCACGGCTCTGCGCGATCGAGTACGTATCACGTGTGACCGGTGGGTGGGCGACAGTCGGGGGAGGAATCAAAAAAACTTTTCACGGCAAACTCGTCGAGGCGATCGCTCCCCAAGGGCGGATACAGAGGTCACTAAGCGGAGGGGGCAATAAATACATATAAATATTAATAAAATATAGAAATCGTCTTGTTAGTAGTCGACGTAAAATTAGTTGTGTACGGAAATCGGTCATACTCCCAACGGAAACACTTGTGATGGGTCTTATCGTTTTAGAACTTAAAAACTTTTCATTTTGAGAATGAAACTTAATTAAAATCTTATACTCAATACCTACTAAACCATATTGAAAAAAGCATTTTGATACGAAAAATTCGAAAAGTGTTATTGAATATCGGTATAGTTGTGTATCTGTATAAACTATAAAGAAAATATTGAACTTGCACGAACAAAATGTTTGCCACAATTGATTTCAAACACAGTATTTTATACTTTTTTGTATGAACGGAGGGGGCAATTTCCCCTATTGACCCTCCCTTGAATTTGCCCTTGCGCTCCCATTGAAAACAAAACTCATCAAATATCAACATTATTACAGCTCTTCTGTATTGCAAATATTATTATTTACCGAAGACGGATAAAACAAATTTGTTCTCTATTTAACAGTAATACATTTAAATTTCTAGACTTCTCAGCAAGCTCCTCTCTGACCTGTTCGAGTGATAATCATATTTTTGTAATTCGCGATCGCAGTGACATGAACTTCGTACGCACTGTAGTAGATATCTACTGCGACGGACATATTGCACTGTATGACGGCCGTTGTTTTGTTTATAAAGTAACTGCTGTAGATACCTACGAAACTGAAATCTACTATTTATTTTGTCATCATGCCTGTTCTGAGCGTAATAAACTAATGAGCAATTATTACTATTGCTGATACAACTAAAAAACATTGAATTTCTTTTTTTTTTCATAATATGTAATTTATAAATTTGTATTCGAACTTTCAATGTGTACAATACATAATCACGGAAAAAAAGGAAGGGGATTATTCTTTATCGCTTTATTATTTATTTATTATTTATCCTTTATCGCTCCTACCCCTGTAACAATTACGCTCTTGTCGCGTTGGCCGGATTCCAAAAGTGCGTAAACCGTCGTCATGTGTCCATCGGCCGGCTGTTAAAATAGAACGGCACGTCCGACCGGATGCACAGTAATTATAATGTATTATCATCACGTTTTAACGCGAAACAACGATGTGAGTAAACGTATTTTTACGTGACTCGTATATCTACAACCGTCCGGACACCGATCAATCCGCACAAATGGGACGCGCTCCACGTGACTTACCAGGGATGAGTTGATTTTTGTTTATAATTTTACATGGACACGACCCCTATCGCTGAGGGTCGCGCTAAACTTTTGTCCGAAACGTCACGCTTGATGTCACGTTCGTCGGGTGAAAAATACGTACGAAAGAGTAAAAGGCACCGTTTCCCCAATACAGATTTGTTTGTCGTTGTAAGTTCATAGTAGAATAATTTTCGAAATCGTAGTAAATTCCGCGTGATTTTTTTAACAATAGCAGTGTTGGTTGACACTATACACTATGATTCGACGCGTATGATATGTCTATGACTATGATGATACTATGAGGTTACCATGACAACCGAAAGGTTGTTAACTTGTTAAGGACACTGTGCTGTTTTACTCGTTTGTGTTGTGTCTAAGACTTATCCATGTGCTATGTGCCAACGTATCCACGTATAGCGTAGATACACGACGACGACGAGTATGTTTTTCCCAGGAGGACGCGTATTTATCCGAATTGGTTTTCACCGTATACAAACGTATGCAAATCTGTGTTAAGTAGAACAAATTTTGTATAGTTAAGTTTAATACACGAGTAAACTTACCTATCATCAAACTTAAGGGAAAGAACGTAATGTGTGTGTGATGTTACGAGGTTTTTACGATGTTATAATGTTTATGTAAGCCATCGTCATGTAAAATATGATATCAATTTAAAGCCCAAAACTCATTGAAAATTAAAATATAGTAAAAAAAATGCCATGACGTTGAACAGATAGCCTTTTTTCTCTTTAAGTTTGGTAATAGGTCAGTTTATTCAAATGTTAAATCTAACAACACAAGATCATTTCTACCGAAAGTAGATTTGCCATGGTGTACGTTTGTAAGATGAAGACAACGCATGTGGGGATAGATGATCTTCTGGACGATAGCACAATATTAAAATATATCCAGCCTAGAATCTCTATTGGGATTTATCAATATTTCCACGGTTTTAGACTGTAGGATAATTCGACCAATGTTTTTTTTTCTAACCAACAGTGTGTTATTAACTCGTAGTTCTTGGACTCAATTTACACGGTTTAATCGATCACTTGCAGATCAATGTGATAGTAAAGAAACTGATTTTATGTCCAATGAAATGGTAGTAAGAGTGTTATAAGTAATGGAATGGACAATAATTTTTATGTGTACAAAATATTAACTGTTATTTTTCTTTTAAATACTTTTTTACACGAGTTTTAATATATCTAAAAGAAAACAGATACATTCAAATCATTAAAAAAAAAAGTTGCTGACTATTAACATCGACAACTACTGTCACTGTCGTTAAATATCTAATAATAAGGATGGATTTAATGAGGAATCTGGTTGAAAAAAGAAAAAATGAAAATAATAGGCTACTATCAAAATCATGTACCATTATAATCATGACCGGCTTCCATTAAGTAAAGGTTATTTGTTAGATGTCCCTGACTTATATTGGCCAGAATTTTTTTGAATATTATTTGTAGCAATAAAATTGAAAACGAAGACTGATAAAATAATTGAAGGACGTAAATATCAAAATTGTTCAGTTCAAATAATGTCAATCTAGCTGCTTTCAATATAATTGTAAGTTTCTGTATTGTTACCACGAAAAGAGCTTCGAATTGGAATTTGAAGGTTAATAAACCGATTATTGTGTTTGTTATTATTCATCGAAGAAAACAATTTTGTGACTATAATTATACATATTTTCCATTAATAATTTAAAAAAAAATAAGGCTGTAAAAGTACTTCTTGAAATAAGGAAAGATTTAAAACGTGCTTATAATAAATTATTATTATTTTTCTTACACTTATGTTATTTAATATAGATAATATTTATTAATTGTATGACCTCATTTACTTGGAAGGCTGGCTTTGTCATTTAAGTTTCATTGCTATTTCTAATTGTTAAATCTTTAGACGTTATTGGTTTTTGTTTTTTCGTTTCTATATTTTGTTTTTATTGTTATTCAATTGTATATATGTAAATGTATTAAAAAGTAACTTGTTTAAAGTACGTGGACTCAAGAACCAAACATCATATTCCATACCAATTAAGTGAAGCCTTACAACCCGATCTACAATCAAATAACAATATCATCAACTTCCTGAAGGATATTAATCTATATAATTTAATTTAAGCCACAACAAATGTAAAACCAATTCTTATGTATAATAATAACTAATGGCCTAGTAGCCGATGTTTTTAGTTCAATTAAAAAAAAAAAAAAAGTAACTGAGGATGAGCTCAATGGTAAATTTAAAATCTAAAAAGAAACCTATTAGGTATACATATTTCATGTAACTAAAATGTCATCTTAATCGCTGGTGTATCATCAGTGGGTGACTTCAGTTATTTAGCTGTCAAATAACAACTCAAGTTAAAATAATTAAAGCTTATATGCTCAATAATCATAAATAGGTAGATATTATATCAAATTATATTATAAATATATTAGGAGGATATCTAAAAAGATTTACATTTGATTTCAACTTAATACAGTTAATTAAAATGATGCATTTTAACGGCTATAAGATTATACACTTATTCTATTAATAGATTTTATATAAAACTAAATAATTATTTACTTATATATAATGATAATATACTTTATAATTATGCTATACATTTAATCTAAGTTCTTCATATATATTCATACACTTTATTATACACTATCATCTACATAATACTTCATAAAATACCTACATTTCTAGATTCAAATTTTCTTTTTTTTTATTATCTCTGCATTTTATCATATATGCATATTTATAAACCATCCCTTTGGAAAAGATAAACAAAAAGTATAAAGATTTTTATTCAAAATGTATTTTCTGTTTGACCACTGTAATTAATATCGTTGTATATTTTAAATAGTATAGAAAATTCTTAAAGAGAATTTGTTGTATTGAAATACTACACCAGATGTAGTACACAGGAATAACCCGTGTCAATATGTTTTTTTTTTATTGAGTCACTGTAAAATTATTATAGATTACATTTACCAAAATCTCCCAGGTTTAATCAAAACAAAAATAGCTATATGTCGTTTTGTGATACAAAAATGTTTTAAATACGAATGGATATTATGAAAAAATATTTAATTTTAATTTTGAATTGCTTTCATCGTATTAAAATTGATTTATTTTTAGAAATCTGCTTAAAAATGATATAAGCTTTACTCAAGTAAAAATATTTTGTATTTTATTTTTTGTGGATTCCATGTTATATAACTGTACTAGCCGACCCGTCACAGCTTCGCCCGTGATTGGTTGTTTATTTTGCCTTCGGACCATGATATGTAGAATTTTTTATTCAAATATTATTGTTTAATGTGATCGCAAGTAAATATAAAAAACGGTTAATGAAAACGGATTGAAATTTTTCTAGCGTTATAAATGATAAAAATAAATACAGATAAAAAAGAAATAATTTATGGTTGATAAAGAATTTGATTGAAGTTGATGAAGAAAAAAAAAGAATTAAAATAAGAATTTTATAAGACTTCTGAGTATATGATGTTTTTTGTTATATTTCCTGTTGAAATTAAAATCATAAGATGATTCGGGTGTCCAGTTCGAGAAAATGCCACGTATAATTGCCCATGTGAAAAGCACTCTGTACGAAGATCTACGCCAACGTACTTGAATGTTTGACCTTGTGCTTTGTTTATGGTAATGGCAAAAGAAACTTTAACCGGGAATTGAAGCCGTTTGAAAAAAAACGGCAAGTCAGAGGGAATCATGGGAATTCTTGGAATAAATGCAATTTCTCCTTTCGCTGGCCCTGTAAGAATTACGGCTTCTATAATATTATTTCGCAACGATTTTATTTGTAATCTTGTACCGTTACATAAGTTCGGTGGTTGAAGATTACGTAATAATGTAATTGGAGCACCAATTTTTAATTTTAGTTTATGAGGAGGAAATCCCGAAGGAGAAAGAGAATTGAGAAATTCTTGTGGATAATGAATAGCATCATCTGTTGATGTAACTGTATCAACAGATAGATATTCACGTGAGTGTCCATCGAATTTTAGAAGGATGATATCATTAATTTCTTCTGCTGTTACATTTCTTGGAGAGATAATAGCTCTTTCACATAACCACTGATAAGATTTATTGGACAGATTAAAAATGTCAGGATAAACTGTAGAAATCAACTCTTCCACGTTATTGACCACCCGTCCAATCGTGTGATTGACAGAAATGTAACCATTTTCATTTTCTAAAGTTCCATTTCCAATTTTCAACAACTGTGCTGGAAAAATATTGTCCCCTCCGCATAAATAAATTCTCATGTTTGTTCGCAAATAAAGTTTTTCAACATAGTTCCATATAGGGGAAGATTTTAAGCAAGCATTAACGACATCAGCTCGAGTACCTTTAGGGATTACTGGTAAGGTTTGACGGAAATCACCAGCGAAAACAAATGTTATGCCACCCATAAACTTATTATTACACCTAAGATCTTTCAATGTTCGATCAATTGCTTCGATATGTGATCTGTGACTCATTGTACACTCATCCCACACAACGAATGAGGTTTCTTGAAGAATTTTTCCAAGAGGGCCATTTTTACGAATCGGACAAACGTATTCTGTATCAAATAACACATTTAACGGTAACTTGAAAGTCGAGTGAGCAGTTCTGCCGCCACTAAGGAGAGTTGCTGCTATACCAGATGAAGCTACTGCTAATGCAACGTTACCTGAGGATCTAATTTGAGCCAACAACAAATTAATTAGGAATGTTTTTCCTGTACCACCCGGAGCATCTAAAAAAAAAACTCTTCCTTGATGATTCATTACGCTTTCTGTAATAACATTAAAAGCATATTTTTGATCATTTACTAATTTTGGTAAATTGATATCTACAAATTCTTGTAATCGGTTATTATCGTAAGAACGCAAAATTGAGAATTCAAAAGGATCAGATGCATTTTCATTTCGAACAGGTGAGTTCATTCCAAATTCAGTTAAATATTTTTCAGACAGACAAACAACTTTATCTTCTATTTCAATCAAACCTCTATTAAATATTTCATCAGAAAAAGTAAATTGCAAGTCATTTAATCGAGTGCGCTCTGTATGAAGAATATCTTCACAAAAATCATTTCTGAACTGTTCCCACAAAGATTGAGGTTCAGACGATTGGCAGAAAACTATGATTATTGCGAATAATTCTCTTAATTTTGAAGGACTTTCTGAAAGAGTTGCCTCCGCTAGAGTATTTTTCCATTGCTCGTCATTTTCTAAAAGCCCAAGAGCAAAACAGGTAGCTTTAAAAGTCGCGTGAATGACTCCATCAAAGGCCTTCAAGCTTTCAAAGAAGTAGGACCTTGTACATAATTTAGTAACAATCTTAAATGGAAGCACTCACTTTGATTTGGGTGAATCGTGTAAATTCTACCAATGGCAGTGTCCATTTTTATTCCTGGCCAACCTGGAACATCTTTTCCCCGTCTTCTCTTTAACCAGCCTCTGCTATTATCCCAGGTGTAATAAGAAGAAACTTCATGATAGAACAGTGTTTTCGCAAAATCATCATGTGAACACAGTTCAAAAAATGCAGTTAGTGTCGTTTTTCTTGGATTTTCAATAACTTGATGAAGATTATTAGCATTAAAGAAAACACGCTGTCCATTTTCTAGATGAACAGCCAAGTGCTGAACTGTCGGATCTCTATCATGGGTTTCAAAATTGAAAATTCTCCAAAACGCTTCAGAAGTACATATGAATCGACCATTCAAATAATTTGTAATCTCATCGTTTTCACGATTAACAGAAAAAGTAGCTCTATCTGATCCTTTATTAATTTATTTACATATGTATTTTATCGCTTTAACCGAATGACAGTATTCTACGTTAATATGCGCATTAAAGCACCTAGATAGCACTGGACAATACGGTACAACCCAACGGTTGTCAACCACGATTTCTGTTTGACCACGAACTTTTAATATTGCAGTATAACCTCCATCATCTGGTGATCTCCGTCGGTAAGTCGGATAACCATCATCTCCAGTTTGAGTATCCTTGACCAATTTGTGAGGGTATTTCTTACTACATTTTCCATTATTCATACATGGCGATCTAATATTTAACTCGCCGCATGGGCCATGAATCATATTCTTGCATACTATTTCATAAAGTATAGGATCTCTGTCTTTGTTTGGTATCTCGGCAGAAATAATTTTATCAATTTCATCTGGCTGAATTTTCGTTTGTAACCACAAAAGAATGTGGCATTGTGGCAAACCTCGTTATTACCAATTGTATAACAATCGTTATTACCAATTGTAATTTGTAACTAATGGCAACAGTTGCCGGGTTGTTATAAAGATCAATAAAAAAAAAATTAGTTAAAACACTATGTGTGGAAAAATGCGTATAAAAACTTTTATGAACTTTTTTTACTGACAAAAGTGTTACTAAAACCTTCAGCAAAGTGTCAGGTTTCAGCCAAAAAAAATTTCAGCCAAATCGGTCCAGTAGTTTTCTCGGTTAGCGCGGTCGAAGAAAAACCCTTACAATTTTATATATAGTATAGTTTTCAGTGTAATTCAGTTCTTACGAGCCAGTAATTATTTTAAAACACCGAAATTTGGTTTGAATTTTCTTTCTTGAAATTATGTGAAATCTTTAGACTCTAAAATATTGATATTTACTTACATTTTCCCCAATTCTCTTTTCACTTTGTCTATACTTAAGGTTTTATGATAGTAACTTATAGTCTTGATTAAAAATCCCTAAAGAAAAAAAAAACTGAGAATTTTATTGCACAACGATTGAAATATTGACAGGAACACTTATTATCAATTATTAATTTTTAAATGTTGTCAAAAAATGAATATCACAGGATTATGATTTAAAATAATTCAGTTAAGGTTAGTGTTATAGAACATAAGGGAAAATAAATTAATATATACGTAGAGAGCGGACTGTTTTTTATTACGCTTACCTTTTAGGGAAAAATTAATTTTCACTTTTTTTTTTTTTTTCGTATTTCAATTTCAGAAAGTGTATAATTTGTATACATTGAGAAAATCCAAAAATTCTCTGTACATAAAGTCATTGTCGAGTTTGACGCATGTATAGTTATGAAACCTGATACTTTTGGGGTATGGATTTACAATTCAAATTAGTGTTTACCGAAAAAAAGTCACTTTTCCCAGAAAAAACTTTTCACACGTTATTATTATTATTATTATTATAATACAAACACGTAAAGTTAATAATATACGGATACGCAGTGAAAAATATGCACGCGACGAGCAAAGGAACATCGATGACACTGCACGGGCGCCTACATAGTATTATGGTATTACACCGCCACGTGGACGTGCTCCGACGTTATACGAATTATTTTTGACGGTGACTTTCCATGGAAAACGATCATAATATATTATATATATTATGGTGTTTGCGTATTTTTTATTTTTTGTTTATTAAACTTCAAATGTTTCAGCATATTGCATGCTATTACAAGTCTATGTACATATTTTATTGATTAAAATAACAATTTGAATGTGGTAACCTTAAGTTTGAACCGTGCGCTATCGGATACATTAAGGTTGGTGTGGATGTTTATAAATTGTGTTTTTATCCAGTCTTGAAGGAGAGGGATTCCTGTTTCATTGTGAATTTGCCTGTTCCTCATGGAACATAGGCCTTTTTGGCATATCTTCAAGAATTTGTTGTGTAGAGTTTAAATTTTGTTGATTTCAGTTGATGATGCTGCTGCCCATATTAGGCAGATATAAGTGATTAGAGGCTGGATTATTGAGGTGTACAGTGGGATAGATGATTTCATTTGAAGGGTTGATTTATAGTTAATTAGGGGATAGAGTATATTTGTTTTTGCATAGCCTTGGTTGAGTTTTTTATTTATGTGGATTTTCCAAGTCAATTTTTCGTCGAGGAACACACGAAGGTACTTGACGGAGTCATCTTTATTGTTCCATTTTTTTTCTTGGTTATCTATGAGAATAAGTTGGGGATCATTGTATTGTTTTAAGGTGAAGATTTTTTGAAGTTTTTTTTTTTGAACCAGATGGTCACTGTATTTAGAAATGTTTGGAGATTTTGAATTAATGATTCTAGGGAGTTGCTTTAGGTTATTTTTGTTGAGTCGTCCGCAAACATTGCCAGGTATGAGTTTGGGGGAGTTGGTATGTCGTACCAGTAAATCTTGAACAGGATAATGATTTAGCGTTGAGCTAATTTTTATATTTAATATTATGGGCTTTGGAGAAGATGGTTCCAATTCTAACTTGGAACGTTCGATTCGATATAAAGCAGATTATTATTTGGGGAGAGCTAGCGGGTTAAATTTTTTTCCACGGTGCCATACCTTGTCGCGTGTTTCTAACCAAACTGCACAAGACGCGAAACGCTGATATCCGTAACGCACACGCCGCACTCGACGTCGCGTAGACATGATGCGGTGTCCTTCGCTCGACATCACGGACGTGTAGTGCAGAAACTCGATATGTGCACATAGTACGCGTATAACCGATGTATATATTTATGTATTATTAATAGTGCCTATGTCACAGGCCTCCGCGCCGCAAAGTGCCCTCCCCCCACCCTCCCCTTCGCCGCACGGGTAAAGCTCGTTCTTGGGTCACGTTTCATTCGAATTAGTACGGTGTACCGCGTATGCGTTTCGGGTCACGTACTTTCGGCGAACGCGTAACGACGTTGAAAACTCGACATTCACAATTCGTTTTGCACGGTACACGGGGCACGCGTACTTGTCGTCATCACCGTATTAATAATTATTACAACGCACGCCGGGAACGTCATTATTACGATCATAATAGGATCATCGCACACGACGGTACCCCGCATCCGTCCGATGTTGTTGCGACGATAATGTATATTATTTTGTCACCGGGGACGACGCGCGTCGAATATTCGTCTCGATCGGAATGATGTATCGCACGTGGCGAGAGACGTTATTGTCACTGCGATCATTTCGCCGGCATCGCGAGACACTGGAGGTGGGTGGGCCCCGAGACCGACGACACCGCGAACACATACGACCGCGAACAAGTTTTCATCTTACCAGTGCTCTCTTCTTGTTACTGAGCCCCGTGAAGACGTTGTTAAGTAGTTGATCGTGAGTTTTTTTTCTGTTTTTTCCCGACAAATGTGCCCGGAAAAGGTCGAGAAAGTAAAAGGTCGTAGTAGGATCTAAATATTTCTTGTAACAATATCGATATAATCGAACACTTTAAACCTCATTACCGTTAATGATTTCTACGTTTGTTCGAAACCCGACGGTCACGTTGAAGTGCTCTTAAGTACATTTCTCGACAAATAAAAAAAAAAAAAAACGTTGCGCGAATGAAATATAAAAATAACGTTTTTAGAACGGCACTGAATAGTTCGTCGAACCGAAAACAGGTAAGTTGTAGTAAAAAAATGCACACAAATTATAATGTTCATATGAAAAAAAAGCTTTATTTACGCCGAAATTGAATATTTAATTTTATTCCGGGCAAAAAGTGAGTGTAAAAGGTGAATTATTAACATCATGCCGTGATACCTTTGCGATGCCACTCGAAGACTTCAAGGACGATATAGTTATCAAATTACGTACGAGGAATTTGCTAACGAGTTGTATTGGCATAGTTCGTATCAATCGTATCTGTTTTACACTAACCCGTATCGTAGTATGCGAATGCATAAAATAAAATATACGGTTAAAATTACGAGTTTCCCGTTAAATAATTAAAAAGCAGATTTTCTACTCGTTTATTCCCTGTTCAGTCGAAAATCAACATAAGATATTCAAAAATTCAAAAGATTTAAACATTCAAAAGTAGTTAAACGTTGGTGTAATAAACGTACCAGAAGATATTCAATATACAGTACAGTTTGCAATACACTATGACTATGATGCACTATTATGTGATGTGACATGTTTGAAAACAATATTAACACTCTACACATGCTGTGCTCTGTGCGAATTTTTTTTTTATTATTAACATAAAAATTCATATTATCAACGTGGCGGTTGTTATGAACGTTACTCGCAAAGTCGTTGTACTCAACAATTTCCATTTAAAAGAAAAAAAATAATTATATAATTGTATTGATTAACAAGGTTAATACCATGTTATCAGTTATTATGTTCACTGAAATCATAATAATTTTATCATTAATCATTTATGTACAATTTTAAGCCTGCTATACTATGATAAGGTGAATTTTACGTTTGGTAAACACGAATTGACACATTACGCAGGAGGTCATGAATATTCAAATTAAATTTATTTTCAGAGTTAATACCCATTAATACAAATATCTTATGGTTGGTAACGTGTATTATGCTCTATGGTTGCATTTGCATGCAAATTAAAAATATAATATTTATAATTTTATTACAAAAACTGTGTGTATGAGTACATTTGAAATTGACCTTAACATAAAGTGGTTATTTAAATTGTACCGAACTCATTTCTGATGAAACACATAGTCTTTATTGTTTATAATTTATATTGGTATTCACTATTCATACTTTATAAGTTTATGCATTGAAAAATGCCTTCCTCGGTTCACTAAAGGTTCATATCCGTTAACTTGTTTTCGTATTGTCCATACGTTGTATTATTACTGAATTTCCACGTTCCACCTAAACTATGGTATTAAACAAGTTGCGTACCGATGTATAAATGTAAATTAAAATCATATAACTTGTAGCGCGACTAATAACCGACGAAAAAGCTCTCCTACTTATAAACTAGGTTATTGTACCGTTTGAAATCAAAAATATTGTTACTGAATACAAAATAATACTATTTTTACTACTATCTGCAATGTCAAATTTATTACGCAGTGTTCCTCGTTGTGAACAAAATATAAAAATGTATATTTTAATGAGAACACGATTAAATAACACCCTACAGGAAAACACACTTTTATAGCAACGAAACGAAAATGTAGGTATTGTTATTATTTTAACAAAATCATTATTTTCGACTAAAAATAAAAATGTCAATTCTACGAAAACGATTTTTCCATAGCTGTTAATAAACAGTTTCATAACGTTGTCATTTCTTATGAAAATATTAATTTTAAAAGTGCGTATAAATATTGTTCCTTCCTCGGAAAGACTATATATCACATTTTACGCTTGTTTCTAATCGACGAAAAACAACCCGTTTCGTAATTGAATACCTACGTAAAGTGCTAAACGGTATTCCTAATCGTGTATACGATTTATTGTTTTTCGTAATAACAAAGGAATTGAGATCGTTACCTTTGCAGCCTCACGTGGTTACCGCTAAAAAAATTGAAATTCGAGAACCCGGGCTAGGTCCCAAGATCGGAGATAGTGTTTCATACGTGATAAGGATAACCATAGATAAATCCGGAATATAGGGGATAAGTAACAGGGCAGATTACAAAATACTAGGTGACAAAAAATGAAATTGATAATATGAAATATATATTATAGGAATTAAATTAAAACCACCATAATTGCTACATTCGGTAGTATATTTTCACCGGAATACTTCCGGAATCTGTTGTTATATACGAGAAAAAAACAAATAAACGGAAATTAAAATAACTTTATTATTTCAATTGTACATCAACATTTTTTTTGCGTTATTTTATAGACATAATATGTATTTCTTTATTTTATTATTATAATTATATCCATTAGTAATTTCTAACATGAGTTTTTTAAATATACTATAATACATACAATAGTATTTCAATAATTTCATCACGTCATAAATAAAACCCTTATGACAAACGAAATATTAGATATAAAACTTTATTTTAGCTATTTTTAAACCACTTCAACTTTTTACGACGTGTACGGCTCTGTACTTTTATGTCTATAATTTTCCCGAGACACAAGTAAAATTATTATTAATTATTTATATTAAAAATTGAGAGCACTGATGCTATTTTTTTTTTGAAATATGGTCGTTTTTATTAAAACATCATAGAAAAAAAGTTGGAAAAAATAAATGAATAAAATAAGAATTTACCCTTTATTTATATTAAAAATGTTTTATAACTGACAAGTACATCGCGACCTAGCTCTGATGTATATGCGACCCGAAAATTGGGTCCCGACTCGTGACCCATAGGTGGAAAACCAATGCATAAAAAAAAACAACAATAACAATAGGTTATTTATTATTTATTATACCTGAGACTTGGCAAAATCAACAAGCTTTGAAATTCGTGGATTATTTCAGTTTTGGTGCTATGCGCTGTTATACCTTTCGTTAAAATCCGTTTATTGAGTGTAAAAATTGAATGTCACAATTCATTGATATAATGGTGACGCAACGTTCTGTTTTATTGTGCTGAGAACTAGGAAAGTGTTATTTATTAACAAGCTTAAGTTTAATAGGTTTTGGAATTTTCACTATAATAATATAATAAACATTTCTTAATGAACACTTCACTTGTCACTGGATAAAATCAATCAATGAAGATTTTTGAGTTTCTTGTACTACAAAAAATAATAAGCGCTAAAAAAAAAATTATGTACAACAAACGACACAACATAATTGCATTATAAATGTAAACGTACAAACCACCACGTGAGTTTCGACCGAACGAATTGTCAATCACTGCAGTGTTCTTTCGATCACATTTATCTTTTAAACGAAAAAAAAAAAAAATACGTGCATTTAAATATTATTGCATTATTTTTTCACAAATCCATAAACACGGCAATATTGCAAGCTTAAAGAATACCCGCAGTATTGTGATAAAACTTTTGTCGGAGTGAACTTGTCGTAGTTGTAAGAATTATGGAGATTTAGTGTTATATATAATTATTGTACGGGGTTTTTTTTTATTATTTTATTGTAAAATCACTTTTATTATTGGTAATATTGTGACGTAGAAAAACACGAACATCTCTGACACATTTTTTTTTCCTGTCAATAGACTGTAACTCTACTTATACGTCATATCATTTATTTCTGTGTTCTGACTTTGATAACCAGAGATCTTTTTTTTATAGGTAATAAATATTTCATGTAAGCACAACACTACTGCTGCGTGGTTTGTTGTGTTTTCCTATAGAATTTATGGAATCTAATTTCGAATCTATTTTATTATTTGTCCGATTTTATTTTGAACCGTATCTATCAGTCTCGTCGAATTGGATTCATTTTACGATGTATCATTTTCATCCGCAACATTATACCAATGAATAGGTAATTGGTAGGTATTAGGTGTATATAATAATTTAATATTATTATTATCATTATTAATAACAAATGTCAGTTGTCAGACACATATAAAAATGTTTATTTTGGGATTCACTTTATTGCTCGTTATAAATAAATAAATAAAAAACACTCGAATCCTCTACGCTATGTGGGCCGTAGGGGGAATCGTTACTTAAATAATTTGTTGCGTATTTGAATTCAAAGTTATTACCCGTCGGCACCAAACACGTTCTGCAGATTAACCATATTCTTCTTTAAAACTTTGGTGCACAAGAAGTGTGATGATTCGATTACCATAAATATAACGCATGTGTTCGCAATCAACTGACATTTTGATTTAACGAACAATATTAATCGTTATTTTGTCAGTGTATGATTCCAGGTTGTCGCCAGGACTTTGCCCATCTTGCGTGTGTTAAGCACGCACTACACTCCTGACCCATCTTCTTACAGTTGTTGCTTCGTAACTTGTTACGCGTATATTTTATAAATTATCAACGATTGAGTTCGTACAACGCTGATTTACGTTTTACACAAGACGAGTTCCGCACACAATCGTTTGTTTGTCGTTCAACTGTTACAATAGTGGTGTTATTACAGTGCACCGATAAAACGTTGAACGAGCTGGAATTCTCCTCAATAGTGTAACAGTGCAGCTTTGTACACGTGATGACAAAAGTAAAAACTTGACGTTAAGACACAGGATAATGGTGGGTGACGGTGATAAATATATTTCGAGATTTTTTTTTTTATTCATTAGTAAAATACGGTTTATTAAATAAAAGAAAACAGTCGTTAATGAAAAACTTCAGTATCAAACGTGGACTCGATGGGGGGGGGGGGCATGAAAATGCAAGCTAATTAGAATTGTTGTAAAGTTCTTCTTCGACTAGATTAAATTAAATGCAAACGGGAACGTAGCAATAACGATGCATATTTAACAGTCTGGTTATGTACCTTTTGCACTCCACTGCATGTACTACGCCTGTTTAGTAGACTGTTGAAAAAAATTAGCCGAGTATATTATTATAATAAGGCACCTATAAGAGTTTTTATTGTGCTCGGCGACCGGGCTATTATTTTGGATTGCAAAACATTTGTTCTATCACCTCGCCTGAACTCATTTAAATGTCTGATTTTTTCTTCTGCAATATTCTAATTTCTGTAGTAAGGTTAAAAATATTCCGATTAATATATTATACATTTCCCATAATTGTTAGCTTGCCATCAAAAGTGTAAATTTTGTTTATTTTTTTTAAATGAGGCTCGATTTAATTTTGAAAAATCATGTTTTATTGGAAGGCTGATTTTACTCCGGGGAAAACTCGTGATATAGCCGTACCTATGCTTGAATATTAATAGATTATTAATCTTTATTTCTTTGAAACCAGAGTTATGCACACAACATACAAATTTAAAATTATAATTGACTTGTACGAAGTGATTGATCGTTGGAAAATATCCAATATCAGCCGTATTGAATATGAAGTAAATAAATACATAATTCATCAATCTACAAATTAATTTTATAAACATACATATATTGCTTTAGACTTAATTGAAAATAATTTTATTACCTAGTGAAAATGTAAAAAAATGTAATTTATAAAACGATCTTTATAGTAAAATTATATTGATAGTGGCAAAGTTATTTTTAAATGTTAATTTTACAAAATTATTTTTCATCAAAATCAGATAGTGGCAGTGTTTGTTTACGGTATTCAAGCAAACTTGTATGCATTTATAGTTTCCTAGTCTGATAACACCCTAATAACTGTCTTTCGAAAATATCACGTCATTACAGTACAACAAATATAAATTATAACCAAATCATATTTCTCTGTTAGTTTACAATGTGAACTCTACACTCTACGTCTAACTAAATATTCTTATAGAAGACTTTTAAAAATTGGTATTAAGACCTTTAAAATTACACTCAATGTCAATGGCATGGCTTTCTTACACTTTAAAAAATAATATGAAAATATTCCACGAAATGGTCATTGCAATTCGACATTACATCTAAAAAATATTGATTTTGTTGGGTTTCATATTATGTTATATCAAAATTTTTGCTTTACCTTATACATATTCGATATTCGATTTTCAAATACTTAGTTACTTTACAGATCCCATTCTATTGTACAACCACACACTTTATTTCACTTTAAATTAAGTGATGTTAAACTATTTTTTTTAAATATTCAGGACTTCATTGTGAAGTCCTGCATGTGAATTTGTATGTTAAATAGAAAAATATTATTAGGATAACCCTGAAAAACGTACTATATAAAATTCGTTTATTTTTAAATTTTAATAAAGCAATGTAATATTTAACAAAAGGTCTAAGCAAATACGTGATTATTATATTTTAGAAGAATATGATGAATTGGCCGGGAAAAATATTGAATTCGTACAAAATAGAATAAAAAGAGGATATGAAATAAGAACTCCGAAATAATTCCAAAATAACATAAAATTTACATTGTATATTAAATATTTGAATATATTTTACGGGTATATCGTATAATCCCTCCTATTTCATTACCTATCTTGCTTAAATAAATAATATATTTTGTGTCTCTCCTGGCAGTTTTTTGTTTAACAAAAGGTATGTTAGTCTAACAAACAAAAAAAAATTATGCATAATAAAATATTAAGTATAAAATAGCTTGTATGGTACACGAAGTGATAATGACCTTATTGTGAAAAAAATTACACAATGTCAAATTGGAGTAACTATCAATTTATGAAAAATTGATCATCCAGTAAAAAGAGTATTAAAAAAATCATTAAGATTGATTGTTTAAAAAATTCAGACTAACAAAAGAATTACATGGTTTTTGTAAAAGACTACAAGATTATCTCTTTGGTTCTTAAGAAATGATTTTTGAAGTTTAAAATCAAAAGAAATACTTCCCGAATAAATCAGAAACAGGTATTTGAATAAAACAAAAGTTTAATGAAAAAAAATAAAAAAAAAATACAATAATGGAAATATTTTTACTCCAAAAATTGCTTTAGTCTCCTTATCAATTATTACTGCACAATTAAATATTAATATGTATTACAGTTGTTAGTGTAAAATTGTAATTCTGTGTCTAATAATGTTATTCAAATTGTATTTAATCATTTTATTATTATAATTTCAAACATGAAAATGTTTTATTTAAATTTTCATATCACACACTTTTTATTGTTACTAAATATCTTGTATATTATACTGCGTACATATTGTTCGTTCTTTGTTTATATATTGTATAAATATTATACAAAAACGTTTTGTTTTCAAAATGCACGTGTTTTATTTATTTTTAATGCTTATAAGATATTTTCCGGGTCATGACGAAACTCAATGTGAAATTAATGTCATGCCTAAACTGCGCCATTTTCACCGATGCGTGCGCGTGTTTGCTTACGAGGTGAATATTTTGAGAAGATGCTTAAGTCACATTCGGGACTTATACCGCAGCTTTTAACTCGGTGCGTTTATGCATGTGTACAATCGGTTTGTTTTATCGGAAAATTTTCTGAAATGAACCTTTCACGAATTGGGCTTCACCCAACTGTGTGAACTTAGCACGTGCGCCGTCAAATCTCTGTGCGTAGGAAACGGCTTAAGCACACTTCACACGAATACCGTTTTTCTCGGATATAGGGTATGTTCATATGTTAGCAATTTCAAACAGTCTATAAAATCTATTTGGTTGATTAATATCTCTAGAGAGAAGAAGAGAGAGAGAGAAAGTTTTCTGCCACGGATTTATAATTTTTAAATTCAATATAGTTTTATTGTTACTAATTATCGTTGTGGAGTATTCAAAAATGTTGTAGACATGTGTTAATATTTTTTTTTTTATATTAAACCTTCATTTTTATAGATTCTATTATAAGGGATACATATAACAAGTTTTTATTTTCATTATAAATTCTACTGCCAGATCATACCAAAACATTGTGTTAATGATTATGCAGTAATGTCCAATAGATAATAATCTAAAATAATTTGACCTGAGAACATATGTTCCAAACTATACACGTATCTTATAAGTTTTAACTAAGTCACCAAGCTTAGTAAAAGTTATTGAAATAGAAAGCAGTGAAATCCATATTAAGTTATTACGAATAAAAACTTTAATTGATTTCACATGCCGAACATAAGAAATGCATAAGACATCGATTTACAATGACTTTGTTTTATTTTTCTGATTAGAACTTCCAAATAGTAAAATTGCACTAAAAGTCTCGTTCAACGACTTTTAGATCGAAAACTGGAGACACATGGTGTAAGACGTTTTTCTCATTAGTTTCTTCTCGTGGAATAAATCTGAAAAGGACTTAAGAATACTGTTAAATTTCATCCAGCAAACATTTATATTTCTTTTGAGAAAACCAGTATATTCGTGTTTTATGACTTGAAAATTTAATGCTAACCATAAATAATCTTAACTAGTACTAAAAAGCAAAAGATTTATCGTTATAAAATTGTGTTAATAAGCCTTAAAACTTACAAGTTTGCTAAGATAAACTACATCAATAGTAATGATTTTTATCTTTATAGCTAATAAAATTGTAACAATTTGAATATTTTAAAGTTCTGAATCAGAATAATTTCAATTGATTGCTAATAAATATTAAATCACAAAAATAAAGTGTAAAAAAGTTTTTGTTTAATGACAAAAATTCATAATTATTTCAAGACGTACTTCGTCGAAAACAGAAGTTTTTTAAGATTCTACCAAACCTTATACCGTTAGGGACTACATTAAGACTGTTAAAGTGTCAACCATACTAAAGATTTTATTTTAAAATAACATAAACAATTGCTTTCAAATATCAAAAGTGCGAACATTTTTTATAATACCTGTAGTTAATCTTATAAACATATTTTGTTGCGCGATGACCGATGAAATTTAGAAATGATGATTATTCAAGGGTATTGTTAATTTTGTTGATTTATTTTGATATAACGTTTATTGCCCCACGTTTGGTACATTTATTACGATTACCAGGAAGTAAGATTCCGAGTGTGTCACGTTTGGATTTTAGGTGGGTCGATTTCAAACATGGGGTATAATATGTAGATTGCAGAGATAGAACCCTATTTTAATATATTGGTCCTCATTTCGACCTTTCTTAGCATTAATATGTATGTAGCTTCTCGTCAGTTGTATATTTGTTTTCATTAAGACCGGTATCTTAATTATTATATACAACTCTTGCGGGGTGGCTGACAAGAATTTATTTTTTTAAATAAAGACTGTCGTTTTGTCCTACGAGACGAAAAAAAAATTGAATATAAATTGGATACTTATATTATTGTTTGCCTTTAGGCTTCACTTGTAAATTATATTAGTGTTCGTTATTATTAATTTTCATACTTGTATTATATTTATGCTGTTCTTTAAATTGTATTTAGAACATACATATATTATATTTCAATGTATTTGGTGACGATTTACTAAGTTTTATTGATTCTATTAAATACTTATTTGTAATTTTACAAAATTTAAAAAGACTTAGCATTTGAGGAGTGTTGGAAAAAAATATTTTTCTCAATTCTATATGCATACAAATATGCAGCTTATTTTTAAGCTATAAGTTTAACATTTCAAAGCAACAAATTTCAGTCTGAAGTGTTCTATTTAATATTTAAAATCGTAGTGTTTTATAACTTTTTTATTAGATGGGAACATCAATCACATTATTATTTCTCGACTAATTAAAATGTTCTTTTTTCATTCAGAGTTATTTTGAATGACATTTGAAATAAATGTACATGACAGGAAAATTACATAACAAAAATGAATATCATACTATACTGTACTTGTAAGTTGTTTAACTTGGTTGAAAACTTGACAAGACAATTTAACCTTAGGACACCAAAACATTTTAAATTAATTGGTACCAGCTTCTAAGAGAAAATATATACAATATATAATGTTATTGCTTCAATATTTGATTGAAGGATGAAATGTCTGAATCCAAACATTTAAGTTCAATGATTAAGTTACTGTGTTTCATATAGTCTACAATTTATTATTAATTATAATTTGTGTCACTTGAATTTGTAAGAAAAAATGTATTACTGTTATTATATAATGTTTAACGAGTATACATACCAAATTCTACGTATGAACATTTTATGCAAATTTTTCCGTCTTTACGTTGTATTTTTAAAATTTCAATGTTCCATAAATTCCCTAACAAATGTATATCATTTAATAGGATTTTGGTCAAAAGTAATCAAATATAATAATATTATGTTTATACTTTTATATAAAACGATTATAAAAGCATATTATTCGAATGTTTTATCTATTATACATTAATTATGATTAAATCCAAATTTGATTAGTCTTGTGTTAAACTGTCAGATCTTCAAAACGAATATCGTCAATATTAAAAATTAAATCCGAAAAAAAATACCTCCCTGGTAATGTTCGTGTCACTATTTTTTGTGGCTATGACCAACGTTAAAAAGGTTTTATATTTTAATATAAAAAATGAAATGTTATACCATATTTACATATGGCATTCTTTATAAGACCATTGTTGGAAAAAAATATGCATTTTAATTTTAATGATTCCAAATTTTCTAATTAATTTGCAATTTGAAATGTTTATTTTAATACAAAACAATAATTTAAACGTTTTTCTTAGAACCTTTTCAGTTGTCATATTTTAACTACACTATTGAATGTAACCGGCTTGGGATTATTCAATAAAAAAATTCTACGCTCAGACGAGCATTAAAAACCTATGCATATTTATCCTAGGACGGAATGAATGGTACTCACAGAATACATAGATTTGTTGTCGCATAGAAGTTTCTAAACAGCAGATTGGAAAAAAAATCGAATTCCTCTAAACTCACGTACAATTTTGTTGATAGGTTTTAGTTCTGGGAAATACTGTATATTCTGCACATGTGTTAACGAATCCAATACATGTCAACTATATTGATGCCAAAATGGACTTTGACAGTTATGTTCCAAAACTAATGACACCAGGAAGCGGTGTTCGCCAGATTCGGTTTTTTTTTAGTGTAAACTAATTTTACACATTTGTTGTCCCTGTGCACAAATAATGTATACGCGTAATTTTGTTCAAATAATATTTCCAGGTCGTGTGATGTGAGAAGGAGCGTACAATTTTTAATTGATAACCAGACAAATTCCCCAAGTTGCGTATTGGAGCAGAGAGTAATGTGTGTTGTTATTTTCCGTTTGAAAATTGTGACAAACCATGGCGTTCGAAAAATGATTGAGAGTGAAGTCAGTTTATTTTTAAGTGTTTGTTGTTTTCTCAGACGCGCATAAAACAATAAAATTAACGAAAAATAATTCCCAACGACTTCTACATATGATATATATAATATATGTTAACTATGTTACTTACTGATCGTTTATTAATTTATTTCCTATACATTTACTCTATGTAATTTTTCGTTTTTTTCTTTTTACTACGTATTTCTCATTTATTATATTGTTCATAGCCTGACGATGACCAACGGTTGAAACCATTTGTAATACACACTGCCTTAAATACTCTCAGCATTATATAGTATTTTTATTTTTAAATTTGAATTCACATTCTTATTCTATCAAACAATTTGCCTACTGTTCTTTGTGCATTTTGAAACACGATTTGGATTAGAACAACATATGATTAATGACGCGCGTCATCATATAACAAATATGCCCATATAACTGAACCGAAAATATTTAATTTAATCAACGTTAAATGGCTAAATTAATTGCATGCATTTTTACTAAATACTATGTACGTATATAGGTACTGTTTCAAAACAATCGTGACACGGCTAGTGTATACGAATACGATTCGTTTAGGTAATGACCCGATGATCTCGTTAATATCGACCGTTCTTCCCGTCTCGTGATAATCGAGGACGAAAATTTCATTCGCCGCGTATGATTTCTCGAGACCACCACCAGTCATCGACGATTCGCGCAGCGTCATTAATTAATATTCGGAGTACAAATATAGCGATCGCATATTCAGGCCTTTTGGTCAGATTATTATCCGCTATCGTATCAGTTTATTAAAAATAATATAATTTTCCTGTCGAATATTACGAGACACGACCCGCGAACTGACGCGATGATGTTAGTTCGCAGTGTACGTTCGTGATCGATGTTGGTCTGTTAAGACACCCGTACTTACAGCACTGTTGAAAATTTTTAATTATTTATTAATTTTTATTATTATTATTATTATAGTAATTTCCCAAAGTTGTTTGTAATACGTTAAATTTCTTCATCTTAAAAATAAAATACTATACTTATATTTTAAAAGGTGTAAAGAGTTTTGAAATTTGTGGCGAAATACCCTTCATCCCGCCACATACCGCGACAATCGTTACAGTATGAACTTCTGTGTTTTTAAATTCAAAATTGTTGTTTGTTGAACATTTATAATACGATTATTTCGGTACGTTTATTACTCAACTACTAACGGTGATGGTGGGTTGGTGGGGCGAGGATTTAATTATCTCGTGCGCTTCGGAGGTGTTCAAAGATCGGTAAAATGGCTGGTCGCTGTGCCTGGCACCAGGTAATTCTGTGGAAACTGCCGTGCGATTATTGATTTCCGGAAATTGAGCGACCAAGTACTCTATTGCTGCAGGCAAGATCGTCTTGTTGCTCGGTCAACTTTTTGATTTTCACCGATTAACTCTTTTTGATCAACGGCCATTTTCGCCAGTAGATACTCTGGCCTCGTGGATGAACGCACATAACACGTGCATCAGTTACGTTTTGCACTGATGCATACAAGTATAGAAATATATTCGATGAAAATGTTGAAAAACTTTGTAAAACTGTTGGCTTGTGCATAATTTGCTTGCTAAAGACTGCACGTACCGATTTTAGGGATCCCTTCGCCGAAGCTATGTATGGTCCGGTTTCATATGCCATCTCCCATTCAGTCGGAATATAGCAGAATTTAAGGATTAACAGGGATCCATCATAATCCATAAAGTCGCTTGGTTCTCTCGGAATATCCGTTTCAAGTTCTATGATGACGGTCTGGTCTACAGCTTTGTTTTCGGTTTTTTCACTTTCGTGGTCCTTGCACAGTTCAATCTGCGCACAAGCAATACGCATATTATTCAAAACAATGAAACACTGAGCAGGCTTTGTTTAGACATTTATAACGCATTATAATCATTTCGCTGACCTCTGAGTGAGCGTCGAGCGTGCTACTCGAGCTGGGTTTTTTGTAATAGCGGTCCTGCAGGGCCGATGCCGTTTTTTAAACGCTATTAGTGTACATACAAAACACGAATAGCTTGTGCAAGATATAAATTTTGCACTGGTGTACACATTTATACAGTAAAAACAAATCGGATTGTAAACAAAAAAATAAAATAAATTTGCGTAAAAAACCTGATCGATTTGTTATCGTATTCACGGATCGCAAACCTACAACAAGGCTGCTACAACTTTAAATGTACAGTTTTGAGGAAAATCAAATTGAATTTTAAAACTAATCTGCTATAAACAGTTTTTACCCACGTACTTGAAACTAAAAAACTTAAACACTTCAAAATTACGAATACGGTTTACAAAATAACAATAGGGTACTTTCAGGTATACGAAATACTTACCCAGTATAACTAAATAATTCAGACTTGTTGCGTCTTATAATTTGTCGAGTGACTGCATTATTTAAAAATGAGGCTGTATACCGTACAAAATAAATTGTTTTTAAGAATGCCATGTAATGAAATATGTGGCACACTATTGAGTTTTACCACTAAATGCAGTACTACTACAACTCTATGATATAGATGTTGCTGTTTTTCATTGAACACATGACACGTGAATTATTTTTTATGTAACGTAAGGCCGCCAAAATTTGAATCTACTCATTGTGGTATTACTTGGACTTGGCGATATTAATCAGATAAATTAAAAACGTAATACTACCATAAAGTAAATATTATGGCTCTGTTGCTTTAGTAATTTGCTTATAGTTGAAAAATGCAATACCGGCACATATTTTGGTTAGCCAAATGAAAAACTTTTATGTCGTTGGTGCATTGTGTAAGACTCATTTTAAACCACACGAAAGCAGCAGTATCTCAACGTTTGGCAGTCTCGTTATTGGTGTGTGACAGTGCCGTTGCCAGGGGTCACTGAGTACACGTGCGACCCCCCCCCCCTAAAATCTTTTTTTTTTATGAAAGTTTTATGAAAGAAAAAAAAATAAAACTTAATAGACTAAACAATAAACAACTAATATTACTATAACTCTTGATATAAGAATATAACACGTAACAAATTATCAAAATAAAACTATAAATAACAATTTTTAACATTTTTTTTCAAACAATTATTTTCACCTAATTACAAAATCAAGGTTTCTTTTGGATTTTGAAAACCGATCAATAATGATATCATGATGAATTTTAATTAGCGACAAACTAGTCATTTGACTTCTTATCCAAGTAGATAATTTAAGAAATATTATCATTGATTATGGAATGTTTATCCTATAATCAAATATATAAGTCAAACACCGATCGTATAAATAATATAATATAAAGCTTGTAATTGTATGCCATTTAGAGAATAATATTATGGATGTTTGATTGATTAGAAGCCGAAATTTTGTTTTAGAAATACATCTTATACTTAAATACGATCAAGGTGACGGCAATCGTTTCAGTTAATCTACCTATATTTATTTTTAAAGCATTTTATAATCATTCGGTCGACTGGTGCGTGCGGATTTTTAAATTAATATATCTACTGACATAATAAAAAAGAAATCATGTCCAGCCTGTTTTAGAATACCCAGATAGACATACTGTTGCAAGAAACCCTATTCAGATAAAATGTATTGAACCATACTGCCTTGAGTATGGGTCCATGCAAAAGATTTCTATGAAACACATTTAATTTCGTAGAAAATTATCTGAAGCGTTTGATGTCCACAACATCTCTAGTCAAATATACATACGAAGTATAAGTGTGTGCAGGAAATTATCATGGTACGTTGTTTTCATTTGAAAAAGGAAAATTCACCTTGACGTTTTTAATGGAATTACTTGTAGGTACTTAACATAATTTCACTGATCCCAATGTCCGATTCGAACCTTTACCCTTCCTCGAGATGCAATGATTAGTGTATCAATGACTGTTGGAAGCGTAATATGTTGTTTTACACAACATTTATAAACACATGGTGGATCATTTATAAAAAAAACATATAATTCGTAACTAATCTTATAATCTTAATTAAATTAAAAAAATATATATATCTTTCGTTATGAATATATTATACGATTCTTGTACGTTATGTTATTAAAATGCATAACTTAAACGTTAATTATTTTGTTCATTACATTTAAAATAAAATACTTTAATCACTAAATTATCAGATATCGCCATGAGTATACTAAAGAAAATAATTAATTATTTACTATTTTTAACTCAAACTAATTTTAAATAGTTAAAGATTTTTTTCCGATTGTAAGCTTATTAATTACGACAAAAACGTTTCGGTGATGCGCAAAACGGACGAATACAATTTTGTTTTTAGATTTAGATATTTTCTAATTTCGACGAGTGAACATTTTGTTACGGAAAAAGGGTTTCGTGTAGGTGATCTAATACTGGAGAGTGTCGATGCAATTGGTTTTGGGTACTCATCAATCACGATTGATTGATGATAAATGTTTCCTATTTATTCAAGAGAGGGAAAGAAGGGACTATTGTGGTTGCATCCGTACCCGATATATTGGTATGTGTGAGGTACCTGGATTAGTACAAATAGGATGGTACACGGGAAACAAATATTTCAATAAAATGCGCATTTTGTTTTTCTTCAGATGTTCAAATAATGTTTACTCAACGTACTAATTCTGACAATGGATTTGTTTGAAATATTTTACATTTTATTTCCGCGTTACACGGTGTTAAATTAAATTTAATAGTGAAACATCTTCAAAATAATACTTCTACCTACGTACTTTAGTATTTCATTCGAAGGGTAAACGTAAAATACTTTTGTGCAAGTTATAATCGAATTATGGTAATAGTGCCACATGCTATTTACATAGATTTCTTGCTGGTGCTGTACGTTTCATTGATAACTAATATTTTATTACCTGTCATATTTTTTTTTTGTTTGTTTTAAGTTGAACATATTCGATATTAGATTATAAAATTGCGTGGTGCGATGTTAAATTATATATATTAATATATTTTTCAATTTCCCTGAGAATAATTTTAAGGAAATACATACATTATGAAAAACGTACGGTTGCCATACTACGTTTCAATTGATACGTAAAAAAAAAAATAAAAAAAAAATACATTTTCACATCCGTTGTCGGTGGATCGAGTTTGTGTCAACCGTAGAACTTTCTATAATTCACATCGTAAAGGTGTCCAGTACCGTGAAGTTTTAGGGTAGACACTCAACATTAGATCGGTAAAATCCTTGCTAATATATATTATAGGCGAAGACCAATGTGAACAGAGAGAGAAAATAGACGAAATATTATATTAAAAGTACAATACCAGCTCAAGGACATAGTGAATTCTGAAATGACCGATAGACATTTTCTAGTCACGTGCCAATGGATGTTTGGGGTACCTAAATGCGGAGTAAATGTGAAATTTTATACAGTGTAGTTTGTCGATTTTTAATAAGCATTTAAAATTACCACGTCCCAAAAATTCTAATTGTCCTTGAGTAAATATGTCTATGGACCACCAACAAGCAAACGAAAGAATTTAAAAAGTAAATATTAGTCATTGATGTATACATAAATAATTATATCAATCCTATGAAAAAAAAAAATATATCAGTTCAAAAGCCGGGCAAAAAAAAAAAAATAATTGTCTAAACCATGCTTGTATTGTAATGTGAAAATAAGAATCTATGATGCCGATTTACTATTCATCCGATCGCAATACGTTTTTTTTTTAAATGTTATATATATAATATATGAGTATATCGCAGAAAAGGTTTCCAATTCGAAAAGCATTTGAGCTATTATTTATTAAATAATCAGCTAATACGCACATTTTTAACTTTTTCCAAAAAATGGTCACCTAGGGGATAGAATTTATATAAGAATAATATATATAAGAAAATATATAAGAATTTGCATGGTGATACTGCTCTAATATAGTAAAATAAATATTTATATACTATAAAATGAAAGTCTCTCGTTTAAAATAAGGATAAATGAACATTTCTAGGATTTAAATATAAATAATCCATAACGCATTACACCCCGGTCAAGACTGTTTCGTACAAAGCCGGGTAACTCAGCTAGTGCAAAAATAAATGCAAAATATATGAATTTAATTAAAAATTAAATAAAAATATCAAAGTATATTGTATTCCAAATATGAATCAAAATACAAATACATAAATATGATTGTTTTTAAAATTTTAACACGGGTAT
This sequence comes from Periphyllus acericola, assembly GCA_949715065.1. Taxonomy (NCBI): domain Eukaryota; kingdom Metazoa; phylum Arthropoda; class Insecta; order Hemiptera; family Aphididae; genus Periphyllus; species Periphyllus acericola. Next base: position 7,187,458 of record OX454268.1, read on the forward strand.
GTTTGCATTAATATTCTTTAACAAACATGTGGCGTTATGCTTAATGCATAAAAATAACAAGAACCAACGAGTACCGTTTTAGTACTATCAATTGTAATCAGTACAATTTGCAAATTGACACGAAGTCGATAAATATGAGTTTCAAATAACTCGACATTTATAATAAAAGTTTATCCAAAAATTTTATATTATTTTTTTATTTCATCCTACGTGATGGGAAAAAAAATATTTTTTAAAATCAAAGAAATATTGTTATTAATAAAATTATTGAAAAACGCGTAAAATAAGATGTTGCTTTGCTTTAATCAGCATTTATTTATTTGAAAGTTGAAACGAATTTAATACTCGTCTAATACTCCTACTTTGATTTATTAAATATATGTTATTATAATTATAATCCAGCCCTTATTTAATTGACGAGCGGCGGGGGAGAAAAAGTCTGTATACTTTTTCTGATAAATATTGTGTTCAAATCGTTTAGTAACTAATATAAACTATTAGTGGCTAATAGTTGTGATTTATTTTTCACGAGCTCCGCGATATTCGTGCTTCTCGAAAAATATTTCATCCCGCAATATTTCGTTGATTAACTTTAATGTTTTTGAAGTGTCATTTGTTCTATAAACGTTGACCGCTAAAATAGAGGCAATAAACAGTTCTATTCACCGGCTGTTGTGTGCATCTTGATGTTTCTATAGATCGCTATAATTATTCGGTCTCGGTAGGTATCATTTTATTTTTTGTAGCCCAAGATCAACCTTAATTCACGTCAAACCACCTTGTATGGTGTTGCTGCACGCGCTAAAATATAATCACGGTTCCATTCGGAGCTATTTCTTTAAGAGAAAGGATTACATTTATTTTTTTTGTCCAAAGAGTATATCCGAACATTCACAGAAACACTTTATACTAAAATTCATAATATATGTGTCTGCGTGCGTGCGTGCGCGTGTATGTGTGTAGTGTACAGCGTAACTACATGGTCACGGCCAAAGCATTTGCGATGGAATTAAATAAACATTGGACAATTTAAAGTTCAACCAGCCGTAGTATTTATTAAACACCCTAAAAGATATTCAAACAAATTACGAAACGCAGATGTTTTCGTAATTAAAATGTGGTTATAAGCTTTCGACAACGAGTTAAATTCTAATTTATCATATGTTAATCGTGTTAAGTAGAAAACCTGGCTACGAGAATAGCAAGATATTGCACTCAAATTAGAACGGTGATTTCATAGTCAAATTGAAATAAGAAAAGTGCACATTATAACGTTAAGAATTTACTATTCTGTGATCATATATTGTTCTACGCAGCATTGGAAATAAACTCAGTAATATGAAATGTACATACAACATCTTTTTCCCTGGGAAAATATTTGGCATCATGATCAAACAACAACAACGTTTCTGGTAGGTTTTACCTCACAACATAGGTAAATACTTATCAGTGGTCATTTTTTTAGCACAAGATACTTTTTCGATATTGTGTTTTCCAATATTACAGAAAACAATTTTCACACGTTTTTTGAAATGCTTTATACCTATTTATTTTTAGTTCTGATGAATATTATAAAATTATTTTCGCGTTCGTTCGATATTAAATAAAAATATTTCTCAAGAGTCTTGGACTGTAATTGTTGTTGGGCATTGTAATTGTCATAAAATTGATTTATTCACTCGGTATTGTATTGGAAAACAAACGGTACCATTATAATTAGAAATCTTTCAATGTCTCTTCGTCGGTTGGTTACACTGTTTTTAACATTTATAAATTCTTATATACGATTATACGATTGCGTTACAAATGTTACAATACATTTGATCTGGTAATTACACAATATTATTATCGTGCTAATAAAATATGGATTAAAAAAAAACCGGAAATATGTATTGAATTGTATCAATTGAAAATATTTATATGTTAATAAATGAAAATATCATCGCTTAGTGGCTTAATTTTTAAATCTACTTAAGTAGGTATTCGTTATACGCTTCTACTCGCTGTAAATCATTATTTTATTGATATGCAGAGGCGGTCCAGGTGCATATCACGGGGAGAAATGGTTCCTAGGGGCTAAAAGAGTGGGTGAGTTTTGGGTAGTTGACAATTTATACTTAATACCTAGTCGAAATAAAATGAGTCTTATTTTAGTCAATTAATACCAAAATTCACGGTTATTCTATGCAACGATCATACTATGGATTATCAAATAGGATATAATTTAGATACTTAGTACTTACTCCGTGTTTTGTTTTAGAATTACTATTAGGGTGGGTGGGTAATAATTAGTTAGCTCCTTTCGTACATCTTCGGGCCGCCACCACTGATGAGTACATAGTTATTTATAGGTAGTCATAAAACATTCTTTGAGCGAATGTTTGTATATTTTTTTGGTTGAAAGTACGAGTACAAACAATTTTTCTAAAGAACTTTATTTGCATTATAATTATTATGTATGATGTTAAGTTTTTTGATGAAAATGTATTAAATGCAATTAAAAAGTATGATATTTTGATGAATAATTAAAAAAAATGGAAGGGTAAGTTTTTCGTAGAAAAAATAAAAGAATAATAATAATAAAAAAAATATCACTGTTTTTATACAGTTGATAAGTATTTAAAAAAATTGTCAAACAAAAATTCTGTGTTCCGATGAATAAATTATAATTTTTCAAATTTCAAAGAATGCTTTTTTCAGAATTCTTATCAGTTACAATTTAAGTATAACCATCATTGTATTCAAGCTTGATATTTTATTATATATAATGGTTCAGCCGTCATTGTTCTGGTTCTGTTATAGTCTTTATAGCTACTTTTATTGAATTAATGCGAATGAATGTGACAGGATATAATAATACGGAAAAGTTTTATTGTGACTTTTGTCAACCGTATTTTTTATTTACAAGAGGATTTTGATATGCCTATCTGAAATATGCAAATATTATTACTGGCGCAGAATACATTAAATAAAGTATAATAAAAGATACATATTTAAGAAAAACGTCAATTATTGAATTTAAGTCTTAGTATAAAAAGTTTGTCCTTATCAATCAAATGTTCCATTTCAAAATAAGAGTTATACATACAAATAATACATAATACGATAACTCGATGTATTAAAAACACTTTGATTTTAGTTTTCATAATTTTCATACCTAGTTTAGAACTTGAAGATTTGTGTAGAAAATGAACTTAATAAATATTAATAAATATTTAACTTACATTTTTAGTGATTAAAAGAACTAAAAATAATACATAGATTATCCGATGATCATTATTGGAAATAAATTTAATTATTATATAAACTGAAATAATTGAAGATCAAGATTAACATTTGAAGTGTGCTTTTGTAAGGTTTTTTTTGAAAATTATTCCATTTCAATTATTCAATAAATGAAATAATTAATAAAAATATACAAATACATATTATATTTTGTACTTATTACGTAATGATAATCTATTGTAATACCTGATAAGAAATTAATTAGATTTGTTGAATCAAAGTTTATAAAATTCTACAATAAACGAATTTTCTAATACAGGCAGTAATAATGATAAATTGATAACTATTTCCGAAAGACCAAATATCAATTAAGTTTTATTTATTACAATTATTATTAGTATCAAGTTTATAATAGCATAAATTATTATTTCTTATTTAATAATAAATAAAAAATAAATTCTTATTTTTTCATTGTTCACCATTTAATTATGTTGTATGCTAGTTAATTTTTAATTAAATTATGATATAATTCTTTGAGTTAAAATTTTAATTTATGGTTTTTTTTTTATTCAATTTATGGAGAGAATAATTTCATCTAAGCGAATATACAAAAAAAATCTCCAAGGAAAAAACACAATTTTTATAGTAGTTATTATCTCGATCTTTTTATTGCGGTGGGTTAACAGACTTTCTTGCTGAGAACAAAGTCAGCCATGTTAATTATCATCGTATATTGAAAGAAACATAAAACCATTTGTATTGTTTTCATATAAACTACTTAATACGATTGTTAAAAATTCCACCGTTAAGCTTGTTAAGGTATATACATTTTTATTTGTTAATTTTAATATTAGACTTTTTTTTTAAACATATTCCTTGATTTTAATAGTTATAATCACTAATTAATAAAATAAATATCGCTATTTAAAGACCAAATAACTTTTTACTTTAAGTACAAGTACAAATACGTACCTATGTAAATTTGGAACTAACACTGATCCAACTTATTGTTTTGTCATTACTGCTTATATAACTTATGAATATATAACTATAGAATATGAAGCACCACTATAGTCGCCTTTAATATTGCCCACTTTGTTTATTCTGAATTTCGAAACACAATATTTATTATAATTAATTTAAATATTAACATCTTGGAAAGTAGTTAGTCTAATATATATATAAACCTATTTTTCCAAAACTATATAACTAATTTTATATGCGACGCGTATAGTTTGAGTGAAATTTATAATGTTGTAATGAAACTACAGCTGCTCCAACGATATGGCGAGCATAGCAAATTGTATTATTATATTTCTTTATAATTATATTATACTTGTAAACGATAATCATACAGAGCAAACGATTTTTTAATTACACGTTTATATATTTTATGAGTACTGCACCTAAGTCCGACGTGTATTTGTTGCTATCGATTAATGAACACCATCAAACGCAGCTGAGAGGGTTTATTTAAAGCGTTGAATTCTTCGGCGATTCAGTTGTTTCAAAATCGAACTGATTGCATCCTGAAATAGAGCCGACGATGACGTGACCGATCAAAGGTAGAAATGCGATACTTCTTGGAATCCAGGAACGTCATCGAGTACATGGGAGGATTCCGAGGACGAACGACTGTCAGTGTCCGAACGACCACGTACATATTTTGGGCTTTCGTTTGTTCTTTTCGGAAAATCCCCGATTTTAACGCGTTTAATACTTAACCGTGATTACGTTTATCTTCGTTTATCAATCGCGTTAAATTCTCTGGTCGACCGTACGGTGGGTAGCATATTTTACAGCGAAGCAGTGGTGGTTGGCGTTCAGTTCTCGTCGCCATAAACTGGGACGTGTTAATCTGCTTGTACTTCCGCGCGCGCGCGCGCGGTCGTGCGATTAGACGAACGTTCGACTCGGGGAAAGAATAGGGTTTCCTTTGGACCGGAAAAAAAAAAATCTTGGCATCCAACCAGGTATCCGAGACTACCCCTCTGCGCGCACTATAGCGGCACGTGTATACGTATAAACGCGTTCCAGATAGGTCGCGGTACACGTCATAATACTACATTATATAATGACGCTTAGAATGTTTTAATACGCGATATTTCACCCTAACGGCGGAGTTCGTTGCCTAAAGACTGTCGTTTAAATCCCGTTTTCGCAGAGGACACATTACGGAGTGGCATGCGTATGGTTACCAGTGTACAGTGCTAACGGACGTCTACTACGCGTAAGATTTCGAAATCCAACCGACAGACGGAAAACGATCGCGTCTGCACGCAGCTATCGCGTGCTCGCGTTACGTACAACTCATTGCCCAATCGTATAATATAATGTACTCGACGCGCAGTAGCTATTAGACCCCAAATGTGTCTCGCGTTACGTTAAGCACCCCTTGCTGCCTCTTACGACCGTCATCGTATATATATGTTTGTACGTTATACACATTACGTGAATGGTCGAGCCCACGCGCTGAGGAAGCACTCAGATGAATCTGAAGCTAGGTTTAGAATATCATAAAATAAAAGCTTTACCAAAGAAATATAATACGCTCGTGTAAACAAATAGTTTCTTCTTCTTTTTTTTCTTCTTCTTGGAATTTTATGTCCCTGGGATTATCCGGAATACAATCAAATCAGCTTGCGGTTATATTCCTGTGAATTACTCCTAGATTATTTTTCAATCATGTCCACGTGGAACATATTCATCGGTTGCACTTTGTACATTCATGAAATGTACCACGATCACCTTAATCCGCAGAGCCAGGTCGCTAAATATTTTTAAAATATTTTTGAAATAATCGCTGCATTTCCGGCTACCAACAATGTAAAGTTATAAAACTAGACTTTATGGAATTAATCGCGCTGCTCGATGGAAAAAAATACCTTCTTTTACAGTTTTTTATTTTACAACATTAGATGTACAATAGCACTTTATACTGTCCAATTACTGTCGGTTAAAGATATAATATGAAGTGAGAATTTTTTTTCACCACGCCAGATGATGAATTTCTGTCGGCAAAACTTGCGACAGTAGTCTTCCCTCTTGCCGGCCAACGCTGTTATACAGGGTTCTCCTCAATAGTGTTCCAACTTACCTCTATACGAATACCGACCGATGGAAGCGTTAACCTGTGACAGGAATAAATATACGGCCATGGTGCGCAATACGATGTAGACGCACGGCCAGCCGCATAAACAATGTGGAAGAGAGAGGGTGTGGATAGGGGCACAAACCCGAGAGTTGTACCGAAGTTGTATAAGGAAATGAATATTCATATTTTTACGCCCACCCGTCGTAACAATTAGTAATTTTTTGGCCTTGTGAAATATATAAGGTAAGTAAAGGTAACTAAATGAAATAATCCGCCGTTCTTTTTTATCCGTTAATGATATTGTTGCCACCGTGGCCCACGAACTTCTTGAAATGCTCCCCAAAAATACTTTTCTATGCACGCGACTGCGGATGGTGGATTCTCTATAATTTTTCGAGGTTTAAGGGAACATGGAAAAAACTTTCCATCTACTCGAGGTTCGCAGTAGTGGATCTGCGATTTACGTAATGTTATAGCCTCGCAGACGGCTGTTCAAAGCCCCCCCCCCCTTGGGGACAGTTTTTCTCAGACGCTTCACCACGGTGCATAATATAAAATATATATATTATGCATAATTATAATGAACGCGCGTGCACGTGTATATACTCTGTAGACTCAGTATACGATAATATATATATATATATCTATATATGTACATAATATCACCGCTTTTGTTCGTCGTAAGGACGATGCGGATATGGGTGTCGGGAGAGGTGGAGGCAGGGACGAGGGTAATGCAATTTCGTTTTGTCGGCGAAAATATACGTATTCTGGCAAACGGACGTTGCCGAGAAACAGAGGTCATCTCGGACGACGACGGATGATGTGTTCGCGATATATTCCGACGTCCTTCGAGGGCACTCGACGCGCGTGTATGTGCACCGCACGGACCACCGCAGCCCACCCGCGCGTCGCGCCTACCAGCGCGGCGCGGGACGGCGTTCTAGCGGCGTGACGGAGCTTGCGCGCGCGACTTGAGCAGATGGTGCGCGGTAATAACGGCGCGCGACAGAAGCGTACGCCGCCGCCGCCGGAAGGGTTTCACACGCGCACGTCGGCCGTACGACGACTGTTGTGGTGTGCTGCGCGCGAGCGGATCGCACTCCCCGTGCCCGCGAACGACGCGATTTCACACGGCGACCACGACCACGGTGCTGACCGACCCGTAGCAGGACGTCGTAGCGACCGCGTTACCGCGTTCCGTTTCTCTTGTCCCGGTCACCCCGGCGCCCGCGGTCCAACCGTGACCGCGACAGCGGTACATAACAATCATCGTCCAGGAGGCGGTGGACGTCGGTTTTTTTTTTTTTTTTTTTCGCGCGCCCGACGTGTGCACATATGCAGTCATCGTGCTAATCGAATCCGCTCACATTTTCCGACGCGCTCGTGCTCACCGACACGCCGCAGATGGTGGTCCACAAGTAGAACGTAAGTACTCCTATACATGCATATCATACCGCCTACACGTGTCACCGGTGCCGTTACGTGATGGGGTTATTCCGAGCACCGGAGCCCCCATCCGCCAGACCGGACCGAGTACGTTTCGAGAATACCAACAATTACCCCTCTACACAACTGCACAGGATGTCCCACCGGGACTTACGCTCAGCGATATCTCCCGTGTTAAATAGATATATCAAAATTCTGTGTTTTTTTTTTTTTTCTATGAGAATCCCTGGACAAGGCCGATTTTGCTGACAACAGTCTCGTAAATATAACGTATGTATCATCGAAGATATTAAAAGATTAACTTTCGACTGTGAAATTCGATGAGATCCATTTAATAGGTCTTCTTTTTCTGAAAATTTCAACTTTCAGTTATCATTGGATTCATGGTTTTTAATATAATTTTTAGTTACACAGAAATAATGTTAATTATTATGACCGCATCATTTTTCCGACAAGTTTTTCTTATAATGTTATTATTATTTAAAATTGTATAAATAGTACACTACTTTCTTGTAATTTATAAAAATTTGTTTATAATCAAAAAGTTAGTAAAAATTTAAAGTTAAACCGTCAATATTTTTAGAAAAATAAGCCCTATAAAATGGCTATCTTCAGAATGTATAAAAATTATAAAATAAAAAGTTAATATGTATAGTATATTTATACTTATCAGGCTATTGTCCACAACATTGCTTTTGCCGAGGAATACTCATAAAGTTTGAATATCTCCATTGACACGGGAGTTATCGCTTTATATAAATCCCAGTGGAACACCCTGTATAGGGTATACTCATACATAGTTCAAATCGCAGTCATACAATTGTATATAATTTGCAGAACATTTACGCGTTATTAAATGGAATTTATATTTTATAATAATTACATATGTACAACCCGTCTCGTTTAAAACTATGTGATATATGAAAAGAGATACGGTGTACCTGCACGAGGAAATAACATCATTCTTCTTTTAAACCGTTTTCCGAATCGAAATAAAAATATACTCAACGACTGAAAAATTATATATTTTTATTCACAAACATTATTATACCGTTGATTGCCGAATTATACTTGCCTCAAAATATTAGGACGAATGATTGGTTTTTAGAAACCCTATAATAATTCAGTAGATAAATGCGTACAAACTTACAATTAGAATAATAAATTTTTTTTTATTAATATTTTGAGCAGTATCAATTTTGTAGTATTCCTGAAATTGCATTGTGAGTAAGTGGTCAAAATAGAAAAAAAACGTCTTCCCAGAGAGTGGTCCATTCTCTGCTGCCTCACTTAAATCTGTAAACATATATCGCAAGATTCGTTCGTATTCACATATAGCGCGTTGTGTGATCGATTGGTTGTGTACATTATTTATGTCATGGTTTTATTGTTCCGGACGACGGGAGAAGAGTGACGCAAAACAAAAAACTTTTATTTCCCTCGTTTCCAAAGCTCGATTTCCATCGCTGGTGATACTATATAATATAATGAACACCGTTGATTAGTGATACTGCTTATAGTGTTTGTGTGCGATCGTTCGTCTTATGAGGACCGCAATGGAAACCGATCAACAGTCAATGGCGAGAAACCATTATTTTATTTTTTGAAAGAAGAGTGAAAAAAGTTTGTACTATTCGACAAAATTTCTATAAATTCGTCAAAGTATTGAAAAGTAGATATTGCAAAAAGTGATTTTTTGAAATTATTCAACGATAAAATTATATAAAGAATATGCTTGAAAATATTAGTTTTTCTTGTTTTAAGTCTAAACTATATTGACTTACACGTATTATTAACAGTTTATAAAATTGAAAGACATTTTTAAAGCGATATAATATTGATGGACAGGATGTTTTTGGTAGAGATTATACTTATTTTTTTATTTGCCTACATACTTTTGAGAACAATGATTTCAAAGAACCGAGATTTCTTAAATGATGTAAAATATTATATTTTTGAGATGAATATACCAAATTTAGATCCCTCTTACAATAGTAGTATCAAAACTTACCACTATCTTAGTTTTGTAGTGTAATTTTAAAAATGATACCTAACTCATATTCATAATGTTTCAAGTTGCTGCAAAGTTTTGAGTTTGGGCGTCAATATGGTAATTTTATTATTTCATATTATTATATAGAACATTACTAAAAAAAAAAAAATAATTATAAATGTTATTTTAAAAAATACAACACGATGTATGTAATGTTATAAAAATTAATAGCGCGTCCTCATGGATTTAAAATAAAGTACTATAATTATTATGATGTTATTTTGTAAAATAATATTAGTCAAAACTGAATTTTACGGTAACACGAACAAAACGTTCGAATTAGAGTAATTTTAATATGTACGAATAAAGGGCATGTAATTTAATACTATTTTCGCAGTTTTAATTTGGAATTTAAGTGGCGTGGAAAACTAATAATGGTTTTACAATCACGCTTTACCTTTATTTTTTCTTCATCGATATAAGATTCATAATATTACATAAGTTTTATAGAAAGTGGATATTTGATTGTTTTTCTAATTTTTTTTGGAATGTCGATAATTACCATAAACAGCAAACAAACAAAAATACGAATTAAATTATACTTTAATTTATTTATAGGTTATTTATTTTTAAAAAAACTTTTTGATTAATTTGTAACATTTTTAAATATACTGATAGTTTATATAATGCATAGATTTGAAATCGATGATTTGTTATAGAGTTTACGAACTTACAGAATGTCAATCATTTAATATCACCTATCATATAATATAATCGAATATATAGCATGTGGAGTAATATTTTTACATTAAGTTGTCAAAGAAAATATTTGATAACAATAATTGTGAATTGGATAAACTATGTACGCATATAGCCTTATATACCTTTGGTTTATAACTAACTTACTAATTTTAAGTTATAGTTTAGAAAACTTTAAATTAAATGAAAATATTTTAATACCATTATTTAGTGTTATATTTTAAAATTGAATATTTAAATTAATTTTAGTAAATGGTTGAAGCCTATATTCTAAATAATTAAATTAATAAAATTTGACGAATCATGACGATAGAATAAGCACGCTTCATGGTGATAGATTTTCTAATTTGTCGTTTATAAATGCATAATAAATGAATATACAACATAATTCCGCACGAAAGTAAGCGAAGTAAAACTAGTGTCCAACATCCAATTATATTGTACCCGGTAAGCTTTTATTTATACTTAACATTAAATGCTTACAGCATGTACAATTCTGTTGTTTTTTCGTCTACGGTGGTTTTAAGGGCGTGAATACTCTAAAGTAATATTTAATGAATATTATACAATAAAGAATCGTTGTGTTCATTATATTATATGGTAGATATAAGGTCATTTTCAGTACACTTGTTTTTTTATTTTAAAGAGCAAAAATGGTTCTATTTTCATTGGATAGTTAATATTTTAAATAATATATTATGTTATTCAAATATGCCTGTTGAATAATAAAATAAGTATTTAAATCTTAAACGAAAATGTTAAAAGTATATCGCTATTATAATTTACATAATACTTCCTAAAATCATCAAAGTACTAAAAATGATTTATCATCAATAATTATTATGTAATTATTATGTAATACTTATTTACACCTCTGAAATGTATTGTTAAAGAACTTTGATCGTTATAATAAAAAAACACTTGAGTGATTTATTATAAGAAAAAAAAAATTATTATTGTAGTTTATCTAATTTTTAATAAATATTATTTTTCATAAATATTTATCCATTATTTGATTTTAAATTTCAATAATGTATTTCAGTTACAAGATATGCTATCAAACATAATATGATACATCGTTGGTTTTGCTTGACTACATGGATTGATAACATTGGTTTTACTTATACATTAACATATAATATTTTTTAAATTATAGGTTATTTATATTTTATTGAATAATAAAACAATTTAAGAATACATTTCAACAATAAAATTAATTTAAATTAATAAAGTTAGTAAAATTGAATAATCAACGCTACATATTTTAATGCACTTCATCGATTTTTTTTTTTTTCTTGGAACAATTATCTTTACATTTTCATGAAGCCTCTCTGTATGCTAAAAACAGCATACTGATAGAGATACTTTAAAGTTTAAAGGAAGTTATTTTTAAATTTACCAGTCACTATATTACAGGAATCATGGAGACGTGGTTTGAGTCCCGACAGAGTGAAACATTGTTTACATTATTTTAGAACTTTTTAATAGTCTTACCCATTTTCAACTTTTAAGCATTATTAATTTAATTTTCGTAACCATAACATTACTCTCGATAGACATCTCCCACCAGTCAAATAGGTATCATATAAAATTCGTTCTACCTGTTTCTTTAAATCCATTTATATCAAACAACTTATTTGAAAAAAATGTTATACCTAAATCAATGACTTGAACAGTACAAATTAATCTCGTTTACGCCACCATCAATCGTATAAATACAATTTTGATCAAAATTACCTTTCATTCAAAACTATTTCTAGATTCTGAAAAAGTTAATTATTTGCTACTTTGCTACATGCCTTAATACGAGTACAAAGTTGTTATCGGATATTTCCGACGGATAGGAGGCGAAAACCAATTTTCCCATTAGAATGAAAAATAAGTGAAAAAGTTCCGGTACGTTCCTTCGCACAGTGTACTTGGACGAAACGCGCTTAAAAACAATCTTTAATTACATCCCGTCGCCTTCACCGAGGTTAACGATTGTTTCATACGATAGCTTTTCGATACAGCTTCCGCTGGCACACCATACACCACGTGTGCTAGTGACAACCACGTATACCGCAGCAGCAATCTTGAAGTCATCGGTAACTCATAAATTTCCAGCTTACCCTCAAAAACACCCATTTGTGGCACGCGCCAGGCTGGCATAAAACAATGCGGACCACCGCCTGCCGTATATTGGTTAAACTTTGATATTTTTTTTCCCATTTTTTCGGGAAAATACTGAAATTCTCTCACCACCGATCCGTTTAATTGTCTTAATAACTTACTATTCGAATGTGTTTGACATAATTTATATAAATATATAACATAGATATTTACATTTCGCAGTTTATACTTTATAGGACGTAATAGCATTATAATTTAAAATGTATTTTTCGCAACAATAAACTGTTGCGTGGTTGGATAACAAGATTGTTTTTTTTTGGTTTTCGATTTTTTTTTTTTTTTATACGAGACAAAAAAAAATAATCTCCAGTAAGTATTTATACTTTAATAGTGTAAGGTCAACATTTCTAACATTACTTATCAATTTCATTCATGACAATCAATTATTATGATTCACGAACTTTCATTGTATAGTGTATATTTTGTTCACTATTGTACACACGAATATACGAGTACATAGTAAAATATCTGTAAGATATTTAAATATGTTTTTATTTTTATTTTCTGTAAGAGATAAGTCTGAACAATAATTTAATATCGATATGGTAGCATTGGTAGGTGCATTGAATGTCAACAGAAAAATTAACTTAAATATAATTATTGTAACAATTATAGTGTAATATGGAAGTTATCTGATTATTGATCAAACCCGCACAAATTAATTATTTAGACCTCAATTCATAAAAGGATTTTTTTTTTCATTAGCTATTAGAAAATACTTTTTCGCTTTCAAACTTGTTACACAATTTTGCACTTTATTCGTTACATCGCTTGCATGTAAAATATATTATTTTCTTTATATAAGTTAATTTAATGCATGAGTCTACAAACAATAACGATACATGTCATATATTTTAAATAATCAAAAACAACGCCTTCTTCGTTCACAATTCATTTTTCTTTCGATTTCAAAGTGACTACATTCTATTATATAATATAAACGTGAGAGTATCCAGATATAACATAAGAAACTATTAATTCCTTGATATTATATAATATTTAACTGTATTAAGTAATTAGAAAAGAGTGAATTTTATTTTTGAAAATATCAAGTTTTAGAAGTTCTTAAGCTATTTAAGATTACCAGTAATAAATCACTAAACTTATTTATTCATTCAAGTTAAAAGGATAACAACTTAACGTCTTAACGTATTTTAAATGAAAAGCAGAGTATATTCGTTTTAAATGTTCTTTTTGACCCAAATATTTTCAAAAGTATGGAAAACAATATTTCTTGAATAATTTGTAAATAATTTATGATAGATTTTCATTTTCTGAATTTTGTATTGCTTAATAACTATTTGTACAAAAATATCTGTTACAAAAACATAATGTTACGTGAATTCATTTTTTTACTGAATACTTTAATTTCTATAAACTTTAATATTTGAAAAAGGGCGCGACTCCTAGATCAGATGAGTTAATGGCATGGGTGAATAATACTGCAGTATTGATCTTTTAAATTTGAAACCAAAGTATTAATGCTTTCGAAAACACGATTCTGAGTGAAAACGGTTGGGAGGATCGGGTTATAGTATTAATATTTATAAAAATCAAAAGTAAATTTTAAAAAAGAATCTCTATCAAAAAGTGATAGTCTTAATCGTCATCTTTTCTACTTTATTTACATTTTAAAAGCTATTAATATTATACATGACACAAATTATTAATATACGAGTATCTTTTGAAATTTATATCATCTCTAGAAAATGTTAATATAAATATTCTGTAAAAATTTCAAGTCACTTAAATTATCATATTATTAGAAAATATGAAATCGTTTTTAATCAGTGCCGTTGAATCAATATCGAGGAAACACCCGATTTCGTCAAAATATAATTTTCTAACTCTTATCAAATTTTTTACGCTCTACCGGGAAATGATTTTTTGGTTCCCTAGAAAGAAAAACTTTAATTAAACATTATACTACATTTTAAAATTACAAATATTGATATTGAAAAATGTATCACTTGTAACCACAAAAAATTAGACAGCCTTCATGATTTTTCTTGATTATCACTCGTATTTAAATTGGCTTACTTCCGCCATTATTGGAAAAACTGTTGTGGAATTCAAAAAATGAACTCTCTAGTGCATCAACTAAACAATGTTTAGAATCGAAAAAATATACTTCTATTTATGATAAGACAACGTTTTCGAGGAACAATCATGATTACATACACACACAAAAGCACACTTCATGGTAAAACCAATACATTCTCGTTTCACTCAGAATCAAAATGTTATAATAATATAATGTATTGATAAAACATACATTTATCTGCTAAAGTGTAAGCATTCAAAGAAGTATAACATTATTTTATTATGATATATCCACTAATTCCAATTTCTATTGATATTTTGGCCATTGAAGTTCATTTTTTTTAAAAAGCCAAGCAAAAATGATAAAAATGGTTCAAATCACCTATGAACACACATCAAAGTTTTTTTTAAAAAGTGCATTGAGAGCTCACAACTTTTATGCTTAAATAATTTAATTTTTTAAAAATTCGATTTTCGTAAAATTGATATGTACCTAATAAAAACGTATATTCAACATGTCAATTGGTCTTACCTCTTAAAGAGAATTCTGAGGTAATACTAAAGTTGGGTTTTATTTCGGAAATACCTTTTTTTTTTATTTTATTTATTTTGCTTTTGTCAGCGAACATTACAGCAATGCGAAAAGGAAATACCTTTATTTCGCACAAATAATAATCCAGTTAAATTTTCTTGAATTCTTGATATACTATAGTCAACATTTGAACCAGTGTTATTTTAAATTTAAATTCTGCAACTGAATATTTGTAGGAAATTATAAAAATTCAAAACAATCATTTTTTTTATTATAATAATTTAAAGTTTATGGAAGGAGAGAAATCGTATAGGGAATGTTGGTCAAATGTCTACCACACTTCATCGCTTCTCTAACTTTTTGTGAATTAAATCACGCAATGGAAAAAACGGAACTGTTCAGTTGAGTTATTATTTTCGGGAATGAAAAAATTCCTTGTTAAAATGATTTACGTTAACGTTATTAAAATCAAAGTTTTATTACACTGCGAGCGAAAATATTAGAATCAACCTGATGACTGTATTATAGTTAATATGTTAAATAAGATTATGATACTGTTTACGATAAAATTTGTAAATTGCGTTTCGTACGTGAATAGCTGCGGGTGATTAAAAAACAATATGAGCATTTTTACTATTTCCAAAGTTTTTTGTATTTTAATAAAGTCACAGATAAAGTTGAATATTATAATACGTATATGTACGTTTGAGTTCCATACAAAGTTTTAATACCGAGGTTTTAAAAATGTCAAAGTACGAGTAATATTATTGTTATCATATTATAATTTAAAACAATGCAGCAGTTATCAAATGCTACTCAAACGAATATTTCAACATGATATTCGTACTTGATAGAAATGGCCACGTCAAATGACAATAATTACACTGTTGATTTGTTTGCATTGTATTTCCACGTCGTTTGTTTTACACGAACATTCACGAGTATATAATTAATTTTATATTTTAATTGTCATACTTATCATTTCAATATTTTATGGACTTACGTACGGCATTTTAGATTTTTAGTGAAACGAGGAATTTCTTGGTTTTATCGCGTGTTTTTTGTTGTGTCAGTGTGTACGATTTCAACTAAAAGGATTGATCCAATGTGTATTTGCCTGGTACTTTTTTAAAATAAAATGTTGTCCAGGTGGTGCTTTGAAAATGTAATTTTTTTAATTTCAACAATTTTCTTATGAATTAAAAACAGAGCAAATTTCAACCGAGATCGAGAGTTAAACCCTGCATCGTCGACAGTATTTTTGCCACGCACTATCCATTTTTTTTCTTTTTCATGGATACAAGATAGTTGGTTGTTTTTCTAAAAATATTAATCTTAGCAAATCGAAACATATATATATATATATCATTGATATATCATACATTACATCAGTATTAGTATTTAAAAGAAATCTTCTAATTTTCGAAACATATTTTGATTAATTGACACTGCTTGAACTTAACATCATGATTCTCTCCAAAATGTACGCAGGATTACCAACCTTTCAACTAATACGATAAGTCCAAACGGGACATCCAGAGATGCATACTTTTGGAAACACGAGCCACGTATCCACGCGACGCCAGACCCCATAATCCATATTGAGGTACCAAAATAGCACTGGCTAATTAATAATAATCAATTTATTGGTGTGAGATCCGAATATGGACTCGATGTAACCAGTCGCGAGCATAAATTGACGACCGTACAGCACTCACTAAGGTTAACAGGAGTCTGTAGTTGAAAAATTAACCAATTTTATTTACAATATTTTATCAAAAATTAGAACATGAAAAATCCATACTAAAAAGTTTGGTTCTAATACTATCAACTATCTTTAGAAATTGAGACTGATGCATCCGACCCCTTTCACTCAGAATCGTTTTTTCGAAAGTAATAGTATATTGGTTTTAAGTATAAAAGACAAATACAGCAATCAACCCATGACTGTATCTCGCCCGGCGTGGAGTCTCACCCGACCTTGGAGTTTCGCCCTTCTTGGGTATTGTTGATTATTGTAGATAACGATTTTTGATGTCCAAAGAAGCATTCAACATACTCGTATGATCTAAATATTAAAAAACCCAATAATTGGCGCCAATAACCATTCTTTAAATTATATTGTACAATACTGAACAAAGGTTGACGTTAGTTTTTGGAAATAAAGTATTTGTTTTAATTTACATACAAAATGACCGTTAATTAGGATGGCAGAGAATCGTGTTTGTAAAACTGAATAGACTGTTAATTTTTTTTTTTTGAAAATATAAAACATATTTATTAATTGAAATATATATTTCATGATTATGTGAGCAGAATTATTGTAAGTAGTACCTCTGTCTTATATATTTAGTCTGATGAATCCCTGTTATAATACGCTACAGTCGATTTTTCATTTGTATCCATCTATAATAAATTATAGGACATTGAAAGTACTAAAAAGGTAGTGTTTCAAAATCAGAGCATAAATATTTATTAAAAATAACAAATTAAAAAAAAAAATACATGGTTGTATAGTTAATGTATATTTAATGTCACCATTAACTTTAATTTTAAAATAAAAACTTGCAGGTGAGATTTACAACTACGATTCACTTTATCAGATTAAATAAAAATAAATGTATTGTTGATTAATAAAACTATATATTTTTACAAAAATACAGAGTACACACAAAGTCGTTTTTAAAATTCCATCGATTATTAGTGTTTAAGTCCCAATTCATACTTATTAAATAAATTTCCATACTACCCAAAATACATAAAAACTCTTTAAGTTTGTTTCGAAACCAATGAAGTTATTACCGTGGAGTAGATCCATTATCAGATATATTTGATTTATTACTTTTCATGGTTGTTTTTGTTTGTGTTGTCAACAACTCAACATTAATTGCAATTATAAATCACTCGTCTGATCACGACGGTCCATTAAAAGAGTATATTATATAGTAATTACAATGATAAATATTTAATTGTATGAGAAAAAACATTATTTGTAAAAAATCTTAGTTTAAAAACAAACAAATAAAAAATTATTTATTTTTGTCAAGCTATAAATGGAATTTAGCGTATCAAATGTAAACATACTATGTAGTTTTCACTATATTAATGTTCTATTTTTAAAATAAAATAAAAAATAAGAGAAACATTATGACTAATAAGGTATATTCATTTAAAATCTAAGTTTGTCATAAATCATATAATATTATATTATAAATTAATGGTATTTGTACCATTTTCAAAGCGTAGCGGTGATAATGGGATGCTTTTTAATTTCCAGTGCTAGACTTAAAAACTTTGTACATTCAGCGGGACGAATGGTATAATTTGTCATTGTTATTCTACGAGAAAGGGTATTCAGCTTCTGTCCACTGCCAACGTTGAGAAAGCTTAGTTGTTTGGAAGGACAATTCCCAAAAATGATAGAATATCACTCAGGAAGTATACTAACCTATTGCAGCTATACAATTGCACTGCGGTGAATTAAATGTACATCACTGAATACATCACTGATAACAACAAGCACAATCGTGTTACATTCAGTGGAAGAGTGATAAGTTACCACAACAGAAATAATCTCAATGTAATAACAAATGTGGAACTTGTAATCTTTGTTTCTTTAGATTTTCATAGGTGGGTATATAATATTACTCGATTAATAATTTTCTCCTTTTTTATTTTTTAACTAAATTAACAGTTGATAAATATTATTTCAATATGTGCATTATTGCACAAATATTTTAGCCTTATATTACAATTTTGACACATATTCGTACTTTGAGTTGGAAAACTGTAACATTTTAGAGTAATGTATGGATATTGTTTCCTGGAAATTTTAAATTCACAAAATCAAATGATAAAATATATTTTAAACAATTTAAATGAGAAAGTCACTATATTCCAAAGAGTATATTTCGAAGAATCAGTGTTGATATCTTTAGTATTTATTATATAGGTAGCACCAAAAACTTGGTAACATACTCTTTACGCGTTATTGTTCTTTTATCATCTAAAATTGTGTTTATATTTAGTTTTCAGAGATTAAAATAGTTTTAATAAATTGTTCATTTATGAAACTCCTTATAAATTTTACATTTATGCTGTTATATATATTTTATTAGAGGTGTTATTTTCTCGACACTATTTTATCAGTTGCATGTTTGAATATTATAACTTAATGCAGACCTAAAAATTATTAATTTACCAACGAATACTTGTTAAAATTAAGTTTCAATGGTAAAAATATCCAAGCAATATATTGTAATTTTGAACAGATTATCAAATAAACTTGCTACATTTTTAAGTAAACATATTGTTATGATATCAAAAATAAATTTTTAAACATTTTTCTAAATAAATTGAATATAAATATTTGAAAACTAAAAAAAAAATACTTCTCTTAGATATGTTATGAAGTGTTTTAATTCGAGTACAATTATTGATTTTATCAATATTTGGGGAGATAATCTATAGTATGCCTATATGTAGATAATTAATCGGAATACCTTTATATCGAATAATATTAATTTATATAATTGTTTGTAAAAGGTGATAAATTGTTATTCTTGTGACCCACGATTTATATTTTATTTAGAGAAAATTCTGAATACATGAGTTCAACTTTATAAATTACCAACAGTGTATTAAAAACAATTTTTTTTTTAGAATTCTCTTATATTTTAGCCATTTCTTACGAATATTTAAAAATTACATAGAAATATCAATACAAACAGCTGCGTTTTATTATAATATAGGGTTGTTTTGCCACAAACATTGTTTGAAAAATAGTAAAAAAAACACACATCAATGTAAAACTTATATAGTTTTTCGCTCAAAGCGAGGTATAGTAAAGATTGATGAATGAAGAAATGGAAATGCAGTATAGATGTATTATTAATTGAAAGTCGATTGATACCTTTTTATAACTCATTTTCACGTCTTAATATGAAATTAATAAAATATTGTAAAAAAAAACAACATTTAAGTACTGTGAAAATGTAGAAATAATTTAACGTGGCCAAAAAACGATTAGTGTGTAAATGCAAACGTTAATATATCATGAATTCTTAGGTGTGGCACTTAGGATGGAGAAGAAAAAAAAAGATCACTATAAGTTTTCAATATGTGTACATATAGAATCTACTAAATCTACTATAAAAAGTGAATGTAATAAAAATAGGATTTCCCTCATAGTTTAGAGTAATAAGACCATAGTAATATAGCATTGCTTACTTAGGCTAATTTTCCCTATCAATGAAAACACGCATCGCGTTGTCAATACATCAATACATTAAAAATATTATATATATATATATATATATATATATATATATATATATATATATCAAAATGACTATAACAAGGTATTGATCGTTTCGATGATTTTTTTTTTTTGCTTGAGTTAAATTTAAAATATTTGTTCAAAGTACAAGACGGAATTATCCTTCTATTTTTCTGTGAAAAATCACACGGAACATGAAAAAAACAACTTTGGACACAACTATTTTTGTGTGTATATATTCTTTTTTGAACCATACCCGTGTAAGTTATGGACAGTTCTAGACTTTTAAAAACACAAGGGAAATTGTTGTATAAAGTAATTAATTTGAACACATTATAAAACAAAAAAAATTCACCCAAACGCATTGTGTTAAATGGAATTCTAATGAATTTAACGCACTATGAAAAAAAAAACGATTACTTTACTACTCACTCCAACCAGTGTACGTTTGTATTAAAAAATGGTTTCATTAAAATAATATGAATTATAATGCAATTTACCTGCAGAATGTTTACATCACTTATTTTAATGGGGAATCTTAAGCTGCTGATTGCTTTCCATCGATGACGTAAATCTGTTGTCATTCGTTGTTTTTACGTGTTTAAATTACATTTTTGAAGCGTTGTTTTCTGTATATTTCTTTGGTGACGGTATTATTTCGGTGATCACAAAAATCGCTTACGTTTTATATCTGTTAATTATGAATATTGGTCACGTTTTAAAAAGGAAGAATGTAGAATAATCTGTTGTCAGTACATACAAATATCGCACTGGGTTGTAAAATTATGCTTTAGTTTATATATTGTAGTGTATAATAGGAAGAAATAATTATATAATTTTCTTTAAAATTCTTTTTTTATATACTTGAAATTTCATCCCTGCTTTGATCGCGAAATTCGACTTAATTATATTAATTAAAATAAATTAATATAGTTAAGGTAAAACTATCGAAGAACCTTTTTCATCACTTATGTATTCTTGTGAATTTTGGGTATACGAGGTACGAGGACACTCGTATATGTAGTATCAGTATCTCAGTCAGGAATAATTAATAATGCTCTTTCCTCTTTCGTGAGTCTTGGTATTAGTGTGGTATGTTTTTTACATTTGGTGAGTTTTTAATTTGGTGGTTTGGAACTCGTTAGGTTGTGCAATAGGGGTTATGGTTTCTATTTTCTTCTTTTGGAACGGTCGTCACGCCAGAACATCGAAACTGCCGGTTTTCGGGCCCGAACTGGTGAAAGTGCGTTTGGATACAGCCGCCTTAACCCCTCTCGACTACGACGCCTCTATAATCCTTTTACTTTTGTACTTAACTAAACAAATACTTAAATTAAATTAAAACTTAAGTGATTATGTGAACAAGGTTCAAAGAACAATCCATCATTTACAAAATATGACACATTTAAGACCTTAATTGACAATAATTATAACAAATAGTACCTAGCTCTGCGACGCCCTGAACTACGAAAATGTAAAAAAAATAGTATCAATATTTCCATGATAACAGGAAGTCTAGACTTTATTTTCGAGTTTTAATCGATGTATGAAATCTAAGTGAAATTGATTAAAAATGAAAAGCTTAAAAATACTTTAGTGTACATTTCAAAAACTCGTACAGATGAGGCTCTATCAGCAAATACCACATTTTAGTATCGGTCCCATTCAAAGGCCATATATAATGCCTATTGTTAATATACAACATGCCTTCCTAAAGCATTCATTTTCAGATACCAAGAGTACAGTCATTTTATCCGAAATTATAAACAATTTATACAATTTATTAACGCTTCAGCGCTGTTAATTGGATCATGTTATTAAGTTTTTTGAGGTTTGGAAATGATATCGTGCTTAGTACACTAAGTCAAATTTATGACGCAATATTAGGTCCACGGGCTTTTGTGTAGAATTGTGGTGATATAATGCCTAATACAAGTTACATGGATACGCTTACATGCCGCATTGCCACCCGTTAAATACTGCACAATTATTCGGGTTACGTGACTTTATCAAGAAAGTCCTCACAGTTTTCATACAATCAGCTAACACATAATGCTATAAGTTCTGGTATTGCGGGGGGTGATGAAAACTCGATCTTTACACGAATGAGTATGTAACTTGGTAACAAAATTATCATTGTTACTACAACGTAATTTATTTCTAATGCTGGAGAGTTTACTAATTATTTTTTGCTCAAGCAAGTCCCGTAGTACTTTATTTTATTCAAGGTTTTTAATTTTATTTATTGTCATCCAAGTGTGCTGTAAAATAATTGTTATATAAAAACAACTTAAATACAATAAAAATATACTTAAATTTGTAATTAGATATTCATTTATTTGGTTACCGCACAAAATGTAAATAAACGATTTTTCTTAATTTAGAGTGGTACATGATTTACAAAATTATTGTTTCATAATAAGATTAATAAGATAAATGCTATTCGTATCTAAAAAGTTATGCATATTAGTTTTAAATTTTAAAACAATTATTGTCTTGCATTATAAAAAATAATGAAGTAACTAACACACCTTTAAAATTTAAATTAATTTCATACAGAATAATACTGATTGATAATATTCTATATGTAGTCTTAAAGTTCTTGCTCGTAATGTTTATAAATATGTTCGAGGTCATGAAACTATATGAAAACAATACATATCATATTAATTAGGTACCTTTGTATTTACCATGTATTGTAGTTTCATAAATTTACCCCGTGAGTTAAACTAACAGTTTAAATCATAACACGTCAATTAAAAAATGTTTTACATAGTTTTTAAAATATGTTCCAACCGCGTGATTATAAGCAATAAAATGCACACCACACGTCATGTGTGTTATACGTGTAAAATGCAAGTTTACAGTTATTGACGTTAACTTTTAATGTTATTGAGGAATAATAATTTAAAATTTGTTTTTACTTTTTTGCTTGTTTATGCTTGATCGTGTTTGATGTGTATACCCGTGGGGTAGGAGTACATCGAAAAAGCGCTACAGGATACAAAACAAATCATGATATTGGTCTATAATAGATGCGTATCCTTAGGCATTTTTGTATTTATGTATTTTTGTATTTATAGGCATATTTATTTTTGATATTTTTATATTAAAGAAATATATTATGTAACAATCTTAATTAATAATTATGAATGGGAACAAAAATGTCTTTTTTATTCATTATGTTACCTATAAATGTTACAGTTCGTCTATAAGGTAAAAATATTTAAAATACTATTTACGTTGATCTAGGCTGTATAAAATCCAAAAGAAATAAATTCAAAGATTATTGTGTCATATTTTCATGTTGTTTTTCATTTCAAAAAGTAGACAAAATTACTTAAGTACTTATAATTATTTTAATTTCAATTGATTTTTATAACCAACCGTAAACAAAAAAAACATTTATAATGGAAAAATACTCGTAGGTATCGTTTAAATTACGTTGAGTTTCTCATACGTAATAATATCTAAACATATTACTATAGTAATAACGGTTTTATCTTTTTCTCAAATTCTTTATAATTCATTAAATACTGAATTCATATAGAGTAAATATTCTTACGGAATATGCAATTTAATGAACTTTATAAATATCATACCTTGAAATATATCGAAGTTTTAGAGTTAAAACATCACAAATTTTGTTGCAATAATGCTCTAAGAATAGTCTGATAACACGTGCTATAAGTATCTACAGAAATCTCAAATCTTTAGACTATTAAAAGCATATTTTGTAGATTATATAATAAGCATTTGATCCAACGGTATTGTTTTTGCCATAAAAGTATCAAATATCTTGTGCCATTGCTTGCAGCTGAATTGTCTGCGAAAACATAATAAAACGCTCATTCAATTGAAATGCCGAACGCTGTTCGAAATTTACTTTATAGCCTTATAGGCTTTGAAAAGTGTTCGACATAAATTCCGTTTTATGTAGTTGTTCAACAGTTGTTGCAGTGATTTTGGCATATTTATAATTTAAAATAACACCATATCACTTCATATCCACCCATTATGGATTCAATTATGGGTTATCCATATTATTTGATAACTAGGGTATGGATTTTAATGTGAATAAAAAACATAAAATATTCAACGAAAGTTTTAAATAAGCATTGTATCAAAATTAATTTTTGAAAAGGTATTACGCAAAAAGAAGACACGACCATCACACTTGAAAGTTTCACATGTATAAATTCTTAAAGATACTAAGAAAATTTTATTTTTTGTGGACGGAACTATCGGGATTTAGTCGATATAATTACACATGAAAAAAATTCACTAGAACACACGAAGAACAACTGCTTCGAATATACTTCGCCGTATTATATATACGGCGATGAATAAATCTATAACAATTTATTAGATAACTATCCCATCTTATTTATTATCATCACAGATACCGTTTCCAATATATGTCTGTAAATATGTAATTATTGTTCGAATATTTAAAAATATGCTTTTTATTTGAAAAATGTGAAAATATGTAGAAAAATACATCTTATTTTCTTCGGAATATTATAAATTATCCTCATATTTTATCAGCACTGAAGAATCAGTTTTCAATAAAATTATGTCTTGTATAAAATTCCACGCTACCATAAACATTATATTTATGCTTTTTATGCCTACTTTTTTTCTTAACTTAATAATTCAAGTGGTAATAGTTGTTTTTATAACACTATATAGGTATAGAATAAAATTGAACAGTAATTTTTTAATATATATCTATAGTGAGAAAGATATTATGTTTACTTGTAATATTAATAAATAGGCTATATCTTAGTCGTCTTCTACATTAGTTCGAACTTTTTTGATATTGGAATAGGCACGGGCTGCATTATTATTGATTTAGAATGTTAAATTTGTGTATACTTATGTTGGTTGTTTCTCTTTAAAATATCTAAGTATTTCAAGTTAACCTCTGGGGACCCAAAAATCAAAAGATTTTATTTTAAATTATTGTACCTGAGTACTTTTAGGAATTTTTTTGTGGCCTTTGGAGCTTTTAAAAACCAGACTTCGTGAAGTTCCCGAGAATAAATTATACTTTTTATTATAAATTATTATACGTTTTTTTCATACAAAACCTTATTATTTTTTATTTTATTAATTTCCAAAGAAGTGTTCAATCAACAACTTTAGGTATTTAAGTGAATGATAAAAAACAAAAACAAATATATGCTTTAAACAAGGATAACTTAAACTTAAGTTGAACTCAACTATAACAATTTGTAATCAATGGAGCTATCCGTGTCAAGTTTCACGAGTAACTCAACATACAGATGTATTGAAACGAGTGGTAGAAATACTGAAAAATAATTTTTTTTTTCTACAGTGTTTTTGCCAAATTTCACATAATTGCAATATATTTCTAAATTATAAATAGCCCATTTTTATTTTACATATAATGACATATTTGGGTATGAGTATATATTTTCACATATTTTTCATAATTTATAAATAATAATTGTTTACGTAAACATTTAATTGGTTAAATAATAAACAGGGCTGATCGGGACCTACTCGTATAAGATACTTATTTTTTTTTCAATAAACAATATTATGTTGAACAAAAAAACTTAAATTTTGGAGGGTATAAACTTGCAATATTTTCCATGGGAAACGCCGCGGCGTATAGTTATAGGTTTTAAAAATGATTTATGGCCGAAACAATGTTTGTCGGATCAGCTATAGTTGTATGTCAAATGTATTGAAATTTATACCTTTTTGTAGAGCGAGTTTGTACTACTATTTATTGCATCTTTAATATAATAAGTGTTCACATGTCTTAAACAATAACTCTGTACGAGTTAAACGTGTTCTAATCTTCAGGAACACTTAAACTGCGTACTTTTGACACACCTGCAGAGAAAGGGTATCCAAGATGCTGTATGAAATTATTCTGAGATACATATATACAGGTAAATGCAGATAATAAAGGACGGGTAGAACATCACTTATAAACTGATCAACTGATTAAACGTAGTGGAACTGTCTTTTTCCGTAAATAAGAACTGTTAGCAATCTGTAGTTAACGAAAGTCCCCATAAAGCAACTAGTCTCATCTTATCATGCTATTGACCAACGTTAATTCAAATCATTATTATTACGTTGATATCCATTGTACTTCGAGTGAATATTTAGCATTTAATTTCTAGGGTTAAGGAATAAAGTTTATAATATACTGTTATTTGGACTTGTAATATAAAAGGTGTTTTTAACTTCTCAGACAGTTTAGCTTCGTCAAAATTCTTATAAACATTTTACCGTCTTGGGCATTTAATACTGTTCCGTTGTCGGTATAACTTACATTCCTATTTATATCTTCAAGATACTGCTTTTAAGGCATTACCTACTGCTTAAATATTACATGTATGTAGAGTATTTTAAAAATTTTTTTCAACATAATGCAATTTAATTATTCAATTGTAAAAGCATATGGTTAAATATTATTAACATATTTTAAATCAAAAATATATTGTAAAAAAAAAAAACACCAACATATTATGTGTTCATAGAGAGTCGGACTGC
This sequence comes from Periphyllus acericola, assembly GCA_949715065.1. NCBI lineage: Eukaryota > Metazoa > Arthropoda > Insecta > Hemiptera > Aphididae > Periphyllus > Periphyllus acericola. The sequence goes on from OX454268.1 coordinate 7,214,540, forward strand.
GATAAGACTTTAGAACAACGTATACATAATTTTAAATTAAAAAAATATGGAATAAGCAAATAACGCCTATATTTGGATACGGCTATAAATTATAATACCATGGTGTTATCTAAAATAAAATAAATTATACAACAATGTAAAAGCGTTGTCAGAGGAAATTTGTTTTATTTTCTAATAAGCATATGGTTGAAATACGTATTTGTATAATTAGATTATAACATAAATGATGAATGCTATATTGGAAATAACTTGGGACTAATTGATAATATGACTTGTTATTAATTATTAAATTTAATACGTACAAGCTGTTATTTAACTGCTGTATAATAATAGTAATTGAACTAATTACTCTTACCTCTGTTATTTGTGTTTGCGCAGGTATGGCAAATGGTTAACCGTATTAATTGTAGAGCCCAACCAGCAGTCGAGTTCAAAATAACATATTATTGTCTTTGAAAAGTGTTAATTAATTCAATTCATTGTCTCCACTTGGACAAGTGCGACTTTAAGGCTAAACAATGAATTTCATAGCTTAAAATATTGGTTAGACAGAGTTTAATGATATTATGTTGAAACATAAGTGAAAATATAACAAACTCAGAGTGCTTAAAACAAACTCGGCAGCAAAAGGGCTCGCTTTTTTACAAGAAAACCCATTAGGTATGACATTGTCCATGTATAATTCTTACAAATTATAACGTATAGCTGCAGGACGGTGTATTCATTTATAACGGCAATGCGCACGCTGGAAATGTTATATAAATTATGTTTCAGCATTAGCCGAGTGTTAAATGACAGCAGATTTAAAGAACTGTGCAATATTCGGGAACACATAGTCAAAACATGTACGGAAACAGTTATTTTAAATTATGAAGAAAAAAGCTCGACAGAACAAGATTGCAATTGAACAGTGTAGAAGTGTTCATATATTTTGCCGATTCCTAAAGCGCATGCGCTAACCCGTTGGAATGGCGTACAGTCAGCTTACCCCAGATGTTTCTTTAAGCAGACAATCACGGAACCTTTATGACTAAAAAAAGTACGTTTAGTGTGTTAATATCCAGGAAAATTTAAAAGGAACGTTTTTAATATGGCCATCAATAAATTAATATAGTTCATTTTTCAACTCTATACAAATGTATGGGTAAAAAACCTACAATAATGCCAGTATAAATTATTATGTGTTGAATCTGTTCTGTGACACCATATTGATATTTACGTTAAAAAATGTATTTACCACAGAGAATAATTGATGGGCTTATCCATATATTGATCGATTGGTTAAGATGTTAATTATATTTTAACCGGCCAAATTATTAAATTATACGTAATAGTAAGAATAAGTGGTGATCAATATTACGTATATTACATTTAAAAAACTTCAATGTTAAATTAAAACATCGAGTTATATCTGTTGAATAGCATAGCAATTTATGAAATATTTTTCCGCACATAAAGTATTGTCTATAACCATCTAGCAACTTGACATCTAAAAAATTGAACATAAGTAGATTTTAAGTAACTTAATCCACAAGTGGTTCAATATAATAATTATTCGAGTAAATTCTTGCAAATGCCATTTTTATCAAAGCCCTAGTATCCTTATTGTTTTAACATAATACTCTCCGATAAAAAAAAAAATTACTTATATAATTTTAGATCCGTAAGCCGCTCGCTTGCGTTCGGTTTATAATTCTTTAAATGATCATTGTTCTCTAAAAAGAAATATTTTTTAGTATTTATTTACAAATCACTTAGTCTAGTTAGTAGTTAGATATTGAAAGTCAACCGAAATATTTTGTTTTTTTACTATACGTATAAAAAAATTTTGATCTAGTTTTTGATCTAGTTCCACGCTTATATTATGCTGTTTCTGTCGATTTTGACAATATATTTGGTTTTTTGATTGAACGTATCAAAGTCGTTATCACGTTTTGAGAGTGATAAATGTTTTTTTTTTACACTCGGAACCGCATACATGTTTTTTGTGATATAACTTAGCGGTCACGCTAAACGGTCTTATACGTTTGTTTAGGAATTTCGATGAAAGAAACCATTGCATGTAACCAGAATCCCAATAACGATTTTCTTCAACATTTATTGATTTACCATGTCGGCCGGACTAACGTGTATGGGGGGTGCTTTCAAAACGTTTCAATATTATCCAACAAAAACACACTCGAATCCCGATGACCATCGATATCGTTATTTTAAATTTACCGAATATTGTTTCAGTGGCAAATTAATTTCATCGAAATCAATTTCCCTACTACCGGTGTTTTATCGTCATATTATTTTGCTTAGGGGCGTGAAACTGTTTATTGTTTTGTTGATCCACATGCCTTGTTGTTCAAAATTACAATGCTACAATTTACAATATTATATGTACAGGAAAAACCGTTCTCATTATATTTTGTCCGTATTCAAAAGTTATTTCACGAACACAATTGTTGCGTACAGCACTCTCACAACGCCAGAAATTCCAATATTGTTCTATTTTGTTCGTTGAATGTGAAATTATACAGGACCAAACGAATACAATTAATAAACTAAAAAAGGTAACTAATATAATGGTATGATCGTCGTATGTGTTATGTTTTCTCGTTGGTGTTCAAATGTTATTTAAAAGATCTAATACCGTGCAACTATATTGATCAAAGGTCTGGCGAATACCTACGCTTGAAGCAACCAGAATTCATGGGGTCTAATACTACCAATGATATGACTGTGGCACTGTGCTTTGAACAATTATTTAAATAAACCGATAGTTTGCCATGGGATATATTCGACAGAAATCGCTCATCAAAATTAACTACAAGCTAATTGCGATTTCCTTGTATAATCTGAGTTTAGTAAAATGTGGTTCATCAATGAATAACAACCGGATGCGAATATACTGTACATAATCGGAAATTGCATTTGTCGGATATTTATTTCAGATCGTATTCTCAAATCATTAGATTTGATTCATTTTGCAAAAAAAAAAGTTTCAAAAATCTACTAATAGTTAACATAAGTACTTAGTAAATGTTTTGATAAAATGTGGAAGTGTCGATATATCTATAATATAATATATGTTTCGATTAGCTACGATTAGTATTTATAGAATAACTGCCAAATAAACAAATTCTTTTGAGAAATATTGTGTCCGTTAAAAGTAAAGGAAAAGATAACGAAAATACTAAACGTCTTAGGGGTTCTATTTTCGATATTGGTTGAAGGTTTTTGCGATTTTCGCTCTGTCTTTTTCAAAATATTTGAAAAACTATAAAGGAACTGAAATAATAAACGTCTCTAAGTACCAACTAGATAACATTTCCTTTCAGAAGAGTACTCAGTTTTTATACATTGGAACAATCGTTCTGATAGAAAAGTGTGTGACAGACAAATTAAAATAAACACACAACCATCCTAAAACATATACATATTTTCTCGTTTCGTATCTCAGTATCAAAAAAAAAAAAAAACGTTGATGAAGAGCTAGAATAAGAAATACATTAATTATTCTATTTACTATTTTACTATTTTTTTTCAAAATAATATTAAAAATATGGTTCACTAAAAAAAAAATAATTACAATTTATGCGCACATTTATTTTATTTTCAATAAAAAAGACACATTTTTTAAAAAAATGTTTATTGCTGTTATTTTGGTTTTAAATATACGTTAAGAACTAAACTACTAGATACGCTACATTTTGAAAATCAAATTTTTTAACCAATTTAAAGCACTCTTTTATTTCTAGCCAAAGATTAACAACAAATTAGCATTTTTCTATCAAATAAAACGTATACATTAAGAGCACGATATGTATCGTTGTGATACGATCATATTACGTAAAACTGCTGATGTTGGGTTTTTTCTTATACCATTTTGAATCATACACGGACATACAAGACCAAAACTATTTTATGACAATCAGAACAAATTGAAGTTTATTCAAATTTCATCTTAAACATGTTTTACGGTAATTTTTATTTTCCTCCATTTTTGAATATTAAATGCTATGACATCTCAACTTTCGCATTATAATAAATAACAATACAATTAATGGCATCGTGTTGTTGAACTAAAAAAAAACCATATCGTAGAACTATGGCATTATATTTTTATTCGTATCTTTTTAATATTCGATGCATTTACGTGACTTTTGTAAACTTAATCCGGTGACCCTGGGCGTGTTCAAAAATTGTTACAAACTTCAAAACATGTATAATTTAATACGTTACACAATTTTATTCTGTATTGCTAATCAGTATAAATTATGCAGCAATAAATTACGGTAGCCTACGTTCAAAGCACTTGCAGTGTAATTATCGTCGAGGAACGGTTTTTACGAGCATTTTTCTTTTCGACCATACGGCTGATACCATTTTCACCAATTGGTATCCGCCATTAATGTACTTCACATCGCTGTATGTCGATAAGAGCGATGGCAAGACGTATATTACGTGAGAGAATGACTTGCCGTTTGATTTAGGAGCCGTCGGTGGATTGGGCCGAACCAGTACGCCTCGGCACTAATCAGTTTAATGCACCGTCATAAACTAGGCTCTTTGGAACTAAAAAGCTTATCAACATTCGAACAGTAATTATTTTATTATACGTATAATGTGCATTCATCCAACGTAACTGGTAAGCGTCTATCGAAAATTAAAATGAATATTGTGTGTACAATAAGAACATGATGAAAATCAATTTAATATCAATCTACTGATTTACTTAAAATTAACAGTTTTTTTTCAGTATGTTCCGTCACAAATTATGATTATTATACTTCACAATATTATATTTTATATAGATGTCGCAAAAATTCAAGCCACGATGGATTTGTACTTTATGCAGTAGATATTTTTACCAATATTTATGCAAAATAATAGATAAAAATTAAAACCACAGCGCGGACTATACTTGTAACTACTAATTACTATAAACGAGATATTAACAAACATTAGTAATTGTATAAATAAATACGATGTAACAAAAGTCATCTGTTGAAAATGAAACATTATAATTAAAAAAAAGTATTGTTGTTTTGAAACGAGAGAAATAATCTCCAACGTTACATCCGCTGCTCAATTCACAGTAAAATAAACACTAACAAATCAAAGAACCATCTGTACCTAATTTTCAGTAATGATAAAAAACCGTGGAAGAAATAAAAATAAATTATAACATAATGTTTTTCACCATAATTTACAAAATATACATATATGTGTATGTATTTACGGTTATGTAATTTATTTGGGTTAGAGTGGTTGATGTTGACTATTACACTTTTAACAAAAATTTCACCCTAACGTGATCTTTAAGCCGGATCATTCGTTACTATTATTGTTTTTTAATTATCTTTTGATTAAAACAAATTAATTATATGGATTGGTCCGGAACTTTTTCATAGTTATTTAGTTGCACGTGTTTTCAGAGATATTTGTTTTAAAAACATCATGATACAATATACAGGTTTTATTCAAAGTATTATTGTTTGTAATATTGTATTATCGTAATTATATTATAATATTTGTAATATTGTATTATCGTAATTGTATTATCATATTTGTATTTTTGTATTATCCTATTTATATTAATTGTGACCGGTACGTGAACATTGGAGACCAGCGACGAATCCCCGTGATAAGTCACTTCTCGCCGTGTATTACGACCGTGAACACGTACCGACCGTATTACCGTTAACTAAATTGTCGTTGTCGTGTCGTGGTTAACTATTATTTTCTATTGTATTGTTATCGTTTTTTTTTTAATAGTAGTCAACACCATCATAATAGCTGAGTCGAATTATTGAAGTTTTCCTAGATCCTAGTCCTAAACTCTTAGTCTCACCATAAAAATTATACACCAAAAAATTATACAGTCCACAATCTAAGGATCAATTATTGTTAAATTGCTAACCTATGAGATGAAAATAAAATTGTGTGTACATAAATACCCCAAACCAATAATATTAGCTTATTCATCCATGAAATCTCCACACGTTTTATTTACAGTTGGGTATATTTTTACTTTTATATATCGCAAAAATACGTGTCTTGAACTCATTAAAAATCTCACACTTCTAAAGTTATTGTGATAATAAAATAATTTATGAACTACAAAAGCAATAATAGTAAATTATTAATTTCTAAAATTATCTCTTTGTTTTCACCATAGTATTATATTGCGTACCACATCCAATTTTCCAAACAGTATATTCGATTTGTTTTCGCCGTTTTTAATTAGATTTTTTCCATTTTTATTAAAATCAAATGTTTACAAATTTAATTAAACATTTAAAAGTGCATTGTTATCAGAATGTTTTCATATGATATATTTTTTGGGAAAAAATAACTGCGAAACCTTGGTCCGCGACGGAGGCAGAAAGCAGGTTTTCATCATACCCGCATTAGGTTTTGTTCACTTAATATAGTCGAATCGTTAAACGTGTTTCGTTGATCTTAAAAGTCTGCTGTTTCGACGTTTCTGTTCAGTGTGCATTTGACCAACCCGATAGTGGTCGTTCGTGATATTACATTTTTATATTGTTCTAACACAACCGACAAGCGTGACTGGAGCTCTACTCTATAATTTACCGGTGTTGGACAGAATTGCATGTCCGGTTTTAGTTTTATATGTACTAACAACGGTAATTTTATGTATGTACCTTATTTCTTAGATGTGAAAAATAATAGAAGAATAATATTGTTATGAATCTTTGATTTTTGAAAACCTGCTACAGGCGTCATCCATTTTATTTCGTTACATATATTATTATTATTATTATTATTATTATTATTATTATTATTATTATTATTATTATATTTATAGTTTATTATAGGGTCCGGAAATTAATAACGAACGTGTTTTTCCTATGCTCCAAGCGATAGGGACGAATGCACGTTTGTGGAATGAAAAGTAAAACATTACGGATGTATTTATTGATCTAATCGACGGAATAGCGTACGATATTGGGTGTCTTTTTCTATGATGAACGCACCAATGGCTAAACGAATGCCGAGCAGCGTACCTAGAATTTTTATGAAACGTGTATAACAGGAAAATACCGCATCCACTTAAATTATGGACGAAGTATTCGTATACTACGAAACGATTCAACGATAGATTAAACAAGATTTGATATCAAATCCGCGCAAGTGATAAGTTTTTCAGTTTTGCAGATGATTTGATGTCTCATATATTGTCATAATAAAAAGTCAACAATTCAAAAGCAAAGATATGTAAAAAATAAGACGATAACAATACACAACGTGGTACACACTATAATACGTCATGAAGAATGAAGTTAATAAAATCGGAGCAGACAAGAAATGCGTATAAAGACTTAAGGTATGAACCATTGAGATTTTCTTTATTTCATGAGATTATTTTGGAAGTTATCATACTTATGCTTTTTAATATCTTTCCGTGTACTTATGTGATCAAAAAAAAAAAAGATTCTTGAATGAATGACATTTACCTAAATATTATATCTTCAAAATATAAACGAAAAAATATTCCTCTTTCTTGAACACCTCTCAAAAAATGAAAGTTTATATTTCTGAAAGATAAAATAAAATAAAATAATATAAATAACTATAGGACTTTGATGAAACTTAAAATAGTTAAGAATTTGTTAAAACCTAATGGTTGTTTATAATGTTATTTTTATTATAAGAAAAAACGAAAAAATGACTTCTTCAGCACACCGTTTGCGTTCAATTTCAAATCAATATTTATGAAAATAGAGCTTTTCTTTGCTCCAAAATAAACTGTCTATAAAATATCGTTGTGGAACCAATTGAATCATTTGCTCTATTCAGAATATAAAAGCTTAGAAAAAGTTCTTGACCTTCTTAATTGTTTGTAACACAACATGCATATCTATTATTGAAAATTATAAAACGTATAGTTTATAGTATAATACTGTTGTTCAACTTTGAAATTTTAATGGCATAAGTATGGTTTAAAAATTGAGCAATAAAAAGAAAAATTCATAAAGTGTATTGAACATAATTTAATTGATTTTTAAAACGTCAATGATTTTACTCTTGGTGATAAATAAGTAAACAACAGTGGGCTTGAATATTATTTTAAAAAAATACTCAAAAAAGGAAAATTAAAAATAAATGGGCTCAGAACGTCTGGGCCATAAATTATTGTAAAAATTAAATATTTTTATTGCTTTCCGGAAGTGTTTAAAACGAGATACTTGTTAAATTTTTCTTCGGCTTTTACTTATTTTACATTTACGTTGAATATTGTATGGATGTTCATTTAATACAAAAAATATACTACAATAACTGTCCTTCATTTACAGTCAGAACTTCTGAGTGAAAGCATTCGAGCTTTATTAAAAGTTAGAGCATAAAAAATGTTAACAGTAAAATCATTATACCTACTCCTCGTTTGGCTCAGAAGCAAAAATAAATAATGACACGTTTAAGTGTTATACTCATAATTTAACGTTTATACCTTTTTATAATAATTTGGAATCGTAATATGCTATATTATTTAAAATACCATCTGTCGTCTCTATATTCTTTATGTGTACTTTAAAGGAAAGAACTGTATTCGATAAAGTTTTATTTATATACTAGCAATTTCAATTTTCTAAACTTTACTCGGAATCGTTTAAGAAATTGTTGCAGCGCATATTGATTTTATTTCCCAACCCGGAGCCTTGATACAACAAAAATGAAACAAATTTCAACAATCGTAAAATGAGGCAAAAACGGTTTCCGTAGGTACATATTATTTAGTTCTGAAATAGATTGTGCATTAAGAGTATATAAGATCGCATAAGAAAGCATTTTCAAAAAAACCCTATCATGCAGTAAACAAAAATAACGGCATTAAAGAATATGATATGATATATTCTACTATAAAGCATTTATGTCATCAGCCAACGTTAAGTGCTCTTTTGAAACTCATTAAGGCATAAAAATTTCACGCGATCATTCTTACATTATAGTATATGACGCATTAGAATATCTTTAACACGAGTAGGTACGGTATTTGGTATATTCTCGCCCCAAATTACAACATAGTTTTACCAACAATCGTTTCAATCGTCGATGTTTAATAGAAAAAAAACGTTTTTGGTTATCTCAATTAATATAAACCCCTTGACTTGGTTTAACAAAAAAATATAGAATAACTTACCCTATAATGCTATACCGTTTACGTATAGCTTATCACGGTTTAGTCGTATACGGCCGGTTTACCAAACCTATCCATCACACGTGAATCACAAAATAACATTGCCACAAATAGACCACGAAGACTTTTATGCACAGCTTGAATTTTTCTTTTATCAAAACACTTGTAATCTAATCATTAACCATATTTTACGTTCGAATGCGAAAGATAATATTAATTGCTACCTCATTATTTGTTTCAACTACGAGATGTTTGGTCTGGTTTGTTTTACATATCGACCTACTACAGTTTGAATTTAATATACAACCATTTACGTTCAATAATAGCAATTTATGAGTCGACTGTTTTGCTTTTTATTTCTAAGTCGCCGTGTGACACGAAAACACTCACGTGATTTACGAGTATTATTTTTGTTACTACTATAAATACTTTACGGTTATTTTGAGCATTATACACCTATTCAGTTTAAACAATACCACACATGAATATGGTAATATCCACATTGTACATCAGAGTACTTTTTGAATAAATATACTTTGCATAAAAAGTCGGTAAAATCCGTAAATTGTGGTCACTGGTCACCCCGTAATAAATTAAAAAGCCAAAACGGAAAGTGAGGTAGGTATGGTTTGTCCGTAAGATTTAAAGAGGCTGAAGTTTACAGATAACAATATTCGTTACAATAAACACGTTTTTGAAAGTTTTCTCGCTTTTTTATCTTAATTAATAATTAATTATTTAAAATTTTAAACCAACGCTATAAATTATTAAAAGTTTATTGTCCTAAAGTAGACTTTCGATAAATGTGTACTGTGAGAAAAATAAATCACTTATACTATTGGTTTTAAAATTAAGTTTTTCTCCATAGATATTTTCAACTTGTACACATGTAAGAAATAAGACGTGTGTGGTTTTGTAAAAATACATCATATTCAACACTTTAATTAATTGTGTAAATTATAAAACTACAAAAAACAGTCATTGCAGCATTTATGTAGTTTTTAATGGCCATATTAGAAAATTAAATGTTATGAATAGTTGCCACTGAGTTTTAATTATTCGACTCAACATAATTTCAACGAGAATAAACGAGAATACCGCAAAGTATGGTTCTAAAGTTCTATTTAAACTTGGCATTGGTATTCATCAAAGAGGCCCTTCGGGTTGACGGGCTAGCCAACCATTATGCCCAAAGACTTCGTAGTACGTCAAACCACCAATTTAATAAACTTTGTACGTATTAACTCTCTTATTATCAGGACGTGATCATCAGTACGTTAAAGCATAGGAAAATAAACTAGCACAACGCACTAGTGCCGCGCATACGTTTTCCCCGCTATTTTGAACCACGAGACTTCGCTAGTCAACCTGATGTCGCATAAACAATCTGTGGCTCCGTAACATTTTGAGCATATATCATGGTAGGTACATGAATTCGAATATATCGCAATTTCCTCTTGTGGCGGCAGAAGTCACGCCACTTTATTTTAAAACCATGGTTGCAATCCGTATGTCTGTACTTGACACGTGAGCACGTAGGACATAATAAAGTTGTAGAAAAAAAGAAAAAACAATCTCTTACAAAAACCATAAACCAGTACGGTTTCGTTCGATGCAGCGACCGGAAATAAAATGGTTTCACGCGCACTTACTTACCCAACTAAGCTGCCCGTCTGATGGATATGCCATGCGGAACTGTGGGTCGATATATCTATGAAGAATGCGCCGTGGGCACACGCATACTATTTGACAAACTCTAAATATTGTACAGAGCAAAGGGGTTTCTTAAAATCGATCAACTTCTTGTTTCGCATACTTGCGATAAGATGTTCGAAATACTGAGTTTCGTTGAACACCAAACTAAATTAATTTCGATTCAAACTAATGACACACGTTGAGCTTATAATACCGTTGTGTTCAGTGCAACCAAATAACAACTAAGAATTTTTTTTTCATCAAATATACTAACCGCGTAATGGGGGGCTATTTGGTCGTATTACACTTTAAATACATTAATACATTACTATTTTACTATTAATACGATGATACACAGAATTACGTTTAGAGATATAACAGAAATTGAACAAAGTGGGGGGAAAGGAAATAGTGAATTTACGTATTGGGTGTTATACATAATTGACACTTAATTAAGTTACTTATAGGAACGGGTATTTCCACTAGGTGATTTGAGATTTGGAACTTATCTCTTTTGTCGTAAATTATGCATTCGGTTAATATGTGTTTAATTGTGAGGAGGAGCCCACAAAATGTACAAATAAGGGGGAGGGGGATGTCTTCTTTCCTCGTTAAATGGGAATATGTGTTGAAGGTGTGTCCTATTCCGAGACGGTTGATGGAAGTCTCGTGTTTTCTTCAACCATGAATTATTAAGTGTACATTACAATGTTGACCATCGTAACTTATAATATATGACAATACTTTAAATAAACAGTTCCACGTCACGTAGACGATATTAATATGATTTATCTGATACGTTATGGTCGCTCGATGAAAATGAATTCCAATCGTTTCAATCACAGAACGGCGCGCCGTAGGTATATGACGCATACATATAGATAACTCGATTCTCTGCGGTATGGGTACACGTTTCGTGAAGGGAAAAGATTCCTGAAATCCGAGGGAAAAAATAATATATGTACATTAAGCGGTATAAAGTTGTCGGGGAAAACGTCGAAATGAAAATATATACTTGTGGTCCGTTTGCACAGGTTCGTATATACACTCATAGGGTACAGAAACGCGTGCGGTGAAGATATATTGGCACATCTGTACGCTGGCGTAAAAAAAAAGATAATGGAATATTCCCACCTATTTGAATTAGTCAACTCTCACGGGACACTTTGAATAACATTACACCGGGGTGTAGGTAGTCGTTATATATTATTATTATGTCATTTCGATAAACCGCGTTTTATGCAAAACACACGCGCGATCGGATTATGTATGCGCGTACGCGCCCCGTAAGACGCACGACCCGCCGCTGTGTTCGATCACCGTTGACAGGCATTGTGACCAAAAACAGACGTGGGGTATACGTGCACACGTAGTAACCACGTTAAGTCACCGGCGTGGAAAAAAAAAAATAATAAATAAATAGACACATTCGTCCGGATCGTTCGTGTAAGTCGATCGCATGGGAGCCCCGCGTGAAAATCTAGTCTCGCCTGACCTTGTACGAACCTAGTTAGTTTCGAATTAATATCGCGATCGTGTGCCCAAAACATGTTTTGTCGTCAAAAAACGGCCGTTGTCTTCGACTTAAACTCCGCACAACAACAAAAACGAGAATCTTGTCGTTAAAATAATTATACCGTCTTACAATCAGTGGAATTGAAAACAGTGATTTAACTCTCGGACGGTCGACGATAAGTTTTACGAGTATTTTATAATCGTTGACCTTTTCTCTAACGAAATTCTGACCACCGACGCGATGATCAGCTCTTATTCAAAAGTGACAGAAAAAGCATCAATCCCATTTTTATCCACGTGTCGATGTGAGTCAGGCTTTTCTGCACTACTGCATATAATAAGCAAACAACGAAATCGGTTAGCTGTGGAAAATAATATGTGTTGTGCGATATAAAAAACATCCCCATGGATTATGGACTTGGTGAGAAAAAACAATTTCAAATTTCTGGTTAAATTATATTTAACTTACAATATTAAATATTTATAGAATTGTATTCAAAAACAAAAAAATAATGTTATAAAATGTTAAGTTTTGATTCATATTTTATTTTTAAAATTATGAAAAATGAAACAAGTCATTAGTTATATACATAGTTATTTTGTAAAATGTATTTGTATGACTCACTAAAAAAAAAAAAATTTAGTCCAAAGTTTAGACTTAAAACTCTCATCTTAGGGAGGGGGGAGTATAAGACTTTTGAAAATTTACAAGGAGGGCATAGAATAAAAGAGTTTGGCAATCACTGATCTATACAAACTGTTTCCATGGTGGGATGTAAACATTTTCTATACTGGTATGAGAATTGTTTCTAATACGTATCACAAATATATTATATCGCGTACTGTTATTATTACTTATATGATTTCATCACTAAACTTTACTTGATTAATTCCGAGAAGTTAAAATGAATGTGCTTATAAATATATTTGTATCCGTTTTACTGCTAGGAGGGGATGTGATCAATTACAATAACTCAAGAAACGACCGTAGAAATACCGTAGCCTATTAAAATTAGTTCATTCTTACGTGTAATTGCGAACAACATTAACAGTTACTTGGAACGAAAAACACAGGCGACATAATCGAAATACCGAGAGTTCTTGGCAATTCGAAACTTGATAGTTCACGAGAAAATAAGACATTTCCAACACACCCAGTAAGACTATGTGAATCAAAAAATCTTAAAGGTCTGAATTTTCCGTACTGTCCGTATTGTCGATGATCCGACGGTAACAACATTGTTTGTTCCACGTACCTATACCGTTATTGTTAACTCGTATAGGCTCGAGTTGATCGGACACAATTTTATGACGTTTACATTCGTTACATAATTAATCATAATTTTTAAATGTTTTATAAGTTAAAATACGATTATTGTTACGTCATTTGGTGCCGCTAAAAAAAATACAAAGTTAATATACGATTTGACACTTTTATAATTTGAACTTAGTGTAATGTAGAAATTATATGTGAGTACCATATTGGGCTAATGAGTAATGACTATAATGAGAAATAACGCTTCAAAATTATTCGGTAATATTTTTTTATTGTATTCATTTAAACTTTGTTATGTGTAAAGAATACAGGATTGTCTCTATTGGTAATTTATCGTTTATAAATACGACCTATTTAAATAGGGTTTTCGCACCCGTCCATTGTGTCTTACATGGCACTACACAATTAACTTTTCTCAGTTTCACTCTGGTCTCCGTGTCTATTTGTGCATTTTAGACTTGTTACGTTTAACATTTTTTTCCAAACCGCTATGCCCGTTAGTTGTACTTTACGCTACTCTGTCTCACGTACTCGTACCTGACAAAGTATTGTCTACGATTCGTGGACTTCTCATCTGTGTTTAACCACTTATCCTTATATCACGTTTTTCATTGCGGTCATTCATAAACACTAAAATATTAATCTGCAACGGATAACCGTAACGTATATTTTACAAACGAGCATAAGACATTTAATCTATCTCGGCCAGAACGATTCGCATTCCACTTCTTTGTAGGACATTAGTTCAATTTTCATTTCAGATGTTCTAAAGAATCAACATGTTAGTCGTCTGTAAATTACAACTCTCAAGATGGATCTCGTTCTAAATATCTTGTGGTCTCGTCGATTACACAGTCGAAGAGACGTAGACTCAACGCTGACCCCGGTTACAATCAGTCAACTCGTATAATCACGAAAGTCACTGGTCCTCTACATCACATCGTTTTAATTTTCGTCTGACATTTTTCGTATTAATTATACACTCGTATAAGCAATAAACATAAGCATGAATTATTAGCCGCCTTGGTAATTTTCTAGGCAAAGCATGTCGTTTTTCCCAAATCAAAAAAAAAAAAAAGTAAAACAACTCGTTTTAAAACTCTAATTTCAAAGTTCTACACCGTGAATGTTGATTATTTCTAATGCAAAAGTTTTTATCTGTTTAACGCTGTATTATGCTACTTCAAAGAACTTGTTTTCAAACTGTTTATTTGCATTTAATTTTTCTTATACAAAGTCTGTGCAAAGGATTTTGGTCATAAATCATTCGTTTTCCGCTCTGCATAATTCATTTCATAACCCATGGATTGGTCGATTATTATGTATCAATTCATTCAATTTTAAAATATATTTATTTCTTGTTACTCATGAGTGGATAGTTAATCGCGATTTGCATACAATTATGAATGTAGTGTAAATAAAATGTAATTACTTATTACAATGTGATTTGCAAATAAACAATAATATGGTAATTTTCTACACCACAAGAATACATCAATAATGTCATAGCCGACTAAATGTATTAAGATTATAACATCGCTATGGGTATTATAATAATATTATCAGTGTACCAAAAGTATAAGTTTAAAAATTAATAATATGTCGACTGCGTAAGATATTCATTGAAGTTATAATAGTATATTCATAGTACGGTATAGTAGCTATGGCCACTAGTAAAATAACGCATATTATATGCATGGACTCGTAGCCTTTACGTCTATCAAAATAGTTCATGAACAATGTCAAACAATAGCCGGTCCTGAGTACTTACAAATTTAATTTTACGAAACTCGATTTTCCCTACTTGCCAATCATCCAGTCGTGGAAGTGAAATGACTAAATATTTATAAACCGAAAGGCTCGGTTAGGTTTGCTTTGACTTTGTTAGATTTTAGCATGAAGGATAATAGAGAATTCTACGTCAAACTCGTTCATAATTGTGTTCAAAGTTAAAGAAATAAGTCTCATATAACAATAATGATTCATTTTCTTGAATATTGGAGTAGTCTTAATTAAATTAAATCGCTGCATCTTGAGTAACATCAGTTATAGAAAATAAGGTATGGTGTGATATGTCAAATTAATATAATCAGAAATAAAAGATTTATTAAAATAAGATTATATTTTATAATTATAAGAAAAATACAAAACTCCTAGGTCTGGTGAGACTCTGCAGTCGGATGAAATACAGGGATGTATTTTTGAGCTTGGTCCTGCCTGGGCAATTTGAGCCTCGAATAAAAATAAATAATTTCTTAACATAAAGTAATATTTGTACAATATGACATTTAAAAAAAATTCGTGCTATATCTTCATCTGGAATTTTAACATAACTGACTCTCTAATAATATTTCCTAAGCAAAATTGTTTTTCGGACATTTTCGTAGTTTTAGTTGCTTAGACTTTTAGATAATTTAACGACTTTTAGTTGTTTTGGTTTATCGATGATTGTCTTGTTTTTGTTTATTCCTAAACTTATAGATCTACATCATATTTTTTTACTTATATGAAGTACGGATTTTATGGACATAAGCTATTACTTTTATCAATCGGATATGGTTATTTAGAAGAAAAATAATTATGAGATGGAAGGAAATAAATAGAATATTAATATCTTATGCTTTGCTCTAAAATAATAAATTATTAGTTAAATACTGTTTAATTATTATTGCATGTTTACAATTAATTTATTTCTATTGAAGTCTAAATTACCCGGATAATTCATACATATTTCCATATTTCCGGTAACATATATAGCACATGGATGTGCCATTTTACGATTTTTCAATATGATATTGTATTTTATATTTTTAAAAAATGTATATCTTTTATATATTATAGACCCCTATTACATTCTGAAACATTTATAAAATACATTTATCATTCATATTAAACTTCAATATTTGGTATATGTTATTGTAATACCAATTTAACCACAATGTATTTATTTATATCAGCTGTAAAATTAATTCAACTCCACACACTAATCAGCAACGTTTTATTTTAAACAAATATTTGTGAGACAATAATCTTCAAAAAGAGTTAAATTACAATTTTCGAGTGTTGGATGAACATAAAATGGAATAAACCTTTTTAAACAGCCGAAGAACGATATAAAAACAAGAGTTTTCCAATACGTAGCTTAGGCGAAGGATTTATTGTTAATTTTCTTAAAAGCTGTCATATTTAATGCAAACAAGTAAAATTTGCATTTTGATACAAAAGATTGGTTTTTTTTAAAAGTGCTTTTTATTGTTAATAACCATTTATTTTAGTTTCATTAGTCAATCAATTTAATGCGCTTAGAATTTATAACTTTTGAGTGATAATGAATTAATATTGTAGTTAATTAAAAAAAAAAGGAAAAGGTATTCAAACTTTTTTTTGTGGGGTATTAGATACAGAAATGGTAAAAGTGTTTGATTACAGTACGTCTTGTGTAGTGGAGTATTCGTAAAAAAAATTAAAACCAAAGAAATTCGATGACTTTATAATATAATACACATTATAATTTGTATTACATTACAAAAATATTTTTTCAACAGTGCGAATAGTACTGGTGGTGAAATCTGCATCATCTTTAGGTATCACTAGGTCACTTTTAATAATGCTTATTTATTTCGACGCATCATTATATGAAATAATGTTTGTGATAGATAAGGCAATAACAGCTCTTCGGTGTAAGAACGATATTCATTCTAGGCCATTAGCATTTGGTCTCGAGTAGAAATTCTGTACATATAAAATTGAACATACATATTGTGTTAGATATAATATAATAAAATTGGCTTTGGACTAAAACAGTTAATATGCAATGTTATGTCATTTATTTCTGATTTCTTCGTTATCCTGAATGATCAATAACTGTATCGCAAATCCCACACTGCTGTTTATTTTATATATTATATTAGCATGAAACAGAAATAACACTAATATTTTGTCTTGCCCCTGGGACCGTAATAAAAATCAGCTGGTCTACCAAGACGGAGTTAAATCAATTTATTCGACATGCATGTTTACAGCAGATACTATGTTTATTGTATTCGACTACTCCCATACATCCTTCAAATCAACCTACCCGTCGGATACACATCATTAGAACTAACGGTGACGCACCTATAATTATTAAGATAGAAGGAAAGGTTTAAAAATTAACCCATCAGGTGGAAATTTAAGTCGTGGCCAACCACGTGGACTTGAGTTATGTGCAGTGGACCGTATTTACCGGGGGCGGATGCGGGTCAAGGGTAGTGTGAGGGAATAACCGCTTGTTTACGGCCAAATCTGATATAGCTACACATACGACCGTCGTAAAGTAAGGTACATATATACGATTAGAGGTTGACGAAATATTATATCTGAAATGTACGAGCTCGATGGTACGCGTTTAGTACGACCACCGGTAGTCGTGCGCACCACGCGCATTCTGTTGAATGGACACCGTCGCGCGTTCTACCGAAACAAGCGATCACAACATGGCCGTATCCAGCATTAAGTTTTGGGGGGGGTTTAATTTTTAGATGAAACTATGATTTTTTAAATTTTAATCAATTCTATAAATATATAAGAATCATTTCAGTTTTTAAGGTGTTAAAACATTTATTTATTTATTCAGTGAAACATAAAACTTTTTAATAGTCAATTTTACAAAACAGTTTAATACATATTTTAAAGTAACATCATTTTTCTAGAGGAGTTGGCAAACCGTGTTAGCACCTCTTCTGGATCAACATTTAATTCCCTATGAACTGACATTAAAGCTAATCCGTTAAGGCGATTTTCGGTGGTCGAGTTCCTGAGATACGTTTTCAATCTTCTTAAAGATGAAAATGTTCTTTCGGTGTGGCGGTTGACATAGGTATAGTAGCTAATACTTGTAAAAGTTTCCATATGTTAGGAAATAAAAGGGCGTTACAATTGTCAAGTCCTGCAATTGCTGTATTAGGGCGTACTTCTTCCTTAAGCCACTTTGTTTTCCATATTGAAAATTCGGCTTTGAAAGAATTAGGCTCCGTCAAAATCTGGGAATAAAACTGTATACAATCGTTCACTTCTTCATAGTTGGTATATATACATTTACTGGGAATAATTTTTTGTAAAGAACTTATTAAAGTTTTGTGTTTCTGAAATCTATCAGAAAGCTGAGTCCTTATATGGTCAAGAAATGGCAAAAATATATTTAAATTATAATACTCTTCAGAACTATTAGCAGGAACATTACTGCGGTGTGTGGCTCTACAAGCAAAACGAGGTAAATCGATGTCTTCCTTCTTTTTATTCAGCAACAGAAAACATATCAGAAAAATGTTTTTTATTATTTTCTCTCATTTCGTCTAAAATTGACAACACATTATCTACATGATTACATGCTTCGAATAAATCAACATTAACTGTTTGTAACTGTTTACACAACGTTAATGTATAGGAAAAAATATTTTCAATTATTATGAGAGGTATAACAAATTTATGGTCTTTAATTGTACTTAGTAACTGACAAGATTTTTGAGCAGTTTCTTTATTTATAGACAGTTCCAATTTTTCTAATGCAATTATAATGGCCGAATAAAGTTCTTTGAACCGCATGACACTTTCATGTTTGTAGACCCAGCGTGTTTCACATAATGAGACTAATGTTCTATGTCTAGGAACACTAACGAAATTCAAAGAAAACTAAAAATAACTTTTTTTTTCGTGTTATCGACGCTTACAAAATGTATTGACACTATGTATTGTCGTGTCTCGCAACATTCATTTCGGCGTACAATCTAACAGACATTTATGTGCAGATAAGCAGACGAAAACAATAATGTCTCATATTGACGTATTTATATTATACATATTTATTCCACAAAAAAACTAATTTTTATGATCGATGAAATTTCGGGGGGGGGGGGTTTGAACCCGGAAAACCTCCCCCCTGAATACGGCCATGGATCACAATATGATAGTATCTAGTACGTATATAGTGCACTGCTAACCAGTGGCGTAGCAAGGATATGGTGAGCTGTGCCTACACCAGGTGCGAAAAACAGTACTTTAAAAGTGGCATTTTTATTCCACCTTCAAAATGACAATTTTTTCAATATTCATTTTGAAAATTGTATGACTCTGTCTCATTGAATTTTATCCATATTGTAATATGAATTTGCTTAAAAAATTTCACATGAAGTTATCGATGAGCTAATCAGCCTTGGAGCAAGACATTTTTTTTTTTTAAAAGATGAAATTTAAATCATAATAATAACATCAATAAAATACCAATCAATAAAATAATATCCAGTAGTATAAATTGTATTCTTAAAAAAATAAATAATAACATCAAAACATCAATTTTTTAATGGGTAAAAAGGCACTTTATTCTAAGTTTTCCAGGGCCGCTAGCGAGTTTTCATGCGTCTCTGCTGCTAACCCGTTATCGGTACCTCCATGCTATCATATTATAATATTACCCCACGTCGCAGGACCTACATAGTCACCAATGGTTTCTATACCACTTTGTGCCATTGTCCACACTAACCGCGCCCGAAGCGTGGTTATTTCGTCCACATCACGTCGTGACAATGCGTTGTTTGAGCCGACACGATTATTGTTTCGCTGACGGACAACTCAAAATGGAAAACCGCGGGCGACCATCGGGATACGAATATTCATTTAAGCTAAAATATAAAACGTTTGACGACACGGACAACAATTGGCGAACGTATGAGAGTTGAGCGTAGTATGATGTATAGTATTATGGGAATTTGAAACCGCGATATGTGTTGTATTCGTCCCAACGTCATCAATAAATTCCATAAATTAGAAAGTGGATGGGAAAAAATGGCTAGAAAATGTTGCTATCCATCTAAAGTCCAATAATGTATAGTTTAACTAATTCTAGTAATATCTATTTGTTAAATTATTCTATTTCTTTGTCCATTTTAATTTTTTTTACCTCATTGTTATAAACTATAATCTTAGCCGGTACATGTCGTATGCATTAATAAGTTATTCGTGTTTCGTGAGTAAAAACTAACCCATTTTCGTCCGTCAGTACGATCGATGAATCGAAGCATAATGGATATCGGCATCAAGTATCTAATATGTATTTTCTAAAAAATGTGATAGTATAGAAACAGTTTCGAACATCGTATAGTTTGATTAGTGCAAAAATACAATATTTCAATTTAAAAAATCGGCTTGATCGACCTCAAATGGACCCGATATCGTACATCTACTAATCTACAGTTTTCGATTTCTCAACCCCCCCGACCGAAAATCCTTAACGAACGCTGCAATACGCATCAGTCGTATCAGTCGTATTGGCGGACGAAAAAAGAATAGTACTTTTACCATATTGCACGCCGTGTGAACGACGAAGTCATATCGGTTTCGAATAAAATGTGAACACGTAATTGACGCTAAGCGAGTATTCCAGGTCTACAATGTATACGTATTATTGCATGCGCACTCGCGAAATGTTCAAAAAGATTGAGAACCTTTAAGCGCTCGGGTAAAGTTTCAACAACTTTTTGAACACCAAAGTATTTGCGCATATCGCGTATAGGTACATGGACGGTATGATACTTTAAAGCATGTAGGATTTTACATTCCACGTCTGATGAAGTTACTTACATTTGGATTTTCAACAGACGTGTACATCAAATCGGATGTTATACTCGTAGAAAACAAAATATACACGTACCATTATCATAATAGTTCATTGTATCGAGTGAACGATGCAATTAATTGCATTACGATTTGGAGTTTATCTCTAATATTCATTCGCAAGGCAAACACTTGGTAAAAGACCAAAATCATTTTTACCATTTTGGCCAGACATCAATGAGCTTATAGTAGATCGTTTTAACATCCTGTTTGGAAAAGTTTCAGCAAAATATACTGCCAACTTTCAAAGTAACACTTAACATTGATTCGGACATCGGGGACCCGAATTAAACTCTTGTACCTAAAGTGTTCGGTAAAACGATATATGTTTCCAGTTATAATATTTATGATGGGAAAAAATAAATAATACTTTATATGTATTTTATTTTTTCAATATTTATTATATTAGTACACGTTATACTCTGGGTAGCTTTGATTTTGATATATTATATTTATCGTACGTTTAAATATATATTTTTTACTATTGAATTATAAGATCTAAACAAACAGAAATAACATATTACACATAAACCAAATAGCAAAGAGTTATTAAAACTAGTTGTCGATTAAAACGATATAAGTTAAATAGGTCAAACAATAATAATAATAATAATTATTATTATAATATTATGCTCTAGAAATGTCTTAATATCTGTTAAATGTAGTATTACAAAAATTACATCACTAGTCCCGTTGAAAATATGAACGGCAACGGAACCATATTACTATATACATCAATTTATATTTATATTTTATAATAATTTATTATATAAATAATATGTGGAAAGAAAAAAATGGATTTCAAAATAATAGATGGAAATCAATGCAAATAGATTTTCACGGTGACGAACAGTTTTCCATTATAATAATTTAAATAAGTATTGATTTTCATCCAAACCTATTTCATAACTATTATGAAAATAATTTGTCTCAAAATATAAAAATAATACTTTTGCTTAAGTTTAATTATTATATTGTCACTATATAATCGTTATACATTTTGAAACTTTAAACATTTTAAAAACTTCAATTTCTTTGTTGAAGACCACAGCTTTTAAACTATTCCTAACTAGTATAAAAATGTTGGACATATGTGTTCTTTAATTCTATAATATTTTATAATTTATTAAAAATGATTCAATGTTTCGTTTGATAAAACTTTATAAAATATTATCAATTGAGATGCTATAAATTTAAAATTAACTCTATTTAAAAATTCTACAACGCAAGGAATAATATATATATTTTTTTAAATTTTTTATTTTATATATACTCAGACATTCAGACATTCCAAGCCCATATAGACAATCTACATCAATGAATATTTACAGAGTAGGTTTTTTTTTTTTGCTATTTTTATATGATAATAGTTATATAATATTAGTACTTAAGATTGGTTGGATAATATAAAAAAAAAAGTATAAAAAAACTAGATGAAGGAAATCATATATATGTAATATAAAAGTAAAGTGCTGACGAAGTTTAACTGATAAGATCATGTGGACGACCGTGTTTAGGCGCCTTTGGAGTGGTAGACGTACGTGTAAATTGAAGTGGACGAAACCTGTTGATTTATGAAGATAACTATGGAAACTTACAGCAAGCTGCTAACCTATATGTAATAAAGAAATATGTGAATTTTTGTAATTTAGAGGAGGTCTTTGTGTCGGTTTTACTTTCGTATGAAGAGCCATGGTGCGTTCGTTATTATTCTGAGTATTTTATTTTTGAAAATTTGTATTTATCTTACGTCTGTAGCTGAACATTTACCCCAGACATGGCAATCTTAAATGAGTATTGGGCGTAACAATTGCTTATATGTTTATATTGAACATTTATTACGTATGACTGATTTTTTATTTAGAATTGGAAATAACTTGAGAGTCGCTGGTATGCTTGTTTAAGGAACAATATATCAAAAAAAAATTATTAAAACGTTCCGGCGTCAATCATTCTAATGATATCTTTCTCAAAGAAGTACTATACTAAATAATAAAACACAATAAAGTTGAAATTAATATTATTGGTGATCCTAATCAAATAATATCTAAACGCTATAATGAACATACTAATGAGTTACTGACGACTAACGTTTATAGCATATTGAAAAATAATGCAAAATGTATACAATAAAAAAAAAAAAATTTTAAAACATCATTCAATTTAATCGTTTTTCCGGGAAATTAACCAATAATGTGATCATTATTTTTAGTAATATGCAAGAGAACTAGAGTCGGAAGTCTTTTATTTTTCTATCTTCTAAAAAAAAAAAAAAACGTTTCACCAGTAAAACTGTGTAATTTTTTTCTTTTCATATGATATCTAGTTTTAAATTAAGATTAATAAATGTTTTTCACATTTATTGAGTATGATACAATCATAAATATGAACAGATTACTGATTGTTCTGTATTATTATAATTATTAATGATGTAAAAAAAAAGGTTATTCGAATTATTTTATATCATACGCTGCAGTGATGAACAGATGTTCAAATACCATATTATTTTATGATACATTTCAAAATGCTTTAATCCAAAATAACAATGACATGTGTATACTGTATGGGTTATATTAATTCTTCTACGCTCGTGGGAAATCAATCAGTCTGACAAAAATGCAATAGTAAATAATCTTGGTTTTTAATTAGTACATCATGTTAAATGTCTTGTTAAATATTTAAATATGGCAAATGTTTAAAATGATTTTATAGAATTTAAAAAAAGTAAACATAAGATACCGAGTAAATTATGAAGTCTACTTAATAGTCTGTTTAAATCGTAAATAAAAATACGACTTATTTAGTAGACAATGCAAGTGCAAGTTTTCATCATTCACGGTGATTGTCGGTTTTATACGAAGTAGGATTTATGGTGGATTCCAAATGAAACGTTTATAAAAATCGACCAAGTGTCAGTAAGTGGTCTTCGTTCTTGTAATTTAATGTTTTGTGGTACCCTAGCGTAATTTAAATTCGGGCGACTTGTATAGTTATTGGCCAAACCGTTGAACAATCATTTTATCTAGCTAAAGTAAATCTGATGTTTTGGTAGATATATTATTTATGTCGCTAATCACTGTGTGCGGCACGTATCACTTCAATCATCATTTACCCAAATGATGATTGAAGTGATACAACAAATGCCTATACGTCGGACGATTCGGGCATTTCAATTTGTACGTATATTTTAAACTTTTCACACGTGTTGAGTAAACTTGAAATGTTCAGAATATCAAAATACTGATGTCCACGCAATGGGAATTCATGACAAATGGTACCAAAGGAAGTTTACTTGAATGATGAATGATGTTGCATACGTGTGTAAGTAAAGTTCTAAGTTCTGAAAGATCTAAAGGAATCGAGTGTATAGTGACTGGTGGTGAACATTATGATAATTTGTAGATCTAGTGAACTATTGGGTCGGATATTGGTCCTGTGCCATATAATATGCGCATAACTCTGTATTTTTTTTTATTTAAATAGTTAAAATTTTTGAATTTATTTTATAAATCGTTTGACCATTGAAATGGGACGTACCAACTTTGATGATCAATTCAGAAGAGTCGATCACATAGAATAAATATTATATTTGTTGACTTTCAACTTTTTATAAAACGTTTCAAAAAGTGTTTCTTTGCAACGGAACGAAAAAGAAATACATTAAATAAAACATAAGCTTAGACACGTACGATAATACACATTTATTTAAACATGTACGCTGATGCATTTATTTTATTATGCAAACAATACGAATAAACGTAATATTTGGTTGAAATCCTTTTTGGGACAATAAAAGAAATCGTTGGTTACGCGAAAGAAACCAATAAAGTTATGGTTGACCCGAATCATTCTTGCAAAAACTGAACCGTGGAGATCGGTTCACATTTTCTGTAGCGAGAACACTGGATTTAAGTGCCGTCTTAGTAGATCTGTTATCCGTGACTAAAGTAAAAGGGTGATACTGAATGCGGGTGTGTGTGTGTGTGTGTGTGAGAGAGTGTTTGTTTCATATTCGTATTAGTAAAATATAAGACCACTGAGCAATGTGATAAAAAAAATAGATCAGTTCAATCTGAGAGTTGCAATCGTGGTAATGGTCTCTTTTTCAAATCGACCTCCTTTTCAGTGGGTGCAATTGCATGACATTCTATTGCTATGTGCATATTTGGTAGTCGATTCATGGGTCTCATGGTAATCTGCTTAATAGTGTTTATACAACCAGTTGACACAGCGGAGGAGTAAATGATTTTTAAAAATATTCTCAGATAAAAATACTTTGTGTACAAATGTTATGAGTATGACTAAGTAAAATTGTCATGTACATTTTAGAAAACAAAATATGACAGTTTTAGTCAGTTTAGTTGAAAATCGAAAAGCGATCTCTCTATAATACCTATTATATGTCATTATTTTCGAGTCTAGAGAGTTTATTCTAGATCAGATTTACTTACACCCTCACTCCCTCACATAACCAAAATAGTGTACAAAAAATAAATCTACCATGTAAAACAATAATGAAATTTTCTCCAATCACATAACGTAACGCGACACGCGAAAAAAGTTGTGTAATATTAATAATCATGCTGTAAACGAGCAAAAATTAACCTTGCACTTATGTTTTGTTGCAGTTGTGAGGAGCTATTCTCGAACCATTCGTTTCGAGTAGATTTTATTCAGTGAATTTGCATAGTGGTAAGTATTGCTTCATAATACTATTTTAAAATAAATTTAAATATTATTATTATTATTATAATACGGTTGTAACAAAATCGGTAATAAAGATTCCGGTTTATGAACATGGCGTGTTATGTAGAAAACCACAATACATGTATTAATATATTATACAACGGTATACCTGCATATTACATTATACTGAACCATTCTCTACGAGATCATTAAAGTTTAAATCTAACAATGGCCTTGCGTCGAAAATTTTATTTAAAAACAAATTAAATGCACGCAAGTGTTATATGCCAAATAACTTAATATATAGAATATTCAATATCACTCGTTGAAATTAACGCCATGACGTGTGTTAATGCTTTGGATACGTACCAAACACATTAAAACGCTTAACGCATAATACTACAATTGAGGACGAAAAAAAAACACAGGATTATGGAAAAAGTTGTACATTCCATTTTGTGTATTAAAAGTAAAAACTCTTTCGATTGAACATTAATTCCAGGTGCGCGTGCCTTATTCTTATAATATTAAAATTCTTATTTTACATTGTTTGAAATGTTCAACCTTATCAGTCATATTTTGTTATATTGCAAATAATTTACAAAATTGAGAAAAAGAAAAAAAATGTCGATCAGTTATTTACATATTTTATAATAAATCGTTTACTGTTATAAATCGTTTACATTTCCATTAGGAAACTTGTGAGGCTATAATTATAATTCCGTACTCGTACGCCACTACATTATTCAGGGTAGATTAAATCGAAAAACGTATACAGATTATTTCGCATTTCAACGGTATTTGTCCATCGTAAAAATACGTTGCGATTTAATACACTTTTTAATTTCCAATATATATACACGTATGAATCAAGCCGTAAAAAATATACGTTAATATCTCTTTATTACGCATTTATTGTGATTTTTATACTAGTTCTTGTCATTTTACAGCACCGCAGTGTTTTATAATGCTCCTCGTGCACAAAAAAGCACCAATAATAATAATAATAACAACAATTTATACATGTATTACCATCATACGGGTATGCCCTCGTACGTTGTATTACCGTTGCGGTGTTATAAACAATATAGAAACGTTGTTGTAAAGACAAATATAATAATATTATGTAAATCGATACGGCCGTTATGGCGTTATATACGAACAATGCCGTTTTTACTTATCTATTATAATATTGCACTACTATTGCGATTAAAACGATGATCATAAAGCGCTGCGCATCGTAAATATTCAAAGTTCTATGTGACCGGAAATAGTACGAGAAACGCGAGCGGACAGAAGTCCGACGAAAGACAAGTCCAAACGGACGAAAAATGTCAGCCCGTAACATCTGTTGAGAGAGTAAGTAAATGACGAAGAAAAACGAGAGAATTCGGATGAATAGGAATCAAAGGTTGAGAGGAACGGAATCGAATAAAACAGGTTAGGTTTCTGCAGAAAATGGCTGTGCACACATATTGTTTTACGGAGACAGTACAAATGTATTTCGTCCAATCGCGTTCGTACAGAGCTAATCCGACGTTACGGTGCACGTGTACACCATGACGTATTATTATTTAATATTCTTATGATGAATAATAATGATATTCATAAGGGTGTTTTTTTTCTAATTTACATTATAGTAACACGTGCTGTCTCATGAACTAGGTATATGTAACTATTTTTAAACGAGGGGGTCCCGGGCGCAATGCATTTTTTTTCTCGAATTAATAATGGTAATTCGACCGGCGCTAGATGTAACGAACTTTTTATAAAAATGCGATTCAACCACCTCTACGCGGCGAAACCGACCTCGGGGCGAGACGAACGCGTCGTGTAAAAAGGGCAATGAACGGTATACACGTGTATTGTAGCATAAGCAACTGCAGCCGTACGGCCGCGGCTTGTAATTCTACGAAAAACATATTATTTTAATGTACAAGCGCACATAGAGAATTAATAAATGTGCCACGTGCTCGTCGGGTGTCATTTGCACTTTTACCGTAAGTGAGTGGATTTTTTTTTTATCCCCATACTCCTGCAGTCGAATATTATCGAGAGACACTCATAATATAATGTTTGTACGCCATGTTCAAATTATGCGGGCCCCTTATGATATGTGAAAAAAAAAGAAGAAAAAAGCGCTCGTGTTCGTTTTCATCGCGTTTCCGTCGCTCGTTTTCCGAACAACATAACATTTGCAAGTATAAAATATTGCGGCGTATAATAATAATAATAATAAAAATAACGCAGTGCTCTCTGGATTTTCATTACACACGACGGACGTGTCGTTCGTTTTTAATGTTTCCGTGAAATATACGATGATGATATTATACCACATTTTGGTGTCTCCATTTTAAATACAATCATGATTTTTATAATGTATGCACGACACAACGCGTATACATTTATAATAGGTATGCATGCAAATAAAAAACCGCTTATAGTGTCTATAATGCAAAAATATTAAAACTGTCCGTCAACATCATATTACGCGCATTTAAAGTTTAAATAACAATTACAAATGTGGTTTACAGTCGTTACAGGTTAAAGATTAGGTCGTTTACAGTAGTTAAAGTGTTGAGACGATATTCCGTGATCGTTCAAACGAGGTAGAAACAAAGCGTGTTGAAACATCTGATCTGTGATAATAATGACACGTATATACCGGCTCGATGTTACTGCAATTTCGCTAACGTCACAAAAGTTTTCCCCGGGACATCATACACTCCCAGCATATTACAGTCCGGTCGTCTAAGTACTGCTGCTCGGGTGATTTGTTTGCTAAGTGGTAGAAGTTTGACTCGTCACAGCTCTTGCACGTAGACATACCTAGGTACAATATTATTAGTTTTCAAGTTCCTGAGGTTCGTCACATCAGGTCTCGGAACTTACTCATTAGGTTACCTATTCTGGAATAACATTTATAAATTGAACGATTCTCCTAATCGAGAACAAGTGATGCCATCAATTCTGCACATGTATTATGACTGACATTGAATTCAATTTGATAGACTTCACAAATGCGTGTGTGTGTGTATGTGTGTGTGTACGCATGCGTGTTTGATTATAAGGTATATCCATTTGTGATCGGCTCTAGTCTTACGCGAACTTGTCTTATTGGAATTAAAGGTTGCCGTCTTGCAAAGAATAATTTCATAAATATTTAGATAAATAAAATGCACGTACTATCGGGTACATTTCTGTACGGAATACAAATAGATAAGGAGATTAGCAATATTATAAATCATATTTTAAAACTACATTAAAAATGTATTCATTTTTGCACATTGTATTATTTTCGATTTCACGAGCCGGCATTGTGTTGCGATTAATTGGTCATCATATAATATTGCTAATATTGTGAGTTGTGACGGAAAGCAATATTGTCGCAAGATGTGAACACAATTTGAAATAATAGCTAAAAACGTTGGTGTGGAATAATTGAACAAACTAATATAGCATTTAACACTACATCTTTAATATAATTTCTTCGGAAATTCGAGCCAGCAATAACAAAACTGTTTCAAAATACGTTACTTTTCTAAAAAATATAATATCGTCAGTTCATCATATGTTAATATACGCTTAACGAATAAAGAAACATAATATTTTGTCTTTTTCAAACGCTCTTAAAATCTTTAGTTGACCTAGTTTAATGGATTTTCTATTTCTGATCACAATTAATTTTAACACGTGGCCTTTTAAAAACAACAAAAAACGATAAACTGTATTAGTTTAATTTAAAACGACTTCATATGAAATAAAATAAATTAAAATATAACAAAAGCACATAATATTGTGAGTGCTCTCTCGTTTCATTCAGAATAATATTAAAATTATATTTGAGGTGTTGTTTGTAAATTCTGTACATTTTACTCATTAATATTTAACATGAATGTTTTCATTTCAAATATATCTTAACAATTAGTAATTGAATGCCCACCAGTTGCAAGCAATAAATTATTTTTGTAATTATATTTTATCTTGTATTGATTACAAATGACAGTTTATTAAAATATGACATTTTAATGTCACTAAAGTAAACCTAAAATTAACATAACAGTAAAACGACTGAATTAAACCAAGAATGAAATTAAAAACCGATTGTTTAAAAAAAAAATACGTATAATATTTGTATATTATATATCAGACTGGAAATTAAACAACAAAATTAGTTGTTTAATTTAAAGGATGTATTTCATTCTATGTAATTTAAAGGTATATTAATTATTCAACTTATTATAATTTAATCTAGAAAAAAATAAAAAGCATTTTCAGTTGTACATGATCATTATATTTTGTGTACTATGATAGTAAATATACATATATTTTACAGAGTTTAAATTAAAAACGGCTAATTGGCTTACGGCTTAGTGATTGGAATGGCATACAAATAAAACTTATCATTAAAATGCAAAAAATATATCGATATCATCGATGAAATATCATAGTGAACGCATGTGTAGCGTCTGCACTAGACACGCGTTGAACAACACGTCATATTTAGTGTATTATACGAGATAATATAAATAATACGGTAATTATACATTGTGTTTTCAATAAAATAGTTGTCGGCTTAACCTTCCACCGCAAATGTAATGCAAGCGCATTTTTATAACAGATTCGCTGAACAAATAACGCACTAACGCAGCACTGATCACGCAAAGCCCGTGTTTACGCTCCGATAGGATAATAATACTGTGTATAAGATCTTTAAGGGATCAAAAGCTTAGGATTTCAATTGTAATCGCGAGGAAAGAAAAAAAATCGGGCAAATGATCGATCTTCGTGCAGACGTGTCGCGGACAATCCAACAATACGATTGTGATATTTATTGTGATTCGTATTCGGACATTATTATAACAATTTAATTCTATGGAATGACATTTCCTGTTCGGTATCTCGATGACAGATAATTCCTTTCACAACGCTTTTATCACATAATTTCGCCCGGTGTAGAATATGAATCATGAATGGTTTTTACTTGAAATACCTACCTATAAACGTTTTAAAGCTTTGCAGAGCTCGATCTACACAGTACGGTTCAATACGTGGATCTACGCTTTGATTAATCTATCTGATTTCGTTCAATAATCACTGTGTTATCCATACTTATTATAACACTAAATTTGTGTTTTTTCTTTACCGGATTCATCCAAAGCTAGTTGAAATAAGTTGGAATACGTATGTTAAGTGTTTTTTATTCAATATTTTTAAAAGTCTATATACTCAAAAAAATAATTCCTATATTTGTTGAAATTATTAAAAACAGGTGTTGAATAAATTGTAAATCACCTAATAATTAGCGCATTCTGCTACGAACACAATGTATTATGTGTAAATGTGTAATACGCAACAAGTTAGAATTATCATTGACATACTAGCAAATGGAACAAGTAACTGCGTATCGAAACTAATTCTGATTAGATATGTTGTACGTATCTTGGATATAATGATTTGACTTATATTTTAAAATTAAATAAATATTTTTCTGTGATTGGTGTGATGTCTAATAGTAGAAATATGATAAAGCGTTTGAGATAATTGTATCTGAAACTGATTGAATACACCAATTATTATAATATTATACTTCTGAATCATATAAATATGATCAAACTTTCCTAGTCCCTGCGCAAATAAGGTACTTATTCTAAATCTGCATATTTGCACGGAGAACATGGTTTATAGCCAATAAAAGGTACTTATCACCGTCATTCAATATGTATTATTTTCACTATTGTACGATGTTAGAGATTGAAGTATACATCTTTACAAGTCCAGTGAGTATAAGAACTATGCTATTTGAAAAAAATAAAAAGCAATAAAAAAAATGGATCTGCACTAGGGCAGATCCATTTTTTTTTCTGTGTACAACTCGAAACAGGAAAATTGCTTAAATCCTTGTTTAAATTGTTAAGTTATCATAGTTTACACACGACACATCGGAAAATGTTACGTTTTTCCGGGAAATATCGTATTCATAAAATCATAGGTAAATACTTGCAGGATCATACGGTATTATAATATGCCATGTATCTAACCACATTATTTACGAGAAAAAACACGTTTTGCTCTTTGATTCACTTGTCGGTTGTATTTCTATACCCTTACCTCAACGTGCATAGTATTATATTATAATGTAAACCGCAGCGAGATTGCCACACATAGCTATGACATTCATGACATTGCAGTTTTCCGTGCCCTACTACGCAATATGTGTATACCGAGTGATTTATTCAACGTGATACGTTTATTTTTTCAATCAACTTTTATGTTTTTGAAAATATTATTTTCATAAAACGTAATACCATTATAGCGCAACATTTTTGTTAGGAAAACACATTTTTACTATTTCTATGGTAGTTATTACACTTCGCACTTTTTAGAATGAAGTCTAATCTTATAATTTTTATTTCATATTTTCAAGCGAGGAATTTTTAAAATATGAACTCGAACGTACACGAAATAATAATAGTTGTGCACGATCGTGCGGTCGATATTCGACCGTTGTTCATAAAAAGAATTATCGGCGAAGTATTGGGCTCCATAAAATGTGATACTTGTTTTGTCTCGCCATCAGACGTCAAAGTGTATGAATCCAAACGTACAAACGCGATCACCATTGGAGGAAACTACGTCCTATCGCGTCTTACGTGATATCATAACTGAATCACCCGGTATGTGCTGTAGTCCATCGCGATGGTATTTGCATCGGAATCTAATTTGCGCGCGCGATGAACGGTTTATGTACGCGCCCGCGTTATAGCTAAACCCGCCGATTCGTGGTAAGGGCGCGTGAATTGATTTTATTGACTGTGATGGGATTTTGATTGATTTCAGTATCGCAGCCGCCGGCAGCCGCGACTGTTCGCCGTGTATTTTAACGAGCACGTGCGACGGAGACGAGTGTAGGTGGCCCGACCGACACCATGCACGTGTACAACGCGATATAATATTATATTAATATACAATTTATATACACGCATGCACGTCGAATGACATGTGCGTAGGGGTACGTCTCATCAATAACAACAACAGCGGTAAAATAACATTTCGCGGTGAAATTAAATCTGCCGATCGGTGTTTCGTGATTTCCCTCGTCGCCGGCCGGACACACGCCGCTGATCGAATCGAATTACCTCCACCACTGCCGTCGCTGTACGTATAACCTCTATCAACAGCAGTAACTATAGCGAGGAGGAAATCGGGAAAAATCATAAGACTGACGGGACCTTCAGAATAACTGCACACACACACGCGCGCGCACCCTGAAAACCCTTTAATTCGGTATTTTCGATAAGTCGTATGAAAAATAAATGCAATCGTCCTTGACGCTCAATCATAGTTGTGTCTACGCACGGGATGAAAGCAGACATTTTTCTGATTCATGCATGCTCAACAGCTCAACAACTATATATAAATATATAAACATTAATAACGTATCAGAAATTTTCAAAATATTGAAGAATCCAAACTATGTATTAAAATGTTACGGTAAGTATCCTTAGAGTTTGCTAATACTCTACCTTTCTGCTTTGGTCATCCTTTTTGGTATCTCTAACTGTATTCGTAATAACCCCATGAATTTATAGAATTATTTGTTGATGTTTAGTGACGGTTTTGTGAATTATTTACACAAATCACAATAAGTACATAAAAAAAAGATACTTCCCATAAGTTAGAGAAATGTTTAATAGCCATATGGAAGCTATAGTAACATTGACACCGTTGGTTCGGAACAGTGGTCCAAGCTCACAATACGTTCTTATTAGTTTTAAAGTTAGGCCAAAAGGTTTGCCGTGGAAACTAAATCAAAAACTTTGTTCCTCCTGAACACTTGGGAAAACTGAGACTGGCCGTGATGGTTCATAGGCGACAACAATATAATGTAGAAACGCATGTGTGAAATGCGTACAATTTAAAAACAAGCGAAAGCACTGATTGTGCTCCAACCGCGACTGCCGCCTTCCACCATCACGGAGCCGTGGTGCGGAGCCCGGTAAGCCGACGCGCCCTTGACGGTTTTTGGTTTACACGCGTGAGCCCATTAATTCGACTAATAGTACCCGGCCTGCAGAGAAGTTTCACTTCGACAAGCAGATCCGTTACAAGAGTTCTAAAATAGTAAATCTGACTCAATCGATTCTACTTCAACATGCACGTTATCGTAACGGTTTAGATTTCGCTGTACGTGAACCCCGTAAGACGTCCATCGCATCATCGTTCAACTAATTTAAGCGGAAAAAGAACCTTTTTTGCCAAAAAATTCCGAGAGGAAAATATATTGTTCGACAACACTGCTGTTTTTCGGTACAGCTTTTTTACGTCTTGCGCGCATAAAATTAGTCGTCATAGCACCGGACGGTCTCGTCGTGGGACGTTTAGTCACGCGCCCGTGGGAATCGACGACGGCGAAACAGCTCCCCTCGGAGGACGAATCGACGGTGTATAATATTTTATATTTTATACGTCGATGGCGAGTCGCTCCCCCCTTCCCCACCCCACCTCACAGTGATACTTCTCCGGCGGGCAAGAATGTGGACGGGAAATCGTTTGGCCGAGGGAGAAGACGTCCGAACGCGCTGAAGAATTGCAAACGGACCACGCGGGCAGTCATCTTCGGGACGCAATTACTCGCGTCGGTAAGATCGGATCATGGGAAATACGTCCGTTACACCGCGTATACCGTATACCACGACCCAAGTTTTGTCGCGGTTGTCGCGTATCGGTCTCCCTCCGGACGCGTTTCGATTTCTGTAGAATCGTACGCACGACGGGAAATCAATATAACAACATTGTAATAAACCGAAACAGACGAATGAAAGAAAATGAGACGATATGTAGGTGATACAGTTACCTATATACGTAAATAGGTTACGGGCAATGATGGGTATATCTATTACCTCTATCCTCGCTTAAGGCAGTGCATTCGAGATTTCAAAGTTTCGAGAGCAGATGTAGGTCGATGTATGTCTTGTTAGCTTAATGAGATTGCACACACCTGGTTTCTTGTCGGTGAGCAGTTGTCGATGATCTTGATGATTGCGCGGTGATATCGCGATGACTACGTAAGGGTATCGGAATGTAAAATGAACAAACAGGATCTTTGACTGGCTGAAACAGGACACTCGTATTTTTTGTCACGCGTGTATTGAAAGTTTAATTTTCGACGCTACTTGATGCCTCGGAAAGTGACTCCTCTTTTCTGTCCGCAGTGCTGCAGCGGGCGGAAAATACTAGTTTTCGGCCCTAAGGTGGAAAAGGCTATTTTCCACCCCCGACGATAATTAATATACATGATGAAGTGGACTATACAGTTGTACTATCTCTTCGCAAATCGACGAGCAAATCTATGAGTTTTTCATTTTCAACGTTCATGCGTTTGCGTACACATAGGTAGTAAAAAAAAGGTTGTGGTGTCATAATGATTGTCTGACTGATTACCACTGTTTCATTCATAAGGATTGGAGGCGTGGAAAAAAAATATTGTGTGTGGCTCGTGTGGAAAAGCAATTTCAGTCTTATGCGAAATACGGCCCTCGCTCTCGACTCATGCAGCATACGTCACCCGCTACTGAAATTGCTCACTTCCCGCCTTCGCCGCACAATATACTATTTGGCCATGCCGCCTCACATGCAAAGAGCGTACCGTACATACAACGGTTCGAAATATCCAAGTAAGATATTTTGAGCATTGTATTTTTTCTTACAATTTTATTATTCATGTGCCCTCGCCCTACATCTTGACTTCGGTAAATACATCTGATGAAAATCAACAGAAACACGAGTACCAAAGTCCGTAGGACGACCACTTTAGCTGCTGAGTCGTTGGCTTTCTAGTATTTTCGGATCATCCGCGGGGGCGCGCCTTCTGTCTTACCATTCCATTTTCCGTTTCACATCACTCTCCAATAGAATTAAACCCATTACGAAGTTCTGTTTATTTTACGTTTACTGGAGGAAATGCTAATTGTATTAACAACAAAGCTCAGATAAATGAATTTATGTCTTCTTAAAAATATTCTACAGTCAAGTGATATAGGATATATTTAATGTTACATTTATTATGGAAATTTAAATATTTTGTTTTTGATTTATTCTATATTTTATTTGCTGGAAAGTACGCACTCGTGCAGACATAATATTGGTAAGTGGGTGTACAACGAAAATAGTGAAAATAAGTATACCTCTTCCACAAACCGATTTCAAATAATATAAGTTACTAAGTAGGTATTGTGTTCGGTCAAAATGTTTTAACATGAGTTCGACTAATCTTTTTTTATAAACTTCAATGATGAAATACGATTTTTAGTCGATAGAAACTCATTGCATAATATTTAACGTGGTATATTTTACATCGAAATACTGAATATTTTTTTTATATTATAAAGTGGTTTGTTTGTCATGAGTGACAATAAATAACATCCGTTGTCGGTGCATGATCGTTGTCTACGACAAGAGTAAACAACTAGTTCACATGGAAACGTCGTTCTGATATAATGTTATAATTTTGAGCTTACGTTGCTACTCGTATTTGTAACGATCAAAAATAATCTGTTTTCCGATCGTCGATTGCAACTAATGAATAATCACGTAATAAAATAATCGAATTCAATAACCCATCATCTTATTAAATAGCGCTTTTTTATTTTCACTCTACCCGTTGAAAAATGTTTGGAAATTTACCTTTCGAAATTTACGTCCTCCCATATAAATACGACTTATTGTTTTAGATCATCAATTATTGAAAACGTGCAATAATGATGACATAATATTATGTTATATGTGTATTATATGATATCAAATCTATCACTGTAATATATAATCAATCTCAGTAGCGGGAACGTAAACCGCGCTTATTGTTTTCGTGCGATGATAAGTTTCTGTTTCGAAATAGATCATATACGATATTCCGCGTTAAAATTCCAACGGTTTAACTTAAGTGTCTGCAAATCGTTGTGCGCGCTGCTAAACGTTCCGGTAATTAAGAGAGCGCAAACGTTGTACACGTGACGACTGACGGCGGAAAAGGCCGCGGAAATGCTCTTGTAGAATCGATCATTCTACTGAGCGCCCACCCGTTGTCACGTCGCCAACATTCGACTGCTTTAATAATATTATAAACGCGTTCGCCATCAGCCTCATGCAGTCGTGTTCATCAGTCGTGCTCATCTATACACTCGGGCATCGCGAGCTGTTAGATCGCTATACAAATTGTTTTTCGTTTTTTGATTTGATTCGTTTCACGAAGTTTTATTGAATTTTGACAACAATTCATCTCATATCACGGTAACTTTTGTTTTGACGAAACATCTTAATGGAGTAGGTAAAATATATATGTTATATAAATAGTAGATATTGCACTATTTAGTACATCAAAACGTTAATGATGGACTACTTTTCTCATTATTATAATGGTCGGTTTTAGGCTGATTAGTAATTATTCATTAACAGGCTCCTAATAATTAATATTCAATAGACTACTATAAATCAATCGTGAATGATCAAGATATTGAGGAAGAACAACTACGCAGACATTTTGAAATTTCATTTCCATAGCTCCGAGTTTCAAAAATAAAATAGATAGTGGTATTATAATAACACGGTAATTATTGCAACGAAAGTATGTAGTATTTGAAAATATCTGAACTTGTGCGAAACGTCTCACAAAAGTAAGTTATTGTAATATTTACGTTTCGTTGTACTATTCACCGAATATAATCTATATTAGGTAATATAACGTTCCATTGCACTGTGGTATTTTTACTTTGTTATATTTTACCGACGACATTTTGGTCATACATAAATATTTTCATCTACGATGTTTTTTTGAGGTTATTGACTGAATAAGTAGATTTATTAATTAGTCCAAAAGTACTTACTTTTTTATCTTAAATACCTAATTAAATGCAATTCAGTATATTTTTTTATTAAAATTAAAAAAAAACACGTCTTACAAAAAATAACTGGTTGTCATGAATATTATAGTACATTTCATAATAATAATAATAATAACTGCATTATGTAGTCCAAAAAAGGTAAATTGAACCACAAATAATATTGTGTATATAACTTGTTAAATGCAATTAAATAATTAGAAAAATTTGATTAAAAATGATTGCGGACTCGTCTGTTTTCTGAAGTCTACAAAACAAACATTAAATTAGACTCATTTAAGTCACTTTTTAAGCTTTGTTCATTATTTCTTTTTCTTTTTGTAGCCGAGACAGTGAAAATAAGTGCTCTGAAAATGTTATTCTATTTTTTGTCATTTTGAACTTTTTTCATTTGATAATATAAGTAAACATTTGAGATTTTTCTTTTGACGTTATAAATGTTGGTTTTATCAGAGTTGGCATACGTCTCATTATATCAAAAGAGAGTGGTAATTTCAGCTTATAATATTATTTTATTTTAGAAACGTGCCGATTTTAATAAAACTTATATTACGTGTTAAAATTATTATGATGGGTTCAAACCATTCTAATATTATAATATATATTATTTTTGTAAGTGCATCATAACAAAACAATTAAAATTAAGGATATTATAAACCAAATAACAATAAAACGGTGTAATTGGTATTGTAGTAACCAAGTGTCTATACTCTATAGTATAATTTCTTAATTACTGTATGAATATTTATTGTTTTTTTATCATTCAAATTATTATAAATTATAGCTTACCAATATTACCTCAGTAATATACCTCAATATACCACAGTTAACATGGTAAAAACCGGAGGTGTGATACAAACTATAGTGGGTGTTTTGGTTATTTAATATTTTTACTTTAAAATTGTATCTATAAACGTCGAATTCCCTTGGCACACGTAAAGGGTACACCACGTGGCATGGTTTAAGAGCATTGTTGGTGTTCATCTAGTATATTTTTATCGTTAAACATGATGATATACCAACCGCACGATGTGAGATTAGAAAATACCTACCTACAAGTAATGGTGCTTTGACCTGTGAATAAACAGGGTTCCGTTCATCAACTATATTCATTAGTTCAACTGCGTTCCAAAACGCTACAAATTATAATATAGATAATAATATGTATCTTAAAATGTAATTATTTCGATAAAATAGGTACACGTAAATATAAAATTAATATATAATAATTTGTAAAATGCCATTGGTCCTTTATTGCTATATAAACAGAGTTCAATTACAAATATTGTCATTGTACTCGTATTTCCCGAACATTATTTGCCCGCTGTTGGAACAAAATTAAAATAAATACGTACAACTCGTTGTCATTAACATTTATGGAAACAAATATTATGAATTACGAGCGAGCTCTTAAATTTACATAGCTCGTGTTATTTACGGAATTATAAACGTTTTGCCGACTCGTCCATCAACGTTCCATTTATACAGTACACCTACATACATTGCGCACTATTTATCTTCAAAGCTGAGGTCCCATGTTGATACTTCCGTCACTGTACTTTGAAGACTGAATAGAATATTTATCTCTGGACACTGATAGCTAAGGTCCGTAGTATGTAATGTACACTCGCATTCACTTTTACTGCAATATAGCTCCTAAGGGTTTCGATAATATGCTATTTACAGTTTGTTTTATTTTCATTAGTCTTCCGATTAACTGAACGGGATAAATAATATAATAATGTAATACAAACGTCGCATCCGGGGAGAGTTATAAATTATTAAACAGTTCAAACAGTTCTATTCGCTACGGGTCCGTCAAGTCTATTCGGTAACAATTGGAATTTTTGCAATCGCCCCGATTAAGTTATCCACACATTGTTCCTTTTACACGAATACATTTTTCTGTTTATCGTTAATTTTTCAGTATTTACGTTTTACTGTTATCCTCGTAAAGAGAATATATACTTCATATTATAATAAAATATGCTTGCATTCATTCTACTCCAGTAGTTTCGTGCCATATATGTCCTTAATACGTGAGAGAGGCGTGCAAATTCCAAGGGTTATGAAAAATAACTCAAATATAAGACCAATGCTAAGAACAAAACATTTATAATGTTTATATTTCAAAAAAAGTTCATTAATTTTACAAAACATAAGACAACTATAATGAAATGAAACATAAAGAACTATTTATGACGTTATACTGCTAGAAAAATATTATGTTAAGTACCTACTTATTAGAATGTTTCTATAAAAAATAAAAATGTTTTTTTTCTTTCTGCAAATACATTATAATATTTTATATATTATGTTGAAATTATTTTAAACAATTATAATATTATGAATTTACATATTTCATTTGCATTTTAGAATTTATAAAATTTATATCAAATGTAAATATAATCATTAAACACATACATTGGTACCTATAATAAATGTATACAATTTACTTTTTATTTAAAAAAATTAAATATTCATATTTTATTCAGTTTTTAGTAAATTTTTAATTTTCATAATGATAATAAACATAATATATTATACTTAAGTCGACAATATCGTTCAAAAATATTTTAATCCTTACTGCTTGTATATACTTTTTAAGCATTGTTATTGTAATCTCATACTGAGTGAACAACTAAAAATAGGATTTTTTTAAAACAATTGGATTAAAAATAATATGACATTATTTATAACATGCATTCAATTTTTCTTTAATATTCATATATTTAATAAAATATAGTAAATTTCTATTACATGGATACCAATATTGTTTGAAACTCATTCTACTGCACCCGTTAAAAGTTAGGTAACGGTGCGTCGAAGATTTGAATGTACAATCGACTAAAATAAAAGTACAATAAAAATAATTAAT
The DNA here is from genome assembly GCA_949715065.1 of Periphyllus acericola. Classification (NCBI taxonomy): domain Eukaryota; kingdom Metazoa; phylum Arthropoda; class Insecta; order Hemiptera; family Aphididae; genus Periphyllus; species Periphyllus acericola. The sequence goes on from OX454268.1 coordinate 7,255,288, forward strand.
TTATAAGTAATCTATGATTAATAAGCCATTATTCTCTTCAGATTTTATTAAATTATTTAAATTGTTATTATTAAATTACTTTTTAATTATAAACAACTTATTTTATACCAACTTTCTTCATATAAATTAATTAAATTTATTTATTTTCAATCGTGATAATCTTATTATTTCTTTCTATACATATTTAAAATATGATAAGATTTTCACCAAAGTTTTAAGGCATATATAATATAATATAATATAATGTAATATAAATATATTGTATAAATAAATTTACCGTAATACAAACTAAAAAGTTCTTATTTACACATTTTTCGAAAAGCATTCTTTACTTTATTATTTGCTGTTTGCTTAATTTTGTTTAGTTTAGTTCCAAACGAAAACAAATATTTATTTAAATTAATATGTATATATATTTTAAAATATTGTAGATCAGAATATAAGCAATTTCCATTTACCACTTCTCATTTACTCGTGATTTATTATTGATTTGATAAAAATCCATTAAAATTTAGAGGAATTATAGTTCAAAGTTTTCATTATTACGTAAGTTGATTTTGATATAAATCAAAGTAATTGGTTAACTTACTTTAAATTGTTTTTCAAGAAAATTATCAAAACTGTTATATTGCAACACCTTTAAATTGTTGGTCACTCATACAGGCACATATATCACACTTAATTAAAAATAAAGTAAAAAGTTTTAGTTGAACGTAATATTTTCTAAAAACTTAAAATAACAAAATTAAATATTAAACGGCGAACAATGTTTTTTTTTTTTTTTTAATCTAGTTCATAATAATATAAAATATTACACAGCAAATGCTACTGTTAATACAACAAATAACTGTGAACCTCTTGAGGAGCTTAAAAAAAAAAATTCAGAAAATAATATATAATTTACTTCGCACATATATTGTACTTACTTAAATTAATCTTCTAAACTGTACTTACTCTTCTAAACGCTTATTTAATGACCTGTATAAATGTCATATTATCTATATCTAATATCATAATAGCAGTTAATTTCAGACATTTTTACTGTGTGAATTCGACAACTTTACTAATACTTGATAGTTGATCACACTTGTAATAATCAGAAAAAAGTTTTATGTATTACAGTTATCAGAACTGATATAAAACAACAAAACATCGATAAGATACCAGTGCATTGTATACGAACTTGGTATTTTTTTTTTTTCATTTTTTGCAATGTACATTATAGTTCGACGAGTGCACCTGCTATTATAGGTTTAAGTTTCAAAGTTAAAATATAAACGAAACGTTTGATTATTATTTCGGCTAGCAAAGTGTGTAATAAAGAACGTTGTGTAGCGAATACATTATGTATAACCTTCTGAGTTTAACGCGAAAAAATAGTGTCAAAAAGAAGAGCACCTTAAATTATGAAATATCTCAACTTTCGTATGCATCATTTAATAACGTTTTATTACGATGCACGTCGTAGTGTTATACGTGTTTGTTTTATACGACACCGTTTAATTAATAGCCATCGTGCGAATCGAAAGAAATATAATATAGCGTTAAATTATGAACACTATAGTACACGATGTATTAATGGTATCTAGCTGCGCCGATCGTCCCTTTAATCCGATTAACTCGTCTATATAAACTTAAGTCATTGTCCATTACAAACGAGTACGTCAAATCAATCCGGTGCATTGATGTTTCGCGCCCAAAACGTTTTACCGAATAGGAAAACATTTACCAAACATTATCTCGACGAGATGTCTAAATCGGAGCGTAGAACTATTGCTAGATCGCAATCATGGGTGTTTTTTTACCGTCTTAAAAATAATAAGCTTGTACTTCTTTTATCGGACTGACCTATTGCGAAGTGTAACTATTCGTAAGCGTACGATGTAAATCAATATGAAATGTGTGCAAGAAAAACTATTCGAAACACTCGATTACGTGCGTTTGATTAACAAACAATTTATGTAAATCTGTTACGTAGTTGAACGTTGTGCACATTTGCCGAATGCTTACTCAAACAGAAAAAAAGCCGAGTGAAATGTACCAAAACTCTAAGTCTATATGCAAATCGCGCAACAACAGTGCATTTTCAAAACAAGGCGAAAAGCAACTTGGAAAAATAGAACATTTCATTAAGACTCATAAATGTACACGTTGTTGTACAGAACTAACGTGCATCATAATACATGTATGTCATAACACTGTACGAGATAACGCATTCCAATGTCATTGTCGTCGAGTATAATATAATATAGCTAACGAATACACGTGTGTACAATTTAGCGTTTAATGTTATCTATATACTACGAGTATTATATGAATATACTAGCTGACCCGGCAAACGTTGTTTTGCCATATAAATTATTTCTAGGGAATTTATAGTGTAGAAAAAATATAACTAACTTATTGTAAGTGTGTAAGGATGTGGTAAATAAGTGAAAGAGGCATGGAATATAAAAAAACAAAACACCTAACATTAATTTTTTAAATATATTATAATTTATTCATCAAAATTATTTATATCATCAATAATTAATTACGACATTAACACTAACAAACAATATCAATATCTTAATGCTATAGCGTGAACAATATTTTTTGTTAGCCCATCTTTAACTAACAAACTGGATGGTTTACCCACTCGAGAGCATGCCACGTATAATTGTCCGTGTGAAAAACATGGTGTGCTCAAATCTAAGCCACAAACAGACATCGTTTGGCCTTGGGACTTGTTGATAGTCATTGCAGATGCCAGTCCAATCGGGAACTGAATACGTTTAAATTGAATTGGCACATCTGTAGGTATAATAGGGATTCGTGGTATTAATATATTTTCACCTCGGAACTTGCCATTTAAAATGCTTGCTTCGATAACGTTTTTCATTAATTTTTGAATGACTAATCGCGTACCGTTGCACAGTCGTGGCGGGTTCAAATTACGAAGCAAAATAATCGGAGATCCAGCCATCAATTATAAATTATGCGGTGGCATGCCAGGCAAATCCAGTGAGTTCAAAAACTCTGTTGGAAAATTTACAGTTTCGCTGGAAACGCAAACTGTATCAATAGATTTGTATGATACCAAGTTCCCTGGCAACCACTGTTGTATCTTCAGATTTAAATCGTCAATGTCCACATTTATGTTGGATTGATCAACCTTCAATTCGCGTAAAAAATCATGGAATCATAAAGTTCGTAAATGTTCGTAACTGATCATTCATATTGAAAAAATTAAGAACTTGGGTCTGAATATGCGAATTAAATAAATTCAATTTTTGGTTACCAAGGAAATATTTTATTTTGTTTAATATGTTTATTCTAATAATTACTAATTTGGGTCATATTCCTATAACATGTATATGCTATTGCTACTGGTACAACCGATGACTTTTTTTCTGACTAATATTCGAGATAATTATCATAACTAAAAGTAACCACATCACGATTTATGATCACTACATCTCAATAACGACAATGCGTATGCACTTGACATTTTAAATATTGTCCCTTCTTATACCTACTCTAAATGCGCGTAAAAAGAAAGGAATTGTAAACAATGTTGTGATTAGGCCGATTAATTTTCGTTTATGCAAATTACACCGATAGTTCGTATACTGTTCAGCGCGGCGAATGTTTAACCAATTATAACCTTTAATCGAACACGGCTAAGATTTAAATAATGTAAGGTTGCAATACCGATGCCCCAGGCAAAGACTGTGATGATCCGTGCGAAGCCGGGTAATTCAGCTTGTAATAATATATATATATATATATATATGTATTATTATCACGTGATATATTTTAAGATTCGCGTGATACACGCGGGCAAAGGAGTATCGGTTATGTACTTTCCTACATTTCTCGGTAGGTATTTTAAAGGTTAGAGTATTTTGCGGTGCCGACACCAACGTTAGTTCAGCCGCCTGGGGGGGTCAACAGGTATACATTTTGTTGTCATAATCTGAAGCCCTCTAGCCATTCGTGGTTAAGGAGTTTGGAGTAAGTACAAGCGTCTGTGGTACGCTCCCGCTACATTGAAAAAGATAGGAACACCGAGACCTTTGTGTGGAATATATAATAAGATACACGTACGGGACATTTTGTGTTTTGCCTGAGGGTTCTAGATTGGATTGTCTGCAAGCTTATTAATATCGGTTCGGCTTGACTAAAAACTTGTACACAGCGGTGGTCCACAACGCAAAGGATTGAAAATTCGGATTTTGTCTATCCTCAAGCACGAATATCTCCCAGCTACATATACAGTGGGCGTCCCACCGGGATTTGCACGGAGCGATGTCTCACATGTTAAAAGAGATGATCAAATTATCTTTTCTATTCTTTTAACGTCTCTGGGCAGTTTTGTTGACAACAGTTTGGTAAATATAGGTATATTATTGAAGAAGTTAAAAAGTTAACTAGCTTATTATTTTATGATTTTTATAAATTTCGAACATATCCATTTCATAGGGGCTTATTTACTATAAATTTGGACGGTTTTAAAATTTTAAATAATAATATTATCATCAAACCTCATCGGAAAAATTATGTGGTGATAATAATTAACATTATATCTTTGTAAACTAAAAAAAATATTAAAAATCATGAATCCTATGAAAAGTTATAGTTAAATCGTTTAAATATTCAGAAAAACAAGCTCTATAAAATGGTTTATCTTTGAATTTCAAAAAGATTTTAAAACAAAAAGTTAATTTTTTAACTTCTTCGAAAGTACACTTATAATTACCAAAGTAGTATCAACGAAACTGCCTCTGTTCAGGGATGCTCGTGAAACAAAAAACAGAATTTTATTATCTCTTTTAAATTGGGAGATATCGCTCTTTGTAAATCCTGGCGAGACGAGTGAAATGATACGACGTGGTGGCCCAGTGATTACACTCGGCGAAATTCAGCACGTAGGGTCACGGGTTCTTTAGCGGCTCGTTACGTTTGCATATTTTTTTTAACTCGAAATGATCATATGTATGACAACCCCATCCCTACCCCCAATGCCAATGTGGGACCGAGTCAATCGAAAGAATGGGAATAATACGTGCGTTGCGGGTGAAGTTGCCAAAAAAAAAAAAGCTATTTTAAGATATAATAAAATATATTGTTTTAATTTGTGGAGATTCTACATAAATGTTATAATATTATATATTTGTATGTTGGTAGTTCAGGTGTCGCGGGTATTAACGATACTCGGAAATACTCCGCGATAACCGTTCTATTATTATTATTATATTTATCATTATCAGCGATCCTCGTGAGATTTTGCTCACGAGTCACTAGTCAGTAGTCAGTCTGTGTTCTACAGCCGAATGTAAAGCATGTTATATATTGATTTGCCTTCGTTAATTTCTTTTACGTACTATGTTTATTTCAACCGTCCTGACATTGACCACTATGCCGTGAACCTCCTACAAATTATACTATACTCAATTATCACTGAAACCGAGACTAAAGTAATATATAAAGATTTTTTAGGTAAGAATATTTTACACAATATTATACTCATGTCGGTTTTGCAGGATGATTTTAGGTATAAATCAATAAAAAAATTGTACTTGTTGAAACGATAACATTTTAAACAGAAATATATATATATATATATATTACCAATCATCACTAAAATGCTTAAAGTACACAACACATTTGACTAGGCCTAAATCATCAGTTGTAACATTTGCAAGGACTTATAGTTATAATGTTATGTACACAGGCTTGCTCTCAATAAATGTCAACTTAAAAAAAGAAACATAATTAATGTATTATTTCGTAATTGTCGATGTACCAAGTGTAAATAAACATGTACTTGTCACAACCCCATATCTTTGTGACCCTTTTGGTGGAAGATATATTTCTATTAGCCCTGATAATCTATATTAATTACTGCCACCCCCTCCCTTTCATCACAATTAAAAATCCTGGATCTGCGCCTGACGAGCGTTGAACTTGTAAGGCTTACAGGTACAGTGATTTTTCTGTTTACTCTTACTGTCCAGGTTATGCTTGTCGGATCAGCAGAGTTATCTTTTTTTAGAAACTTTTTTCAAACCGTCTGATCTTTTCTTTTTTTTTTTGATTATGTAGATACAACCGGATTGTAAACTGTTTCTGTTTAATGAAAAATAAATACTTACTTTGTTGGGCATAGCAATGAAGATTGTGGACAAATTGTAATCTTTGTTTTATTTAAGGTACCCAATACCCATATTATTTTCGTTTGGAGTTTTAGAAGATTTTCCTTTATTTGTTATAATTAGCATGGGTATGATTTGTGGCGTTACGTATTTTCGATGCGGAAATCGATTGTTTAGAACTGTATCAATCAATCGTATACTTCATAGTTCATGTCCATTTACCTAGTATACATGAACAGTTACATAATAACGATAATTCGTCGAGTTATTGTAATATTTTCAACGTTTCAACAAAGCATTATTAATGGACATCATATTTTTTTTATGGATTATGTGTTTTTAATTTTTTGCCATATAAATCGTATAAATATTTGACACGGAAAAATCTACCCTTTACCCTACACCGTTAACGTAGTAGGTTTGTTGTTTGCAAAGTTAGTTATTTGGAAAAAATATTTTCGCAACCAAAAAACAAGGCGCATGAACTAAAACTATTTTGGCACCTATACAGCGGGTATTTTTCGTAACGAATGCGTATTTCACACCGCGCGTTGTTAAAATGTTAAAATAGTTAGTATTGTTTACGAATCTCTCCGTTGAATTAAACAGTGAGGGCTCTTTCACACAGTCCGTTTCTTTAACGGCAACGGAAACGGAACGGATAAAAATAGAAAACGGAGTAGATGAGAAACATAGTTATTTATACTATCCGTTCACACTATCCGTTCTAACCAACGGACAAGTAACCCACCGGCCCGTTATCGGATGAATCGACGGATTGCCTCGACATATTTCCGTCGTCGGAACGTTTTTCAAACGGACCGTTTACCGAGACTACATTAATAGATATAACCTTTCACACTTTCCGTTTCGTATCCGATTACTTTTATCCGTCACCCGTTATTTAGATATTTTGGTAGTATTTGTAGTAATTAGTAGTCAATTTGTGTTCATCGTCGTCGTAGCTAGTACAGCTACGGACTGTGTGAAAATATTGTCCGTTTTCTATTTTTATCCGATCCGTTTCCGTTGCTGTTAAACAAACGGACTGTGTGAAAATATTGTCCGTTTTTTATTTTTATACGATCCGTTTCCGTTGCCGTTAAAGAAACGGACTGTGTGAAAGAGCCCTGACGGCGGTCGAAAATAGTGGCTCCAACGAATGTGTTATCATACGACTTCCTGCGATCTTCGCCGTCGCATCCGTCGCACGTGAGCTGAAGAGTGCCCTGCTACAACAGGTAACACAAGGCCGTACGATTTTTTCGAAGATAGACAGTACCGTTTTCCCGCGTAACCCCGTAATATCCGATTTTGTTAAAATATACGCCCCAAGCCGGACTTTGTCGATCGATGCCGAGCTTTTTTAGTGACCTTAGATGCAGGATGCAGGTTCTAGATTTTCTTCAATGACATAAAATAATAGATTATAGGTGTACCATGAACATTTCATTTTCAAATATTAAGTAATGATCAAAGGTGAAAAAAGCGTTTTAACATTTAAGTTAATTACATTATCTTAAACTGTAGTAATAGTTTGCACTCGTTTATCCACTCGCATTGGAATTCTAAGCCAAATGTAAGCCCCTGTACGAATACCTGACAGTGTATGTCGATATTTTTTTTTTCTTAGCATAGTACTCCAACTGTTTGATGCACCCTGGGCTCGCAAAGCTCAAGCCATGCACTGCAGAAGTCACTCGGTAATATTTACGTCTAAAATCCCACACACGCATTTTGCGTCTTTTGTGTACTTTGCGCACACGCCGCTCTCGTCTCGTTATTGACGATGACGACGTTCAATTCTTTATATATACGTGCACACCGTGTATATATAAGTTTATTTTAACATAACCCTCGTGCTCGCCGCCCGCGCCTCTTAAGTGCTGCCCCGCAACACTCTTGCGGGTGATTTGCTCGATAATTTACAGCCGCCACCGCGACTAAGCCTCGAAAATACGTCATGCTGTGCCCTCAAAGCAATTATTATTCTCCTTTGTCGGGCAAACGCCTATCTCCAGACGATAAGGTGCGGTAAAACCGCTTGTACCGCCACCGAATGAAAAACAAAATCGACTTTTTTTTCCCTTTCGTGTGTTTTCTCGACATTTTAATTCCTAGGACGCGACGCTCTTATCTTCGAATACGGGAAATTGATAAGGTCACGCGCGGGACCTATTTCAGGCGCGCATAGCAACCGCTGGGAACAGAGGTAGGAAGAGCAGTCTAAAATAAAAGCGAACAGAAATTCAAAAAAAATAATCTTCAAACGTTACGATTTTATATTTTCCTCAGGAAAACGACAATATTATTACTCGTAGAGATAAAAAAAAAACCTTGTCTTCTGCGGAGATTTACAATAATATTTTTATCATCCGCTTGGAAAATTATTAAGTAACCTTTCGAGGGCGTTGGGGATTTTTTTATCGTTACGAGGAGTTAATTTTTTTATGAAACATGTACGGGTACACTGTTCGCTCGTTTCGTCAACAGAAATATGTCTTTTTTAAATTTTTTTCGACTAAATCGCGAACAATTTCACGCTAAACATTTTCTACGGCCGTCTAAACTAAAATACATATACCATCAACATATTGTTACGCAGCTCGAACGTCTTCGTGTACCTCATGTTTAAATTTAAATTTTAATAATAATTATTAACCGAGACACGTTTCATAAAAGTCTAACTGTTTTAATTCGTTTTTACATTGTTACTATCTTAATTTGTTCTATCTCACGTATTTCGTGCATAATTTACAGTGTTTAATCAACTTTTTAGCAGCGAATTTTTTGCTTCCGCTATTCTAATATTATCACAGTCGTATTCAAAATGAATTAGAATATAAATAAACGTAGAAAAAAATCATAATATTTTGCTTAGACTGCGTGGACGAGAATATAATTTAAATTTCTTGCATTCACAAATCCTGTACACTTGAATATCCCAATACCATTTCTACTATAATAAAATCACAAAATAAATTAAACGTGTCGTGATCAGCAGTTCGTTTCTTTTATACATCTGTACAATATAACGATTGCCATGCCCCGTCATAGACACTCTTATTTTTATTCTCTCTAGCTCGTTATTTTACATTATTCGTATAAAGCAGCATTTTGATGTTAAACATACAATCAACGTACCTACAATTACAATTAATTACAATGACAAATAAATTAAATGTAAATAATTAGTTTAAATAATTTAAAGATGACCATTCAAAACCACTTTAAAATATGTTTTAATATTTTTTATTTATTATAATTATAAAACATTTCACCAAGTGCTGTTAAAATATATTATATTAACTTTTACGTGTTTGCAGAAATAAGAAACCACAGTAGTAGATTTTTATTCAAACTCAAAAATTTAGACAACCTGTATTAACTCAAATATTACTAGAATTGAATTTATTTTATACAAATAATTATTAAAACTCTTCTATACACAATATCTGAGGCTCTATAACGTTTCCTTTTTCAAAACTCCATTGGGAGAGTTAATTGATTAATTATAATCACTGTAGAATCGGTTAAATATATTATATAACATGTAATGTAAAATCAATAAACTGTTTACCGAGTAAAAGTAAATGTTTACGAGCTTGAGATCAAATTCGTCAAACCTACTTTGATGTAGGCATTCTATCCACGGTATTACTTTTTTGGAGAAAGGTGAACTTACGCATATTATATTGCACACCTAAAAGTAATTAAATTGTTTATTCTGAACGTGATCAAAGTAAAACTATTATTAATTTCAGGATAATGGTTATTCTTTTACAGTACATTATAATTGTTTGTACACGCGTTTTGTAGTTTATTTTGAGTTTTCCGTTTTTTTTATGTTTATCAATGTGTCTATGGTTGAAAAAATATTGTTGAGTAAAAATATCACACGGAAAAATATAGATTTTCCTATGTGGTATAATGTAATGTAGAACATAAATAATAATATTAAGCTCTGAGCTATTGAATTTAGCACGTTATCAGGGACAGCTCCGATAGTTATTAAAGATTATAGAATACAATATGACTTCCGATTATTTTGAAATGTAAAAAAAGCTAACTGAATCGTAAAATGTGATGCAGTATGTTTAGATTATTAGTTGTCACAACGATAGTGAAACTATGTAAGAGTGGTTTTTTTTTAAATCGTCTTAAAACAATTTCGGACGTAAATTAATATTTCGCGACGATGGTCAAAATTATTGTTGATTCAATTTAGTTGAAGGTATAGAAAACGGATCACATAATTGGTGAAGCATGATGCCCACAATTTATACATATATATTCATATGCGCGCAACGTACGTTTTTAGGTTAAGAAAAAACGCATTTTCATTTTGTTTCAATTCATTATACTCATTTCAAGGTAACAACATATTATATGATTATACCAAGACTATTATATCAGTTGCAGTTAACAGATCTAATAACCCATTTGTTAAAACCTCACAGTGTAGTTAAATATGTCAACCGTCGGTAGATCCAGACTCGAAAGCTGTACATGATCCAAACAAGTCTGCAACCACATTATTATTGTAGTACGTGTTTCAGAACTACAAAATATTTCTCAAGCAATACAGTTTCATTTGAATCATTAAAACACAATTAGTTTACTCTTATACCTCTAGATCAATATTTAGACCTACTATGTATTATTTAATGTACACGTAAGTACTTGAACAAATATTATTATTTAACAAGAGGCTGGAGTTTGTAGTATAGCATAATAATAACTTCCACGTTTGAAATTGTGAGGTATCAATATGCAATTGTACATAATTATCAAACAGTTAATTGAACTTTTGAACTGTACATATTAAACGGTTCCATTTAATCGTGAAGTCAGGGTTAAACTTGGTCATAAAAAAAAATATAAATGTTGAACACGCGGTATAGCTAATAATATTGTTGAATTTCCACGAACCAATGTACCGCAGCGTAATTCTAATCGACCAATTTATGTGTAGGTTTAATTAATTTACAATTACTCTTGTCGATTGACGTAGTGACAATATTATTATCTAATATACTATAGTAACGTGGTGTGGTAAATTAAGTTTGCACGTTACGTAACTTATAAATAAAACTTTTCGACAATCAACGATAGGCTGACTTTTAAAATGTTAGTTTATATTCTGACAATATTGCTCGGTTTGAAGTTATGAGGAAATTAATAATTAACACGTATACATTTTAGTAAGCAATGCACAAGAGCGCTCTTAAACTCGTCATGACTGATAGAACTATGCGCAGTTGAAGTGCGAAATAATTAATTAATTAATGTCGTTAATATGTATTCATGTATGCATAAATGAAAAGGAGATTGGGAAAACTACTTTGACCGTTAACTTGGAGACAAATCGCGTAAGAAAAGACAACATCATAATACATTCATAAATCAACTGGGATGGCAAAAAAAGTAAACATTTATGATTTGAGTATATGTTTTATTATTCCATGTATTCAAATGTCCTATAACCCAATACAATTATGTTTATAAGTTATGAAAAAGTGGCACTCCCTGTTTACGTTTTTATAAGACTATAAAGCACAATAATACCTAGAAGGCCATAAAGAAGTTACTTATTTTTATTTCCACGCCATTCGGTATCTTTAGGAAAGGATTGTCGTTCCATTTCCTTCCGAAAATATATCTTCCTGTTCTATATATTATCCTTTGTCGGCGTTTTTCGTGATGTACTTATTATCTTTTGAATGTATCCGTATAATCATATTCATACAAAGGCTTATAATAATAGTACTAATAATAATAAATAACTATATCATATTATTCTATTACAAACTATCAGTGCAATATATTTTAAACCATAATATTAAAAGAATTATAATGTTTTTTTTGATTCCTTTTATTTCATACTTAACCATTTTGACCCCAGAAGAAATTGTTTTGGAATCTATTTTTTTCCTGGAATATGTCCTCCTACGAGGACACGAGGAGTCAATAAAGTCTAATAAAATTTTTATTTTGTTTTAATTTTAATTTAAAATCTGTATTCATAAGTGATACAATTGTTAAATTTAATGAGATTTACTGGCAGAAAGGGTAAGTCATCCATTGGCGTCATCCTGTAGGTAATTTTTTTAAGGGGAGAGTAGCTGGTCCCTACATCAGTTCCTTGTAAGGCGACTGGGGGGGGGTTACTTGGAATTTGTTTGGATAAAAGATTAGTGATAATAAAATCTTATTGAATAATTTATTGTTTTTTTTTTTTTTTAATGCGAACATATTATTGATATCACTTATTAATATAACTTACATACAATTGACAGCACCAATTATGACATACTTATGTATTAATTTTTATGATTTTACAGTAGTCCTAAAATCTCTTAATTTAATATTTTATTACTGAATGATATATTTAAATCTAAGAATTTTCTTGTTTGGTTTAACTCTGCGTTTTATGATGATTGATATTATAAATATTTGATGAAAGGAAAACTATTTTGATTTATCTATTTAAATCATCACATTTGAGGATGAATCGATAAAAAGTTATAATCATTACAGCGGACTACAAATGATAAATGGATTAATCATTAAAATGTATGAAATCCTATATAAACTTTGAGAAATTATTTCATTTAATACTCGGATATTGGGACTAATTTCATATCGAATGAAAAAATGTAAGTATCCAAAAAAACGATGTGAATGTGAACATAAATTATGTTTATGACAATCAATTGATATTAAAAGTTTTTTTATTTGAATTATTATAAGTTTGAAGTTTTATGCACCTATACATTATATTTTATTTGATGAAATTTTACTTGAGTGATTTGCATGAACTTTTTCACGTTCTCGAAACTTTTAAAACGAACAGTAAAAATCATATAAATTATTGTTATGTCAAATTTTTGAAGAAATTAGATTTGAAAACGATTTCATGCAATCGATAACAGTGTTTATTCTCGTTTGTATTACTGATACAAATTTGGTTGACCAGATTAAAAAATATTATGAAAAATTAAAAAAAAAAACCAAAAAAAAGCGCTACAGCTGAACCACAATAGATGTGTGCATTGTGCATTAGTGGGGACTAGTCCGAAAATGTGTGAAAAAAAAAAAAATAAACCACCACGTTCTTGTAATCACGTTACGTCACCTATTGCAGATGAGTTACAGACGAATTAAACGGGAAACGGTTCGCGCACGCACACCCGAAAGATAATATGGAACGGGTCCGAAAGTCTTAATTTACGGTTGGAAACAAGCAACGTAATCAGTATCTTCACAACGACCAAACGTTAAACATACTTTCTGAAGATTAAGCGCACAACGGGTCCGACACATTAGCGCACGACTATGTGATAGATACACGGATACATTATCCGTAAACGGAAACGGCGTATAATACATAAATCCATGGAAGTTTTTAACTAACTCGTACAAGGTACACTCGGGCCATATTCATCAGAACATTTGCAATTTATCATCACCGATTTAATACGTAAGTAGGCGTTTTTTTAAAAACTGTTCATGCTCAAATGTTTTGTCAGTTACTTGATTAATTATGAAAAAAAAACTGTTTTGATACATGCAATATGTTTTGGAGTAAATATTTTTGAACAATATATCCTAGCGAAATATAACCGTAGATACACGAAGTAAATTTTAACGGAAAATAATTTTTATTTTCAATAAATATTTTACTTTATTTCCATAAGATCACTAAATATATGCAAACATTGTAATATTCTAAAAATAATATTATAATATTCTAAAATATTTTTCACATAAATAAGATTAGAAATATGAATAAAAAAAAAAAATCGCATAAATTGTTGAAACACCAGTACCGTAGCGAATACGATTTTATGCGTAAAAAATAACAATAATTATAACGTGTAAGGAAAATATATTCGATTTAGATCGTAGGTAGGTACATCATATTTGTATGTAGACGTCTTCATTTTTCATAAATAAAACGTGAGGTGCACCTCGAGGGTGTGTATAACGGATCGAATTGATTGTAACCCAAATCTGCTACTCGACAACGGATGAAATTAATGTGGCAGGTTCGGTAATAATAAATGGAAAAAAAATTCAACCATTGCTCGAAGTAAAATTAATGTTATAAGGACCACCAACACCACCACCAACACCACCACATATACATATTATTATTATTATTAATGTGTATTGTGTGTACCTGTACGCAAACGTAAAAACGAATTATTAACATATTCGCTGTGTATTTTCACATAATATTATTTTTTCAGTCGTATTTTTCAATATTGACGTTTAAAAGAATTGACTAGAAAAAATGTACAATATATTTTAAATTTTATAATTATACTTGTTGAAACGTAACAATATAAAGTACTTTTCCCTATTTTCAACATTTTATACCTAAGATTATTTTGTATAATAATAATATCATATCAAGATATCTATATTAATACTAAAAGATAATAAATCAATAGTTTACATTTTTCAAACAATTCTTTACCCTATCAAAATTTTCCTCACAACACTAAAGTCAATTTTGGATCTTTCTCGATGTTTGTACGTACAATTAATCATTTTAAACATAATTGTGCTGATATGTTTGATATATTCAATCATAATCGTATTGACTGCATCAAGTTAATATATTAATATTTTTTATTTGAAATATCAGGTGTACGTTGTGGGAAGTAATTTATCTATTGACCTCCTCAAATATACTAAAGCCTTTTTCCCCTATTATAAAAACAAATAATTTATATTTTTATATTATAGAATCTCTCGTTTTGAGGAATTTTGCTATAAAAATGCGGTAAAAAATAATACATTGTTTTAAAATTTACTTATATACAGACTGAGATACATAGTAGTTCTATCAATGTTCATTTACTTTTGGAACAATTCTACTTAAACCACCCGACGGTTTTATAATTAATTTTTTTGAAAACTCGAATAAATCAATCTTCTAAAAACTCATTTCAAAAAAAATTTGGTGATAACCATATCTTTTCAGTTATAAGAGTTTCCCAATATAGATTTTAAATCATGATTTTTCTTAACGTGATCGAGTAATTTTAGACGATATTAAGCTACGTACGGGTCATGGATTCAATACTTTAATCTTATTCTTAGCCACAACATTTTTATACGGTTTAGAGATAAAATAAACCTTTTTAAAATATCAAGTTGAATAGATTTTAGGTATTTAAACATTTCTCAGAAAGAAAAGTGTAAATTGAATTACATTGTTTTCCATACTTTAATACCTTACATTAAAACTATAACTTAATAATGTTAAAAAAAACTATTTTAAACGACTTACTCCAAAATTGAATAGTTATTGTGGTGAAAAAAAAACAATAACAACTACATTTTAGTTAAAATAATACTTTTGAGAAATTCTTATGGTGTTTACAAAAAAACTAACCTTTATTCTTATTTATTTAATGAAAATAACGATTGTGTTTAAATTATTTTTATTTCATCTTAAAAATGAGTTTTACAAAAATTTTTTTCTTTCCATTGTTTTAATCAATTTTTGAAACACCGGCCAAAATAGCGTGTGCCGGAGGAAACCAAAAATCTGAATGTGAGTAATCATAAACTCGTAAGTGTTCCAAAAGACCATCTGTAGGAGTGATTATATTTGATTTAAAATATAAAAAGAAATAAATATTTAGATAAACATTTGAGGTGAACTATATATTTTATTAGATCATTCCAGCGGTAGTTTACGTACTTTAACGGTACCATTTTTTCCTTATTTTATCATTATCTGTTTGAGTAGCCCAGGCCGTTTGAAAATTGCTCAACCACAAGCTGAGTTATGCACTCGACATTTTGATTAAACGAAAAAGTTTTGAAAAGAAAAAAAAAATGGAACTATTTTACGTTCTTCAAAATTCTAATTGATTTTTAGATAACGCGTGTTCATAAATTATAAAGATAAACAAAACAGTTTATTGTTTAATTATCCGAGTGAAAATAATTTGTTTTTTACAATTTATCACTATATTATTTCGGTAATCGAAATATTGTTTATTATTTTATAAATTTATATTTTTATTAAAATAAAGATATAATATTAAGCATATTCATTCAAATTGTATCCTATAGGCCAAATATTATTGGAACAAATAATATTATTATGTATTATTAATATATGATAACTAATTAATATTTCTTTTTGAAATTATATTTGAAATGAAATTTAATGCTAAAATAATACCACCATCGTAAGTTATAGAAAAAAATGTATGAACTATCTTTTAAGAATCTATTAGTTTTAGATTTAAATATGTATTTTAATACAATTATAATAATTTAGCTCACGATATATACTCTAATAGATGGTTTTGAATAAATTTAAGTGACTTTAAATTAATAGATTAAAGTCTTAATGTCACAAAAAAAAAAAAATTTGAACAATCTTATCATAAATAAGTCGGTTTCAAATTTGAATCATAAAGTGTTGCTTAATTAATACAAATCACATATTTCACTTTAAAGTTTTGCAATTAATTAAAGCCATTTTAATATTACAACAAAGAAATAGGTCATCATCATGTTGTTCAAACTAATTAAACGATTTCAAATAAACATTATTACTTAAATTTAGCAGATTACCATTTAACTGTACGCCAAAGACTAGTAAATAATTTGAACCACGGTTATTTACTGAGTAGATAACTGTAGTTTGAACATTCTAATCACAAATAAATCCTTCCCCCTTTCATTGTTTTGGAAATTAATGATAGTTTTATGGTCGATACACGTAGGATCCCCTTTTTTATTTACGACAATTATTTATAATCTGTTAATACTATAAACAATAAGTACATTTTATGTAGGTATAGGATTCACATGTTATAGCTCAAGAAGGAAGCAGTTCTTCAATAATCATATCTCAGAAAATAATTTAATTTTCACGTCATAAGAACGTTAATTTTTTTTCATAAATGCATATTTTTTCGTAAATAAATTATAGTAAGCCTCTGGAACAGTTAAAGTTAAGACGATGTTGATTTGACATGTTATTGATGAGTGAAATGTTTGATAATTTAATGTGGAATCTTTTGTAATGAGTTATGACGAGTTCAGTGACTGTTGGTAGTTTGAGATCTTTATGAAGAGTTACGTTCGTAACAAACAAGGTGAATCTCGTTCCGCTATGAGTCTGAATCTAATAGACTAAAAGGTCTACACGCAGTGAACGAATGGTTGAAGGTTAAGGAGCACTTATGGTTTGCATCCTAAAGGACCAAACAGGTTTTAAAATATAAGTATTTTAATGCGTCTTGATTACATAAGACTCATTTTAGATTTTTGGAGTGATATTAGGATACAAAGTCGAACGTTGGCTTCTTTACGTTAAAATGTTGGGCCAAGTAGGACATTTGCTCAAACATATTTTGTGGACGAAATTTGTAGTAAAATTATTTACCTCTAATATTAATTTCATCTTCTATACTTATATAGATAATATATAATAATCAATGTTTATACACGTGTACGCATTATAAATGTAATGTTTTTGTTTCGATTAAGTCAGATAGGTAAGATTAATAGAATATCTACGAATAGAAGCTGTTGCGATTCCTTGACGGCAATCAAAACTAATGACCTGATAACGTCAAAAATCGCCACCAACAGAAGCAGTTTGGTACACAGTATAAAATGTATGATGCAAACATTTCACAACACTTTTGGGTATTTTATTAATTCTTTTGCTCCATACTGGTGCCCGAAGATGGACACAAGTCAAGATAAAAGTATTACAAGCAGGCAAATAATAGTCATAATAAGAATAAATACATAATAATAATTATAACACCGTATGTATACTGAATCGAAAAACTGAAAAATATATGTATTTCCATGTATATATAAACGGTTGTACATTCGCTGCACAACAATACAGATTTCAATTTTAGATTGCGTGACAAATGAATTTAATTCTAGATTTACAAATGGAAAATTCAGCTTATGTAATTTAAGAACTCTTGTGACAAAAATATTGATTTTCAAATCGCGTGAAAATACAAAGGTGTGAATTTATTTAGGAGCCATTGTTACAACTTGGTCTTGTAAATGATTGATTTTTCGACAACGTACATATCACTTGAAAGTAATAAATTGATGCATCCTGATCACAAAATAAGTGAAAAAATAAATAAATAATATACTTCTGATACGGAGTTTAATCTGTCTAAAATAGTATAGTTTAACCATTCACTTCAACCGGTGAGTTCATTACTGAAGAGTAAACCCACTTTTGGAAGGACAAATAGTTCGAACAGAGGTAAGTCTAACTGTACAAAAAAAAAATATTTAAATGATAACAGGTAACAATACAACCAAATACATATTTAATGAACTGATTTTCATTCCGAAGCATTGGAGTAAGACTTTAGAAGAAGTGCAGATGGACGTGTTGAGATTTTTATAAAATTGTTTTCTTCTTAAACTCACTTACGTATCAAACGGCAAAAAAAATAAATTATGAAAACCGTAAAACCGTACGCGTCGGTGAATGCGAGTGTTAATGTCTGCATTTACCCGTTTAAAATAAAATATAATAATATAAGCGGAAATATGAAACATGAATTAATACTGCAGTTGCGGTGGTGAAAGACTTTGAACATCCGACTTAAGGTAGGTTATGTGAACAAGCATTATTTTAGATAAATACATCGAAAACATAACATACTATACAGGATGTCCCGCAGAAGATTTACCTATTGCAATATCTCCTGAAATAATGAAGATATTCAAATTCTGTTATTTGCATTACATTTTCTACATTTTCTGGAAACTAAAAATGTTTTTAAAAACCATTAGCTTCATGAAAATAAAATGTTGAAACTTCAACATTTTCATAAAAATATGAAATATTTGTATCCTTGTCCCTGGAAGTCGTATAAAAACAGAATTTGAATTTCTCCATTATTTCAAGAGATATCGCAATGGGCAATTCCTCAGTCAGACTATCTGTATAGTCATTTCCATATTCTGGTAGTTTAACAGAATAATAGTATAAATAATGTTTTCCTCTTCGTTTGTAGAACAACTTAATTATTTTCAGCAGAAATATTAAAAATTATTACGATGCGTACAAATTATTTCATAAATAATCTTACGATCCACAGAAAACGCCAATCACGCAAGCTCGGGATGAAAAAATATTTTTGAATGTGCATATATTCTTAACGAGCTTAAATTTTTAAGTGTACAATAAGCTAATATAATAAAAGCTTATAGTATTTAATGGATCGGTCGTAGATTTCTTAAAGACCCTAAAGGAAAAAAAAATTACATAAAAAAACGATTTGATTCAATAAAAAATGTAACCTTTCTATGTAAATGTACATCTATTTATTTGACTACGTTCCTTAACAAGAAAATAGTCATTGAAGTTAATAAGAATATAAAAACCTTCACAGTCCAAGAGCAATATAAGTGAATGGAAATAAAAAATATAACAAGGCAAATCAAATAATATTTTAAAATAAAAGTGAACGTAGTCATACTATTGTTCCAGTGTTCCAAAACCACAAAATAAAGAATAAATATAGACACAAATTATATTCTAAAAAATTTTATAAGATAAAAAAAAATTGAAGCTCTACTTCTATATTATTATAACCTAACTTATTCTATAATTGAAACCCAATGTTTTAGAAAAATAGAATAATATAATTTTTAGATCAAATGTGCATCCTAGCAAAGTTAAGATTAGGCGATTAATAATTTATAAGGTAAGGTTAAAATTGTAACTATATTACAATGTAATTAAGGGAAAACTATAATTTTGAATGTTAACCTCATTAATGAGTAAAAAATGTATCAGCTTGTGTATTTCTAGTAATAATAATTTCATATATTTATATATGTACTCGTATTATATGTGAAATTCCGTTACCACAACTTTCACATGAAGAGTTCGAAACTTGAGTGTAAAATGTCTTGTAAGTTAAAATTAATTTTTAACCCAACAGTAAAATGAAATGTTGTAGAATAATGTAATTATAATGGATTTACAACATGTCGATATTGGTTTTTTACGACGTGCAATAAATATGTCGTTACGGTTAAAATTTCGTGTGAACATCGAAATAAGTAAACCCACCCGTTCTGCATTGAACCGAACCATGGTTGGGTTAACATCTTACCGTAGCACTTATAAAAATATTCTTTTCCCGTTTAAAATGTTTACTATTTATCTCCCGCGCACATTATTGTATTTCCCATTGATTGAAAAAAAAGTGGGGAAAGTGAAACACAAAGGATTTTAAGGTAATTTTTATGGAGAAAAAAAAATAACCGGCGTCCGTGCAAAATATGAATAAGTATAGCGTACATTTTGTAACAATGGATACAACGTGATTTTTTATTTTCGTGTCGGACATAGTAACACGAGTTATTATAAAGTCTAACATCTTTCGATGATTAAGAAAGTTGCTAATTTCAAATCGAGTGTATTTCCATTTCAGTGGGGACTAAAATGATAAAATACTAAAAACAATAACCGTCAATCGAAAAAACTGTAAGTAGTAGTGCACATGGTAAGACTGCACTAATAGTTTAGAAGACTAATTTAAAAAATAAATAAAAAAAATAAACAGTTACCAGTTTTATCCGGACACGGTTGCGATACCGAAGCCCCGTTAACTAATATCATAATCCAGAGGCCAATCGATGGGAAAATGAGCGAAGAGAAGTCGTCCGCTAGTGCTACTGTATCGTCCGTCGGTGTCGATACCGCAAATACACGTAACGAAATCCTGTTTGCCTTTCAAGTTTTTAACACTTGAATAATGTGAAAATATAATATTATGCCAGCCAGCAATGCACGAATGTATCAGAATTGCCTATGCATGACGCCCTCATACGTTGTACACAAAAGTTGATGACCCAACATCGCATTCCGCAAAATATGATAATAATATTTTGATGCTAGTGTACAAGTCATCGTCTAAACAATAATAAGGTACGTACTAAGATAACCTGTTTGTTTGAGGCGCTTCTTTCTGACTATTTGTTTCACTGTTCAGTCATGTACGCATTTTAATATTTCAACGCAAACAATAATTTTAACAACGGACAAATATTTTTCTTGAGAGTTTTCGGATTAATTTTATCAATTTTGCGTTTTCACACACATGCACATACGCGCACACGCACACATACACACACAGAGTTTTAAAAGCATCTGTGGCTCGAGCAACAATTGATTAATTATTACATTGGCATTTCTTAATAATAAAATGTCTATCTTTCTTGTCACTTATGTAACGTCATCAATAAGTAAAACCGTAAATTAAATGTATTCAACAGAAGTATTCATACGAAAATATTTTATTAATTTAGTTATTGACTGGCAAACGTTATATCTAAGGAACGGATTTGAATGCCAATTGCATTTTTTTTTTCTGAATGTCCAAAAACATTGCTTTCCAAGCACAAAGTTCGTTTCATACATCAAAGAATTATAAAATGTAACTTTTATTTTGCATTTTTTTGCACTTTTATGTTTTTAAAGTAATTTTTGTATAGGAATAGATAAAATTCGATAACAATTAAGTTATCATTCATTCTAAAAGAATAATAATAAATATTTATTATGTTTTTACCGATCAGATTAATATGACGCCCGATGAAATTATTGTTGACAAGTGTAGACACTTAGTATATATATACGTACAACATACACACAATAAGATAAAGAAAATATTATCTATTTGTCTTAATCCTAATTTCGTATTACACTGTTGAGTTTAGTAATTACATCATCGTTCAGTATCGCGCATAGTTTCGATGAAATAGAAGATAATGAAAATCATACGAATAATTAATACTTAAGAATAAGAATTTATATTTGTACAATAAAACAAATTTTTTCAAAGTCAGAAATAATTTTAAGATGTCTGTTATAAGTGCATGAAATCGTATATTTTTTTAGGCATTTTTCTCATTTTTTAAAGCATTTAAATCCATCCCCTAGTGTTTTAGTATTTGTATTGAATGGTTAAATAGTCCGACGTAGCCACATAGTGTGATAATTTTCACAATACGTAAACTCGTATTTTTCCGTCGGCATTGGCCGATAAACGTCGTCGGAAAAAAAAATATTCTAAGTTGAAATAATGTGTACGATAACTTTTAAACATGGACTAAAACAACACCTTGTCGTACATAAACGTGTAAATCCAAGTCGGTTTAACCAATTACCAATAATGAGTGACTAACTACACAGGTCTGAAAGCGTTTACTCAAATCTGTAACTTGCGTGCAAACGTTGTTTCTAATTTACAACCCTTCCCAAATCGGAATATGTATTGTTATCGACGGTTGTGCTTGGTTGTATTTAACGTTGAGAATTCCAGGTTAAAACTCGGTCGAATGATTGATTACTGATCATTGTTTACTACTTGCATAAATTACTGCTGACGGAACACTATGGTTTATAATATTATTATATAATAACACCATGTACAACAAACGACCGTACTATGGTTTATCCGACATTAATTTAAACCATAGTGCATGTTTTAAACTGTAATTATAAGTCACCACATCGTTTTATTTTATTAGGTTCCTGAATTCAAACTATTTCCAAATGTATAGGTTTGCATAGGTTTACTAAGTTCAAATATTTTTAATCAAAATGTCTAAATTACGCTGGTCTATAGTACGCTTTGATGACATTGCCATCAATTTTAAGACCAAATTTCAAATACTTTTTTTTGTATATAATTTCACTTATTTATATTTTTCAACATTTTTAACTCTTTCCCAGCAATATCCTTGTCATTAAAAATGTTCTAATTGCTATTTTCTAACTTTTTGGTTAATATTAAAGTAGAAAAGACAGTCTTGCAGAATGTGAGATGTATCGCAAATAACCAGGTAGTCATGGAGGCTGACGAGTTGTGTATCTCTTAGAGATAACATATAAATGTAAATTTTAATACATATGCACAATTTCCATTCACATATTTTGGCTTCAATTTCAATGAAAATGTAATACTACCTTACGGATAATAATAAATGTATAAGACGTTAATATAATTATTAAGGTAAAGTTTAAATATTAAAACTTTATCAATTTATTCATAATTTTATCTATCAAAAATAATTGTATTCATTTAATTTAAGGTGTAACTCATAGTTTTCATTAT
The DNA here is from genome assembly GCA_949715065.1 of Periphyllus acericola. Lineage (NCBI taxonomy): Eukaryota > Metazoa > Arthropoda > Insecta > Hemiptera > Aphididae > Periphyllus > Periphyllus acericola. Next base: position 7,278,587 of record OX454268.1, read on the forward strand.
TTAAACAATAGGTGATGGACCATTTAACCATCACATATTTAATTATTTTGGTTGGAGTATAAAAGAAAATGAGAATTGAATATGATATATTATAATACTGATATTTTCGTTCAAAAATTATGATTTAGCCAACAGTTGTAATGTCTATTTTAATTTAGAAAGAATAAAAGGAGCACCCAGCTAGAATTTCAGGTTTCAATTTTAATTAAGAGGACTGAGATTTTTTTTATCAGTTCCAAAAGTAAATTAGGAAAAGAATAAACAATGAAATCTCGTGAAAAAAAAGTCCCATCTATTCACACCCTTATCCAACTTGGTAATTAAGTCTAATACTCGACGTTTAAATTGTTTCATTACATTTAATTTATATTATTTCCATTGTTTCCAATTTTAAACTCTCTTACTGATGACTTATGGCTATTTATTATTATTTATTATTTGACTATTTTTTTAAATGCTCCTTAAACACTATTATTTACATTTTTGTTATTCATATTCATATTATTATTATTTAAGAGTTTGTTTTTAGTATACTTCTACTAAGTGGCCGAATGTAAACAGTGTGTCTTAATATCTCCTAAAATAAATAATACAACGCTACCAAATATTCGTACTTTATGATAATTGAAAAAAATATGATTACTCACATTCATTGTGTTCAACCGAAAAGTAATATTATACATAATCGATGTAAAAAAAATAATACAAATACCATGACGTCTTGTTGAGAAAACAGAACACACTGCTATTGTATAATATATTTTCATGCTTAAGAACGTGGAGTCATAGATGGGTAACATGAAAATATTCATTGTTAACTTAAAAACAATTTTCAAAAGTACAAATGAAAATATATTTTCAAATTATTTGTGTGAAACCATAAGAATAACATTTAGTATTGATATTTTTTGTGAGTGCTTGAGAAAATTTGTAACTTTCTACGGCGAGTCGAAAAATTTGGATCCTCTATGGGCTAAGCCACTGCCAAAAAAAAAAAATCAATATTTGTTCAATGAAAACAAAATATATAATAAGTACGTCTATTGTACTATGTCGCAGTATCATTGTTGAATAATATATAAAAATATCCTACAGTGTATTATACATAGCTATTGATGTGTATAAATGTGCGCGTAAATAATATGCGACTTTTGGCCAAGGAAATATTCATGAACTTTTTACAGCTGCATGAATATATTATCTAGTATTCGTAAAATGAATGATGACACCGTACTAGGATAAAAGCTAAGAATCTAATTGTTAAAATGAGTAAGACATTCATTGCATTGATCGCGAAATCTAGAAAAAATCAATAGTTACGTTACAATATAGGTGAAATATTTTAAGAACATTACATAAATTACATTTCCGACATCAACGATAAGTAATCTTAATCACATTTTACGCTTATCCGTAAATCTGAACGATTTAAATATGGGTAAAATGGCTAATGTGTTTCAGATTGAACGGCTTTTCAGTATTACAAAATTACAGTTGAATCTAATTACATTATACGTGTAATATGATAATAGTGAAGGGCATTGGTGGAATAAAAAAAAAATTAATCAGCGTACAACATTTTTTACTAACCACTTATCGTAATATTTACACTTTAGTCTGGTGGAAATTTTAGTTTTATTCATTTATTCGTGTCTGAAGCGATAAAATTTATAAATGGCGTTTATTAAGACTTATAATAAGGGAAAGTCAACGAAGACTATTAATAAGATAATAGAATGCTTCATCTTCAAAACTACGGCTTCTATTATCAAAACCATAGGCGTAACTTATTTAAACTTATCATGGCTGTAATTTATTTTATCCTGGTAAGATATTCGAGGTGATAGAGACTGGGTGGAGTTTTTCCGGAGTATGAACTTTAAAAGAGTTCATACAAAATTCTACCCCGAATCAGGTTTAGTAATATAACGCTCAATAAAGAAAATACCTAAATAAATACATGTTTCAAAAAAAGGTATAATGCTTTAATAAATCGTAGAATAATGCTTTCTCTTTATTATTATGAAAACAGCTATGTAAGCACCGCTAGGTAAAGTATCATTTTATAAGATTATGCTAGGTTTTAAAACCTTTTTTACCCCAAAATAAATCTTCAAGCCTCCCCCTTTAAATCCTTTAGTCACACCTATGATCCAGAATCCAATGTCACTCCTGGAGTAGCTATAAGATTTACGCAAATTGGAAGGATTCGACGTTGCCAAAAGTCAACACGCTTCAGTTCGACGGAGATTACCGACTATTACTTGCATAGAAGTATTCCTACATTTTAAATCAATGTCATTCAGTACATTTTTCCTGTAGGTATTTCAGTTATTTGAATGTAAAAAAAAAAATGTATCTGCAGTTATTTACTATTATATTTACAAATAACTTTTAATTTATTTTTGAAATTTGATTGGTTTCAACAATGCATGGTTTAAAATTTGTTCTGGAAGCTTATTACTGACAAAGATTAACATGACACTATACAGCAGAATATTTAGTCTTCAAAAACCCATATTGTACTAGATAGACGCTCTATTTATTTCTACACATTTTGATGGAAAATTTTAATTAATCTTGAATCTTAAGATTTAAATTTCTTAAGTAAACAATCAACTAAAAAATATTTAAAAAAAAACACCAAAAAGTGTTAAATATCTTTTCTTATCCCGTACAAAAATATTAGTTTTAAAAAATGAACGAAGTATCGACTGGAATATCTAAATCAATATGTACGTATACGTTTATAAGCTGTAATGTAATCTTAGACGATTTAGACTAAGAGTAAAAACCTTCTAGTGGTGTGATTGAGTTCAGGAAAACTTTCTTATGATATTTGCACATGCTTGTTCAAAATGAATCATCACTTCTTTAGGTCTTAGTAAAAAACCAGTCGGTAAAGAAGGAACATAAATACAATCTCTAATTGTTGGTAAAATCACGTAAACTTTAGTAAAACTTTATAGTATTGAACTGTGCAAACACTGTGTGAATAAATAAATGATGAACATATTTCCTCTAATTATCTGCAGTCCATATTTAAGGTTCTGAGGTTGATTCATATTGAAGTAATTTTGAAATAATTTTTAGCTGTTATGACTTTTAACTATTTAAAAAGAGTGAAGTCGATGTTTATTCGATCAATTTGAATACGTTCAATATAACTAATATATAAAAATCGTGTATTTTAAAAATTGTATAGTAAAATACTGAGTTAATTTTCCATCGAACTCGCTGACTGTCGGTAAAAATTATTACCTGTGCAAATGTCTCGGAAATAGGAAATAAAACTTTATTAAAATCATAAGAATCCTCCAATAGATTCGTGCTGACAAATAGATCAGATTTCACTTACGATCATAAATTTATTGGAGATACAGGTGTAGAACTTAAAGTCCAAGTTGTTTTAATCAAAACATTGCTATCCTAGTTCTTACACTTGTGAAAGTGTTTAGTCATACATAAATGTATATTTTTACATTATGACAATATTCGTTTGCATTGCATATAAATGGTGGATTTTACAAACAATTTTGATTCTCCATCTATGTCCAGTGAATGTGTGTCAATGATTTAAATACAATTGAGTTAACCGCAAGTCAAACTTCAATAGAAACTGCTATAAAACTACATGGATTCAAACATTTAATGTAGTCCGTTTTATTTCTTGCACCGTTTCGTTTTTAAAGTATAACGCACTTCATTCAAAGCCATTCCCACGCCATAACTATTACTCTCCGGTGACCTCTATTGAAAAAACTTCATGCAGCGCGTCGTCGAGTCCAGTTAACAGTTGAATGGTACAAAGTGCCTTCGCCCAAGCGTTCCAGGTGATACCTGGTTGTCGATCCACGTGACATAGGTATGCCAATGATACACCAATGTCTGCTACACCGCATGTGGTACCTATGCCGCGGACGTGTTGGTGTCTGAACAGGAAAACGTAATAAGGGCAATCCAACCGTCCCTTTGGCTTAGTTTTAAATCCCGAACCTTAGATAATAAAGGTACTATTCCATTAGCACCGTGTACCGTGTAGTTCGTGCCGAATCAGGCAATCTCAATTGCCGATTTGTTTTGTTGCCCACTTTACCATTATATACCCGGTAATAATTGAAAATATCCAAGTATTTCACTATGTGGTTGCAATTATGACCATTCTGATAAGTGATATACACTTGATCAGCAACTCTATAAAGAACAATCGTTACAAGTATAAATTAAGTTAATTAAAGGCCTGTTTAAATACAAACAGTACCTTGGCACTTGTATAATATTATCGATCGCACTGCTACATTAGTGGTATAAAACGTGGCATAAAATATACTTAAACTCAATGTTTCTACCTTGAGCACGAGGAGATCCGATCTTTGTGACATATTCGAGGCGTGATGCATTTAGAGAATTAGCTATAATGTACGTGAAAAACGATAATTATAATTATAGCAAAAGCTCGTCGTTAGGTTCTTTTTCTTGTTTTTTTTATACGATTATTTAATAACGACTATACGTATTACGCAACATATACGGTGTTTGAGGAATACCACGGGGTAGTTGTACCGGGGAAAATACATGAGTTATGGGAATCTGATGTTTCCACGCAAGGCCGTCACCATAATGTCCCGTACTTGTTTCACCGGTCACGTTAGTGATTCCATCATTGGTCGAGCCGCAACCGACACGTTTGAAGCACTCGTGCGGTTTTCCGATCATAATCATAATAGTAATATAACGTTCGCGGCGCGCCGGACGAGAACGGTTTGTATTAAAACGCCAACGTCGTCCTGCACGCGTTCATCTCGTGCGGAATCGGTTGTATATTGCGTCGGGTATAGGATATAATAATAATAATAATAATATTTATGGTCGACCGGGTCAAAACGTGTGGCAGTTATGAATATAACATTATCGGGTACGAGTCGATTATGCGTTCGTCTCTAGTCCGGATAACGCCATTTGAGGGGCGCGCACAAAGAAAAGCCACCAACCCTTTGTGCACAAAGAGAGGGGGTTAAGGGGTCACAAAAGTGTATGGACTAGGGGATGTTATTTACAACCAATGTTTGTACAAAATATATTATAAAACATTTTTCCACGTCTTTGCGTAGAGCTCTACAATCTAGGAAATAGTTATAAGCGAAAAAAAAATCCTGTGCGCGATTACGCCATTTTAAACGAATACGTGCCGTAACGATTACGACACCAATTATAGTTAATGTAAGTGATCAAACTTCTTTGCTCGTTCTCGAATACATAATAGGAAAACGTTTCGGGCATCGTCGTAGTACTGGAACTAATCGGTGAAATCCACCCGATTCTTCACGTTTTGCGTTCATTTCGTCGACTCGATCTCGAAGAAGCAATAGTTTCAGTTTATTCTTCCCGGCCCGAGAAACTGGTAGAGCTTGCCAACTCTGCTCGATGATCGATATTAATCATTTTGAATACGTAATCGGAATGAACTACTCGAAAGTCGGGGCCACGTGACACGGTACGGGCCGTAATGCGTTTCTGCGGAGTGTCACGGTTGTGTTTCGTCAACGTGACAACACGTGATTTCCCGTGACGTAATGTTAGCGTGCAGTTTCCCGGTTACGACTCGGCCCGGCCGTCGACCGCGGTCTGCTGCGGACGTACGTGTGTTTTTAGACGACGACCGTAGTATTTCGAGCAATCGAAACAATATCAACCGAAACGCGATTTTCTCACCGGCCCGTGACAATATTATCTCACGTGCGCGTCGTGAGTGTAGGCGTGGGCGCACGCGAGCACGCGCGTATTTATGTACGATATTTTGTTTTACGCCTAGCGCGCGTCATCGAGACCCTCTTCTGGAAGCTTAAAGACCACACGCGCGCGCAGGAGAAGCCCGTGAAACGGCAATATTGTTTTTACGCCGTCCTCGGATTACCCGGAACTCGGGCGGAATACATAGTTGCGTGCGCGCGGTACAGTTGCACACCGCGGAGGACGCCAAGCCGATTAGAATCCAAGAGCGCCCCCACGTCAAAGCGCAGTCACGGGGAAAATTAATCAACTCGTATCGGGTTTAACGTAGGCAACAATAATAATAACAGTAATAGTAATACGACCACGCTGTTATGCCGTGCGTCAACCGTGACGCACGCGCGGTGCTTTCCCGGATTTTGGTGCACACGTGTTGCATGTTGCGGTTCGATTGCGGACGACTCGCTCGACAGCTGTGACTTGATCGATGCAATAGTGCAGCTAGTGCGAATAGAGAAACACAAACGTCGATTGACGTCTAGACGCTGCATTTCGCCGCCTTTTCGATTTGACTTTTTGTACGAATCGGCGGTACCCGTTTTCCAGTAACAAAAACATGACGGTACCCCGTTGTACGCTACACGCACTCGATGACCTTTTTTTCACGGCCATCGGTTGAAAGTGCTCTTATAATATTCTTCGTAAACGGTCAAAAGGTCTGATACATTGGGTTCGATCTCATGCCGCATCAGTAAACGTGTCACTGAATTCCCCCACCACCTCAAGTCGGTTCGACTGTGCTTTAGATATTTCGAAACGTCTAGAATAGCAATGAAATAGAGAACATTCAATTTTACATCAATTGCGATGGTACGACACTATTTTTTATACCTAGAGCTCGGTTGGTTAGTAAGCTCAATGCGTTTTTCGTCCAAAATATACGTCTCTTCTAAATCTGGTTTCGGCTTTATATCATACTTACATGTAGGTATATCTGTTATTATTATTTATCTTGCGTACGAAAGCTCTATATCGTACTCAAACAGTATAGACTCTAAACGGTTGGATAATCACTCCTACGCGTTTACAATTGCGACGATTACGATGAAGTTTCAGTTCAATTAAACAGACTCTAAAGACTTATGTAGAATTAAGATCTTTGTACCAATACAGACTTTATCAAAAGGCACGTGTATTACTTATACAGTAATATTTAACGATAAATATTCAAGCAAAATAAATACTTGGTATTAAAAATAATCTACTAAATTTACGCGTTATACTCGTATTGTAACGAGATATTTTATGGTGTATATATAAATATATGTGTGTGTGTGTGTGTGTTTTTAATGTTAAGGCAATTTATTATTAAATAAACGTGAAGTATGAATTATGTAAAATTGCGTTTAATGGGCGGCATCTTAAAGAATACAAATTACCCATTACCCCTCGCAGTATACTCGCGAAAGAGCGCAAATTAACAGTGACAAAAGGGTTCGAGGAAAAATGGGTCTTAAATACATCAAAACGAACTTGCCACGGTAAAAGGGAGCGCAAATTAATTTCTTAAAATATCTGCATGAAAGGGAAAAATTACAGTGAAGCTATATTTTAACCTCATTGCTTCGAACCAATTACCCATTAGATAATTAGCCGACGAAGCTGAGGATGAGTTTGTCGTTTGGAGTATATATTATTTAAATTTACTTCTTGTTAGTAAAAAAACAGGCAAGAACAATGCGGTCGTTAAATCGACGTGCTTGAATGAAAACTCGCTAATCTGTTAAGATTGCGTTTCGTCGTATACTTTCTATTTTCATAAAATGATCGTCGTTGCACATGTTAAGATAACAATAATCACAACGACTGGTTGACGGTATTCAGTACTAAAGGTGTAGAGGGTGATAATTATGATATGGAATATTTAAAAAAAAACGAATAATCTAAAAATAGATAAAATGTGTATCTATATTAACATAATATCATCCTGTTTAAACTTTAAAAAGTCTTAAATGTTGAACAGATAAATGCTTAAAAACTAAAAATTGAATTCCTAATTTTACTAACAACAGGACCGTCAGAATATATGAAATTGTTTCAAGCATAAGGGAAAAATGGAATAGTTTCTTGTGAAAACTTTTTCAGTAAGAATTCAATACAAGTTCTATCAATCCTATTTTTCTTGATATACTCTAAGTCAAGTTAAAAAATGCACGCTATGTACCGCCGATAAACTATAAAGTAATATATCTTGCATTGTTGGAGGCAGCGGAGATGTTATTATTGATGTAACTACTGCCTCCACCACATTATTTTTTGCCCGACAAATACACTCGAGTACAGGCATATTAGACGACGTCTCCAATAGAGATTACGCAATATTTACACAACGGTGAATATGGATGTGTGCGTGCGTGCGCGCGCGCGCGTGTGTGTGTGTGTGTAAAAAATATACAAGAACGCGTGGAACGGCCGAAATGGGTATAGTATTCATACCGACTGGTAGAAAATTGTTCTACATAAATCTGTTTGTGACAGACCCCAAATCGTTTAAAGACATAACAGCTATTTATACGTCTTCGGATAAAAATGTATAACAAATTTTTAAACTATTTCATAATGTGCTTCGAAAAATACTAAAAACACTTGAGGCAAGTGTTGAAAGGTTCAAATAGATACAGGGACAGGTGTTTCAAAGCTTAAGCTATCCAAATGAGAGAACTAATAATTTCCCATATCGGTATTATGATGGGGCTAGACAATCCGACATATTATTAATGCCCGCGAACGGATTTGATTAAATTCTATTCGGGTCAGAACGTGTGCGGTGAATTCAAGTACAACCATACATAACATGATTAATCTGCATACTACTCGAACATTGTGATTAAGGGAGAGGAGGCACAGCGGAGAGGTTATATGTACGAGTATATAATATTATATAAATTTATGATAATTTACACGTTAAAATGTTCTGTCACGCAATATTATTATTAATTGATGAAACTCCTATTACATTCGAGACTGCAGCTATTTGCATTTTATTCGGTACACATTCGTCGTTGTACAAATTGCTATCCGCCCACCTCCCACGGGATATTCTTAGAATTACACTCTCACGTACAACCGTGTTATTATATTGATCGTGCGACGAATGCGACCTCGACAAATTTCAAATAACCAACACGGCGTGTGTGAAGTCCTTCTGGCGAACGGCAATACGGTTTCGTACGAACGCAGCACTGCGAGATGGAAAAGCCAGGTTCGTCGGTTTTCTTAAGTAGATACGAGACAGTTTACAGCGGAACAAAAGGGATTTCACATTTTCATTTATTTTCAATCACACGGGTAAAACATTATTTTTTATTTCCACAAAAGTCCGGTTTCTCGGTGGTGCGATACGAAAAAAACCTTTGTAATAACTACTGTCTGTCGCGTACACGTCTGATCCGTTTGTGGAGAAACGGTTTTCAGCGATTCGCGTTTCTACACACATTATATTTATTAATTTACTTACATACGATCTAACGGGTCGTACCAAGTTAATATACATTTGCTGCTCGGGTTTGTTGAGTCTATTAAAAGAGAGAGAAAAATAAAAAAAAATGAATAAACGATAAAAATAATAATGAAATCAGCAAAATATAACAATAGGAAGTAATAGGCTCGACCGGGAAAAGCAGTTTGCTGCACACCAAAAGAGTAATAAAAGTAAAGTCATACTCGTCACCAACATGTTATCCGACAAAGAAGACGTAATCGTCCCTGTTTTGCGGTCTTTGCCATTTGAAGAGAATTTTAAGCTGGTTTGCTTTTTCGGTATGCAGCCGGTGTCTTAAAATTCTATTACCCTCAACAATTGTCACCACCCCCTCCGATAAAAATAACCTAGGTTATTGTTACCGGGGGTAAATATATCCTAGGATATTTTTATACTTACCTCCCCCGGTAAAAATATCCTGACGTATATTTTTACATCCCGAGTGAATATACGCTAGGATATATTTACCCTCCCGGGGATATCAAATCATCCTAGGACATAATCACCGCCGGTAACAATAATCTAGGGGTGAAAATATCCTGTTGCACCGGCCACGGCAACCGCTGTACTCACTGTGCCGTCTGTTGGTTTTCCAGATACTACACAGCCCGGCGCAAATGGAGCTCGGTGGCAACGGGACGTCCGGGACATCCGGGACGGGCGGCGACGGGCACAGCCCTTACTGCGGCGACCTACTGGTGGGGCTGCACGACGTGTACATGCACTACCACGGGTACGCGAGCCTGCTGGTGTGCGCGTTCGGCTCGGTTGCCAACGTGCTGAACATCGCGGTGCTGACGCGCAAGGAGATGGTGTCGCCCACCAACGCCATACTCACCGGGCTGGCCGTGGCCGACCTGCTGGTCATGGTCGAGTACGTGCCGTTCGCCTACCACATGTACCTGAGGCCGGCCGACTACCCGCGCGCCGACCGGTTCTCCTACAACTGGTCGCTGTTCGTGCTGCTCCACTCGGACTTCTCGCAGGCGTTCCACACCATATCCATCTGGCTGACGGTCACGCTGGCCGTGTGGAGGTGAGTGCCGGATAGGTCGTCGCGGGAGATGGTAAACCGCGGCGAAATTTACCTTTTTCTAAAAGTCGATATTATGTAAACTGCGGCGAGAAAAAAATTAAGATTATACAATCAGGGACAAAACCGATAAGACGCATTATACAAACCGCGGCAATTTATTTTATATACCTTCTATATACACCTACTATATATACATATCGTTTTGAACACCGATTCGGCCTTGCATGATTTGTTGACGCATTCCCATGTTTTATTGCCACTTATCTTTGATTCGTATTTAAATTTCAACTTAAAATTGTTCAACACTGTTAATATCTTGCCATTCTGGCATAACATTGTTATAAATTCCATAAAGTTGAATGATTATTTACTACTAACACTTGTAAGACGTAAGTAGGTACTAACTAGTATTATCAAAAGTAGAGAATTCTGTATTACCGATATGTTTCGTTAAAACTTAAAAATACATTTGGATTTACCTTGTGCGATTGTACGCAAGACAAATTAAATTATACCCATTTACGTATACATAGGTACACATAGGCAGGTATAATATATGATTATGATTTAGGTACTATGATATGGAAGGTATATAAAATAAATTGCCGCAGTTTGTATAATGTATCTTATCGGTTTTGTCGCAGATTGTATAATCTTAATTTTTTTCTCGCCGCAGTTTACATATCGACTTTTAGAAAAAGGTAAATTTTGCCGCAGTTTACATACAGCCGTCGTCGAGACCCTCGTCCTACCTCTCGGGGTGCGCGGTCGCGCGGGCGTAACACGTTTGGGCGGATTCGCGGAAAACGAAACCATAATCTGTAGGTGATTCTTAAAGTCACCGGAAAACGTTTGCTTGTTTAACATCAAAACCCACCGAAATGTATACAACATTTTCGACTGCAATTCTAAGAGTTCATGTCTAGAACTGTTCTAGGTCAAAGTTTAAAAGTTAAATTGCTCCACTTGGATTTTGAATGATCAGCTCATATATCGGCCAAAAATGTTTTCCCCGGATTGCCGAATGATTGGTTGCTGATTTCACTTGACGCCAAAGTTGGTTTCGTAAGATACAGGGTAACAAACATTTATTGAAACATTACTCCGAGAAAACAGAAACAGGGGACTTGGCTTCAATATTTTTTTGGCTCGAGTTTAAAATGTACGCGCCCAAACGTGCTGTTAAAAAAGAAAGTATTACGCCCTAAAATGTTCTGCTCTGGGTAAACGCTCCCAAACGTGTTGCTTCCGGTCGCGCGTGTTTGCGGAAAACGTGAACATGTTCAGTTGACCCTTCAAACGCGCAAAATCAGAACTCACGTTGTCAGGTTTACCACTTGTACTCGTGGTAAACTTGAATACACGTTTAAACGTTTGTCTTTAATTCGCGTTCGTATTTCTTACGCGTATAGCGTTATAACACGTATACTATGTAACTAGTTATTACTAACTACTGAACTTCCTCTGACAAATCTATCGGCTCGCTGTCCGGTTCGGTAACTTCACAATTATTTTTAACGTTCGAATAAATAAAGATACGAATACATCCACTCAAAAAGTATTTTAACGAATTTTCTCGAACACTTGACAGACGTTAAAATAATATCAGCTAAAAAAAGAGTAATCAAAGTAAAAAAATGTTAACATAGCGAAAAAAAGTACACATACTGACACACGAACACAATCGATAGTAATAAATAGATACATCATGCGTGATTATAGTATAGGTATATTTGTACCTTCATGGGAATTTACAATAAATTTAATAATTATGGTCTAAAATATAAGTTATTGATTACAACTAATTACTTCTTAGTGACGGGAAGTTTTTCTGGTATCGGCAATAAGAAGTAATAAACAAACTAATAATCTTTAATGACATTTTTTAACCATGCACTTATATATTTGGCAATGTTGCATAGAAATAAAAATAATATAGCACACAATCATACGCCTAAAAAGGTACCGCCGATAAGGACCTCGCGCAACCGTGTCGTGCCCCAGCGATACCACTACCGGGTCCATTAGAGGCGTGACCAGGTATATTGGTGAAAGGGCGGTGGGGGAGAAGGGTAAAAATGGGAGACTCATCTAATATCTCCGTAACGTTCCCAAAGAAAAACCTTGGGTCTCGGACGTATTTTTTTATCGTTGTTTCACGTTAAAATACAATTTAAATTATAGAATAAAAAAAATATACTATAACATATAACATTATTACGCACCCATATATATGTATTGATGTGAACTAAAATATAACCTGTACAAGTTATTGTTACATTTTGTAATTTTGTAGGGGGAATCGTAAGTCCCTACACGAGAGTGGTGGATAAAAAAACTGCATACGTTAATTCCCCCATGTACATTGCGTAAAGTCCCACACGAATTTAAAAAGGTACACATGTTAGTTCCTACACGGTAAAAAATGGGTTCGTATGTTGGTTCCTATACGGCAGAAATAGTGGTGTGTGTGTGAAAGTTAAAATTATTTAATACGTTAGTGCTTACAGCTCAAATTTCTATCACCAACATCCACATATTTTTAAAATAATTGAAACTCTCAAATTGTTTCAAGTAAATACAAACAAGAAAATAGTAACTACGAGTAGTAAGCACACAAACAAAAATCAGTCAAAAATATGCCAAAAAAAAAGTTTTATAAATGACAACACTTTAGAGTATTCAACGCAAAACATGTTAAATACTTAAGTTTAAGAAATTAAAGGTAAACAATTTTTTTCTCTTTTTCCTAAAATTGTGAAATTTATCGTGTATTATGATTTTTTCATTTTTTACGTATGAACTTACATTTTTGCCCGTTTTTTACAGAGTAGGAACAAGCATTGTTATTTTTTACCTACTATGTCTCTAACATACATTTGCCCTTAATAGAGATGCTAGTGTAAGGTAAGGGAAAAGATCACTGCCAACTCGTTTTGCGTAAACGCTGAGCACTTCAACAACTTGATCCTATAGTAGTGAGTACTGACAGATTGTATCTGTCGCGCCATGGGTATAATGGGAGCATAGGCGTAGTTCCGCCCTACGAAATTGAAGCTCTAGATGTACCTACGACCGCGTCAGCAGCGATTACGCTCTCGTCAGAAAACAATCTGCCTCGACAAACCACTCCCCCCGCGATATACGATTTACTCGATTTATATGACGTATTGCCTATAATATATATGCCTCCAATCCACATCTGAAAGTGAACGCCTCTCGAATATATAACGCATGCGCGATACACAGTATTGTTATTTTTTTATTTTTTTACAAGTATTTATCCATACCGTGACGGATGTGGTAAATAACGATACGATATTTTTCTTTCAAGAACTTCGTTTGAAAATTTACAAGAGAATTTTCGCCTTAATATTTTTTTCTTATGCTTATACATTACACCATACGTTTGTAAACTCGAATTTCCAATGTTGAAATATTAATTGCTCACCTTTTACATAAAACCGCACGGTTATTTTCCACGTGTGTACGAATTCGAAATCTTTGATTGTAAAGTTTCTTGTTTACGGGTGTTTAAAGTTTAGTATACCGTTGTTCTCACTCGTGGGGTGTACAAAAGCTATAAAATCTATTAAAATATTATATATTCAGTAATAATAGGAAGTTTATCCGCTGATTACCAGTTGATTTTTGCTCGTCACGAAATTCCTTTATGAAAGTAATTATATGGTTCAACACACAAGTCGTCGGTATACTTTAATATCTAGAAATGATAACGACATCCGAGAAGCTCAAAAATGTAAAAAATAAAACACCGATTTTACGGTGTGTATTTCCATAAACAGTAGATTATCGACATTCCTCGTGTCGGGAATGAGCAAGTATTATATTTTGTAAACATTGTATTATGTATCGATCACTAGATATTATGATGTAATATATTGTTGTTATATATAAATATATTCCGAATTTCCGCGGAGAAACGAAACCGTTGCAATATCGCGACGTTTCTATTGTTGTACAGTAAATTATATTCACATAATATTACGACACGGTGTGTGGTGCAAGACCACGCGGGATGTCGGATCCCATTAAACGGCGGGAATTTATTTATACAGTTTCCTGTGCACGCGCGGGCATCGGAAAAATACCGAGAACACATAAGAATCCATTGTAGCATTCAATCGAAGTGCGACCCTGAGCGTAGTGCTCGGTGTTGACCGCGAGTATAAGCCGCACGCACGATAAGTCCCAGGACGCCCGCGTAGAAACATTTTTAATTGCTCAACGTAATGCACCTACGTTTTGGACTCTACATTGTTATGATAATAATACTAATACTAATACACGGTGCCGTCGAGTCGGTCTTAAGCCGATTCAAACGTCGTGGAAATTGCCATCCACCACCGGGTCACCACGTGGGCTTAGAGTTTTCAAGCGATGGGAGGCACGAAAATCCCATCACCCCCCCCCCCCTCTCATCCTCTCATGACTAGGGTCTTTAAATTAGTAAGGCCTCGAGGGAAACGCAGTGGTTCTGTGTATAAATAATGAATACGTGCAATGGCGTATACGTTTATTGGTCGTGAAGGTTAGCCAAACGAAAACGGCCGAGAAAGAAATAACATAACATCATCGTTGTCATAGACGGTACTGCAGTAACTTCAATTGAAGCGATAAAAGATTTTACGGTGATATCGGATTGTTTCCTCTACAGTGCTTAGTTTTGATAAGGCTTTGTCTAAAGACGTATCGCTTTTATTATATCATGCTTATAAATTAAATAGTTTGTGACAAACGTTGTGAACGTCAACATGTATCATAACAGCTGTGTACGTGAAAAATCGTAGTTTCTAAAAACGAATGTTTTTGAATATAACTTAAAACATTTAAAAATCGTATTGCTTATAACGTAACGTGTTCGTCATTAGTTTATTATTATTTCATGTTTGCGATTGTTTAAGCAGAAATCATAAACACAAAATGATTCAAAGCTTAAATCAATATTGGAAGTAAAAATATTAACTTTAGACCTATTTCAATTTGTTTTCTTTCTGTTTTTTGATTAGCTTTTCAAATATTTCTAATATCATTTTTCGGGTACTCTACAACAACAACAAAAACAACCCCATTTTTCAATCTTTTATTATTGAATATTGCAAATGCAAATGCATTTGTTCAAAAAAAAAGACCTGAAAATTGTTGTTCATAAGATATGAACAATTCCGTGCGTTGACTGTCGCTGAAAATATAGAAACACATGTAGATATTCACGTGCACGTGACACGTGCGCCGTCGTCGGCGAGTGAGTTACGTTACGTAGTATAAATCAATACATCATAAAACTATCAAAGACAATCGTAGATAATTTGACGGAACCGTCGGGACGGCGCGCGCGACTGTTGCTCACCTGCAGGCGATAACGTTTCGCAAAATGTATTCAACCGACCCCGGTATAAAGCGTGCGCGTTGTATCGTAAGGACGCATGAATATTTATGAAAACATGTTTAACGCGTCCGCTGGCCATTCGAGATTTGTTTCGTAAAGCCCGCCGGACCCCTGTACCTCGGTCGTACGCTAAGGGTGAAAGCGGCGGCGCGTACGTTATTCCTTTTCCTTTTCACCCCGTTTCCCGTCGTGTTTCTTCGCGCGCCAATCTGTCCGTGGGGAAAAATGCGTGCATGCAACGCCAGTTTTATTGCATACGGTCCGGCGACGGACTCGTCGACTTTCGTGACAAAACGGTCCGAGAGCGTACACGGTAACCGGACGACCCGTTTGACCGTGCCCATAATAAATATTTTTTTTACGGCGCATTATACGTATTCATGAAATCGCATATCACCGTTTACCGTCGACGTTATGCATCGTCGTTGTTACTCGGGTGGAAATACACATCAAATTCGGAAACAGAGCACCGGAAAAACTTGAACGTTTGAAACTGTACGCGGGAAATACACGTTTTTCCGGACGTTTTCCAGGTGCAGTGTGTTGTTACACTCATCGTGTACGCGCAGGTCGACCGATATTGTAATACGCGGACGATATCATAGTCTAGGATCATGACTGAACTCGGTTGATCATTGAGCTCTGCAGTAGAACAACAGACGACGTTACGGGCAACAATGCAATTTCAAGGGAAACGTTTATCATTTTTTCCGCGCGGAGAATAAAAATAAATAAAAAAAATTACACGCGGGAGGCTACTATATTATATTCGAATGAGATTGTAATTTTTCATGCATAAAAACGAGAAAGAGAAAATCGTTTAAATAATTTATTAAAAGCAAATTAATATGGATAAACGAATAGTTTTCATTATTTGTTTAAACGTAAGACGGTGTACGATTCAATTTAATGATTTGCATTTTTATTTTTACTGAGGCATATATAAGTCTGTGCATGCTATATCGCAGCAATGGAATCGCATTATGGTGATAATGTGTTTATGTTAACGTCGCCTATTATATCGGAGTAAGGCTGAAACGTTTTAGAGAGGTGAAGCTTGAAAAACTCAAATTTTTCACAACCGAAGGCCAAAAAGCGCCGTCGGATTTTTGATAAGGATATTTGTTGTTTCATAAAATAGTTTTGTTGCTCTCCATAGACTATTATCATGTTCAGAGAGGTTTGGGCAATTTTCCAAAGTTTGAGTTTTATATTAAGCGAGCATTTTTTTTAAAACGAGTTCACTAAATAATTATTGTGTTGTCAATGGATAGGAAGTCAAGTACGCTGGAAGGGATCTCAAGCGTTACTCTTTTCGACAATTTTGATACGTTTATAATATAATGATGTGATGGAGGAGTGGAAAGTGTTGGGTTGAAGTTTGTATTCGAACAAGCAGGTATTTTAAAGATATAACCGTATTAGGATGTTCACCGCTGAATTTATGTACTCGGATGTTTTCAGCTTAATATTTTATTTTATTTCTTAATCTATAAGATCGTAGCATTTAGGACAATCTGTAAATTCGTTAAGAAATTGGTAAGATACATATCCAAACGAATTTATTTGAAAGTATTAATCTATTGTTATAAATGGGTAGACCAAAAGTAGTGTTATTACATGACAAGCGTGCAGTTTATTTCGAAGCGAAATCGAACCGATGAAGGTCGAATTCGAAGATAATGAAAATTGTTGCGGATGAAGTGGATATTATTGTTATATTTTGTTTATATATTGTTCCGGAAATATTTGAAATTTCGTAATTATTGTACACTGGTACATTAGAGTATATCATTATTAAAACGAAAAAAAAAATGGAAATATATATTTGCATTGTTATGTTAATATAATTATAATGTAAGTACGATGTGTTTTCAAATATATTACGATACAATTTATTAAATTTATTCGTTATTTATTCATTTTTTTTTCTAAATTCTGAGTGAAACGGAGAGTTGTTTTATCATGATGGGTATTTTTACACGAATTTTACCAGAATCATTTCTCCAATGTATATAAACCTGATACTTTTCTGGAAGTAAATGTTGTCTAGATGGTACTTTGAGAAGGTTTTTTTTTAATTTCTCAACACTTTTCCGAATAATCGATAAAAACGGAGAAAAAATTCCAAAAAAACTTGAACCGAGATCAAAAATCGAATCTGGCACCGTATAGTACTTTTGTTACTTGTTTATTTTCATGGATACAACGTTTTTCATAGAATTTTCTTTATTTGGTTATTATCTTATAAAATTGATTAATTGCAACGATGAATTGAACGATGATTGTTGAATATTACATTTTTTTACATATTTAAACAAGTGCAATCACCTTGATACAAGCATATATATAACAAACAACATAGTGCTCTTGTAAGAGTATCCGGAATTAATGCTGAAAAAGTAACAAATAAGTTTCATTCATATAGGGTACAGATTTAATACATAAATTATTACTTCGAGGCAAATGCACGCGTTCAGTATATTTTATCTTTTACATTTTAATGTCTCTTTTTTCAAAACCAACCCGGGAAAATGCATAGAGTAAATACTTATAAGTATTATAAATAAATACTTATCGTTCAAAGTCTTATGATAACCTTTCATTTTTTGAAGTCAAATAATTATACTGAACTATTTATTTAATGAAATATTTTAATAAAATATAGTAAGTGCTTTCATCAAAATTGATGAGATTAAATTATTTTGCAAAACTTAAAGATTACATTACATTCATCGGTGTTAATCAAATTTATATTTTTGGACTCGAAAACCTAAACTATGAAATACATTTGAGCCTTTACTGAAATAATACATATAGTTAATGGATGAATATAAATTATTGTCACAATACAGATCTAATTTTAGTTCGAGAAAACTTTTAGAAAATATCAACATTTGAACATTTATATTTTGAACTAGTTTTGTGTAATCAACTTTACGTCACCATGTGAAAGTCTGGCAATTAAAACTTATTTTCAGCAAAGGCGTGAAAATACATGTTTAAATATAATATACAATATGCAGTTTTATACAGATTACATTTTAAAATGCATTGATGAATGTCATTCGGTTACAAAACTTTTAAATATTATGATAAAATGTATACACATTTATTTCTCACGTATCCGGATACATTTACAGGTCAAGTACCTACTATACAAATGTTTGGTACAGTTTTCTTTTCCTTTTTTCGTTACAAAAAAAAAAAAAAATCAACTTGGATTTATGTTTGTAGTATTCTTCAACCATTTTTCAACGGGGTTTAGTTTCCCACAGGCAATTCCATTAAATTCTACGAATTCGTCTAGGATTTCAAATGGACAATAGCAATTTTTTAAGGGCTTGCATTAAAGGTCAACTATATATATACACGAGGAAATCGTGATACAGCCGAAGGCGACAAGATTAAGTGATCAATTGTATCGGTCTCGGCCATAATGAACTGAAGGAGTAGTCATTGATTGTTTCACTTTGTCATTGAAGTCGATTTCATAAGAGCTTGATTGTATTGCTTTTCCCCCGATGAAAAATAAAAATCACCTATGTACGTTTGATGTCATATAATACGCGTGTTACAGCTCGAATTCAACTTTCATTAATTTCCCAATAAAGTACCTGCACTTTGTAAAGATCAATATCATTCCTGTACTACGTTAATTCGATATTAAGAAAATGGTTTCATGAAATATTTATTTGCAATGCCCAGTTGTGTGCTTCGGTACTAGTGAGCGGTACGTCGATAATAGATTTATATTGAAACATGAAAAATAAACCATTTTAAGGGTGATTTTGACAAATATTTTCTAACAAGTGTTTATTTCCCATGTATATTTTATAATATTTATGTAATACAATTATTAGTTATCTGTATGTATGAGTACAAACATTTTTTTTATAATTAATTGGTTGATTTTTTTTTTATTGCCATGAAACAATGGAAGTTATAAGCGATTTTGTCTAATGTTAGAATATAAGTTTATCATCATAAAACGTGTGTTTAATAAAAGCATAAAAAAACACAAGAAAAAATAAAGGGACTTTCACTGAAATTAAATTTAAAAATATTTTTATGATTTCAGATGTTTTTTTATTTAGGTAATTCATAACTCAAACACACAAATTAAATAATCATATGGTTACATCATTGTCCGCATTTTTTAATACGACTTGTAAACTAAATTAATTTTGTGGAAATTCATGAATATTAATAATTTATAAAATAATGTGTAGTTTTAAAAAAGATGTACGGATGATTGGCACACATCACAATCAGATCGCTATAGTAAAAGAAAGGTATACATTTTAAATATATGCCCGATGCTCGAACTTGTACGTTCATTCAAATCGTCAAAAACAATTAAAGTTTTCAGTTTATTTATATGTTACATTTTTTTTTTCTTAAAAAAGTAGAGGGAAATAAGATAAATTGAAAAAAGTAAATACTACTATACATCGGGTTTGATTTTGTTCATCGGGCAAAGGGTATAAATGAAAAATACCAGTAAAAACCATAGTTATGAACGTTGCGAAGATCGTTCAGGGACACACCGCGCTGTGTATGATGTGCGTGCGAGGTTATAAAACTTTTAATTATTTTCGCGAACTACACATAAGTGAATCGTGATAAGTTATCGACGACTGCTGCGCTCGGCGAAGAAAAAAAGAAACCGCAATAAAAAGCGTGTACCAGCATTCTGGTGACGTGCATGTGCGGAAGACCGAAAGCTTTGAAATCGCGAGCAAACGTGCGTGACAGCTCGTCGCTTTTTAAAACGCGTAAGCGATACAAAGATGAGACAACCGAATTTCACTCACCCGTGCTTCAACCGCCCTCGGTATGTATATATAAAAAAATAAAAAATAATGCGCCACACAGGCCGTATAATATTGTACGAACGCGTTCGACGTTTTTCAGTACCGTTCTCGCTAACCGCAGTGCGGAGTGTAGGCCATCCCGATTTAATGTTGAATTCTTCGCTGAACCGAATGATAATAACTTATGACCCGTTTGTGTGCGTGTGATGATATTGAAATATGACGTTGTAGCGTTTGCGTTATTCATTTTCGAATCCGCCACATTCGCCGGGGCGCGCTTTATTCGAATGATAAATTTGTAAAGCTCACATGCGTGGAACACGCGAATTTGCACGCATAAAGGAACAATGGTCGTGTTTTAAATGGAATACACCGCAAAGTTCATAAAGCACAAAAACCGTTCGGAGCGTTTGGAAACCGCGTACACTCGCTACTTGTAACTTCTGTAACGGAAGCGGCGTCGTCGGTGAAATCTCCAAATGATATTTCCCTCGCGTTTTGTGTGTTCCTTTGTACCTAGTCTTGACGGCTAAACGCGCATAAACAACGTGCAGCCACGGATTTCACAACATTTATGTTTGTTGTCGAACGTTGTCGTTTGACATTTTTCCTCCTATGAAAATCACTTCAATAATTGATTAAAGGTACCTAATAACCGTAATATTATTGTAAGCATTTTCAACATATAAACGTTTTAGTTTGTTGTTCTACATTTCACTTGACTAACTTCATAAAACGCGTCTGGGCTTATATGCGATATATTCGTAATTTTTCAAATTTGATATTGAACTTAAATAAGCCCAGATCATTTTTCACTATAACGAATTACTGCAATGGTTCAACGAACTGGAAACAAAATCAAAGGAATCGGTTCTAACTTAGACAAAAACGAACGAAACGTTTAACACGATTCGGAATAGCTTAGCGATCATCCGAACACGACAATTTGATTTCTTGATTGAAAATTAACGACTCCGGTGTACTCGGAATACACTCACGAAATAAGTACCGAACGTTAAATGTCCGGAGGCATATTTTATAGAATAGCACGCGAAAGTAAAATTTAAAAAAAAAACTTCAGCGTCACATTTTCTGAGCGTAACGAGAAAGTTGTTTTTTTCGCTCAACTCACTTTGGTGTGTCTATACTTTTTGGTAAGGTAAAAAATATATTCGAGCAAAAATCCAATAGATTATAAATTGAATACGAAATACCGTTTAAAAAAATTCCCTTGATAACAATTATTGCGGATAAATGTGTTTGTGCGTTTCGACCGACCGTTGACGTCAATTGAAATATTTATCGCGATAACTCTTACATCGAAATGACCGATGGAGTTTACATGTGTACACTGTACACCTACAACGTGTGTATATATTATGATAACGCGCACATAAACGTCGAGAGTTTTGTATTTTTAGATTTATTTTAAAAAGAACCGATTATCGAACCAGCGTGGTAACTTGATTTTTAAATGTTCGTGGACGTCAACGAAAAATACCCTACCAATATTTTCGAGTTCGTAGCACGTGGCGTGAATAAAGAAAAACCTGTTTGCCAATAATATCAAAAACTGCGTTGAAAACCAACGGCCCTGGTGTATTTTTGTGAAGAGCACGCTTCGTATCCGCGACGGAAAAGGTCCTGAAATCTCGTCGTTTCTCATCTCCCGGGGCAAAAGTATTCAGATGTCTGTTATTTTTTCCGCATTTTAACATTCCGTATTCTTAAAAACTAGAGAGCAATCTTTTTTTATGAAGGCGTGCAGAACTTTTTGGTCATTTAAATCATAACGTTAGGTTATCATCTTACGAGACGCGACGTTTGCCGTTGATGCAGATGTCGACGAGATATAACACTATGCATGCAAGTTATAATACGTGGGATAATAATATTTTGTAACGCTGATGCTGACATTTAACAAACCTATATATTTACAGGGTGTTCGCCCGGGATTTATACAGAGCAATATCCCGTTAATGTTAATAGAGATAATCAAATTCTGTGATTTTTTTTTCTTAACTTGCATCCCTGGAAAAGGCAATTTCGTTGACAATAGTTTGGTGAACATAAGTGTATCGTTAAAGAAGTTAAAAAATTAACTTTTTATTTTATAACTTTTGTATAATTTGGAGATACTCATTGTAGAGGGCTTAGTTTATCTTACTTTTCTGAACATTTTGACGGTTCAACTTTCAAATTTCATTATATTTCTTGTTTTTTAATATTTTTCCTAGCTGACAAAAAAATAGTGTACAAGTAGTACACATCTTTAAGTATAATAGTAACATTATCAGTAAACCTTATTGGAAAAATGATAAGGTGATATAAATTTACATTTTTTCTTTGTAAAAAAAAAATTATTAAAAATCATGAATCCAATGAAAACTAAAAGATGAATCGTGCACATTTTCAGAAAAACAAGCTCTATAAAATGGCTATCTTCGAATTCTAAAAAAATCATAAAATAAAAAGTTAAATTTTATTAACTTCATTAACAGTACACTTATATTTACTCAAATATTGTTAACTAAACTGCCTTTTCTCAGGGATGCTCAAATCCCGGCGGCACTCGCTGTAAATATATAATGTATTATATTTTGGAGCTGGATAAATTTTTTTTTCTGGCCAATTCGGCGTCACACATTTTGCTTCCCCAATTAATTCCGCGTATGATGACGATGTTTTTGGCGATGGTGATGGTTGTTATACCCACATCACGTTGATGAAGTGACGATATTCGTGCTTCTCAAAAGTTTCGTTAGGCCTTCTTAAATATTCACACGGGACCTTATTGACTACAATTATCAGGACTGAAAACTTTTAATCAGACGTTGAAAGTTAAAAAATGTGCCGCAACTAAATGTAACCCTCACAAATGTATATAACACTGGTTCTCAATCCGTAGGTCGCAACCTGAAAGTTGGTTACGAATTACGACAATATTTTTGGTGGTACGCGTTAAATTTTAAAATATATACATTTATATAATAAATAAATTAAATTACATTTTTCAAACAAATACGGTTTAATATCAGATATCTATAAAATACACATCAATGAAATACATAGATGAAAAAACAAAGATTTATTCTTATGTGTGAATATTATGAAAACGAATACGAGAACGAAATGACGCAGTACTTTCCGTATTTCTAAATGCCAAAGAGCCAATGGTCAAAAAGTTAATTGATTATTGTAGGTCGTAGGAGGTCGTGGAAAAATTTCCAAATTAGACCGCACTATAAACAGTTTGGGAATTGTAACGTATCTACCTTTTAGGTCCAAAGTTTTACGCGTGGCGGAGAAAAACTAATCAAGTAGTGCGTTACGTTTTCAAAGAAACTGTATGACGTTATTATTATTTATTGATTCGTCATTCAAACGGAAAATGTCCAAAATCCAATGTAGTAACGGGGCGATAACATTATTGACATTATTATATGTCAATAATAACAAAACAATACTGAGAGATAACAAATTCTTTAACAATACATATTGCGAAATGAAACGACCGTACAAATCATTGATTACATAAGTACCTATATAAAAATAAAAAAGTTGAAGAACAAGTAGAAATTATGATACAAAATAATAGAAAAAAAAGTAAAAATAACGACTGCAAGGTAGGGTGACCATACGTCCTGTTTTTCAGCGTGACTGACCTGTTTTAATCCTGTTTTTCGCTATTTTTTTCATCAAAAAGTGATTTTATCGATAAATATTGATAAAAATGTCATCAATAATAATCACGGAATTATTAAATATGCAATACCCGGAAGAAATTCAGTAGTCCAAAGAACGTTTTCCTACAAACTTTTCGTGGAGTGATGAAAAAAATCGTTTTCTTATAGGCACTATAAAAGGTATAATTAATGTTAAAAATCATTTCAAAAATTATTCTCGTTATGAATTTCATAATTTTCTCCTAAAACAAAATGAATTCCATCAAAAAAATACGACTTTGGAAATAAGAGGGAACTCCAATGAACATCAGAATCAAATAAACAAAATGTAAATAGAATATGTATAATACACCCTTTTTATTATTATAATATATACATATATACAATGAATACATTTTTTTTTTACTTATCGCGAAAAAAAGTGTCCTGTTTTTTTTATATAAGAACATTTGGTCATCCTACCGTAAGGTACGGGATAGTGCAACGATTACTTGAATGCCGTTACCGAGAAAATTTTTTTTCCCGGTTCCCGGAAGACACGTATAATTATTATTTAAGGGTCCACCTGACGTGGAGCCGCATAGTAACGTTTCTTTTTCCCTCGGGGTGTTCCGCAGGTACGTGGCCGTGGTGCATCCGCAGATCAACCGGATATGGTGCAGGATGGAGACCACCCTGTCCGCGATCGCGCTCGGCTACGTGGTGTGCCCCATCATCTGCATACCCAGCTACCTGTCGTTCAACCTGTTCTCCCGGGTGGAGACGCTGGACGCGACCGGGAACCGGCCGGCCGCGACCAACGGCAGCACGGGCGGCCGATCGGCGGCGGCCGCGAGTCTGATGACGGCCGGCGGCGGCGGGCAGCTGCGCAACGTGACGCTGTACTACGTGAACGTGAGCGACCTGGCCATGTCCACGTGCCTGGCCGACATCAACTTCTGGGTGTACAGCGTGGTGATCAAGATCATACCGTGCGTGGCGCTCACCGTGCTCAGTCTGCGGCTGATCTGCGCGCTGCTGGAGGCCAAGCGGCGGCGCGCCAAGCTGACGGGCAGCGGCCGCAAGTCGGCGGACAAGGAGCGCCAGACGGACCGGACCACGCGCATGCTGCTCGCCGTGCTCCTGTTGTTCCTGATCACCGAGTTCCCGCAGGGCATACTGGGCCTGCTCACGCTGCTGCTGGGCAAACGGTTCTTCCAGGACTGCTACCAGAACATGGGCGAGGTCATGGACATGCTGGCCCTGGTCAACTCGGCCATCAACTTCATACTGTACTGCGTGATGAGCCGGCAGTTCCGCAACACGTTCAGCCTGCTGTTCCTGCCGTCCTGGATCTCCAAGGCCGAGTCGCACGCGCTGTCCCACGGCAACCCGACCACCACGCAGGTCACGCAAGTTTGAAAACAAAACAAATCCTTTTCGTTAACCAGCCGCCGCCGCTGCCGCCGCTTGCCTGCGCCGCATGATATCGTACGACACGATTATTATTATTATTATTATTATTATTAAATTATAAGTATTATTATTATTACGGATATTACAATATATTTTATGTACAACAAGATTTGATGTTTACAACGAATATTTACTTTCACGATACGTGTTCGAGCCGGTTTACGACTTTGAATTTTAATAATAATAATCATAACATGTTATGTACTGAACCATCATACTATATATATATATTTGTAGCGACCACACAGGGTTCATTGTTCCCCCCTCCCGTTCGGGCAGATCCGTATACAGGGTGTGCTCTTAGAACGCGAATCACAGGCTAGACCGAGTAGAGTACTACAGCGCGTCGCTTCTCGTTACACGTTTACCGGGAATCGTTTTTACAACGGAAACAAGGACAACTCGTTAAAAATATCGTGCGACTATCCTTCCGCGCCACTCGCGCAGTGTCCAATACGAGTGAAAAAGTTACGCAAGTTACGAAAGTTACGCACGACGGATCAACACAAATCACTTTCTTTTACCTACGTCGTGTTGCAGCCCGATTCCCGTTAAAAGAATCTCCTGGTGTTGTACTCCCCCGCGCGGACGTAATTTTTTTGTTTTTTCGCCTCAGCGTTTTCGTTTACCGATCGGCCGTGAAACTCCGAGCTTTCCGTATGACCACGCTTCCGTGCTCCGGTCAACCATGCGAATACGAATTAGAGAACGCCGTGCGCTGTCTCCGACTCGCAAACGTAGGTACAACGCAGTTACATCTTCTTGAAACCCATCTTGTGTTGTTAGCTTTGATAAATAATTGAACGGACCTGATGTCGAACTTAACGGGAAGAACATAATCTGTCCGATGTCAATGGTTTTTTACGATTTTTAAATTTTCAAGCGAGTAATGGGAGGTAACACTCTTTACATGATCATCTCATTAACTCGTTTTAAAATTTAAATACCGTGAAAAACCTATGACGTCCCGCAGATAACCTTCTTCTCTTTATGGTTGATAAAAAGTCAGTTTACTCTTATATTAAAGATAACAACACAAAACCGATCTTCCTGATTCTGCTGAACGCACATTTGTTGTGCTACACGTTTGTAAGACGGAAACAACACATGATATTATATCCTCTTAGATACAATAATATTACGCCGTACTGATGACGCGTACTCGTTTTGCGGCCGATAACTCGGCACGATCAAATTTTTAAGCCGTTGTTTTCTTATAGATTTCCAAAAAACTTTTTGAGCTCGACCGGAACCGTTTGCATAACATTTCTATAGTTTCTGTAATAATTTCATGATTAAAAGTCGAAGTGTAAATCATACGCGGAGTGAAGTCAATGTTTAACTGTAAATTAACTTATTTTATCATTTTAGCCGCCCTCGCGGTGTAAGCCGGGTGGTTTGAACGCAGTGGATCATCTGAAGCTGATTTTGGTTTCCGAGTGCCGGAAGGTATACAAATAATATGCTAACATTCTATCACTAATGCATTATATTCCATAATTTTACTCAAACGGTGTTGAACGACGACCAACTTTGAAACACATAGTTTTAGTTTTAATCTTATTATAAGATCACTGTGGGCTCATCAAATAAGTTTTAGTCGGAGCACTGTTTTTTTAAAATAAAATAAGAATAGTTTGAACTACATAATACATATGTACCTACATAATACAATTCTTAATTGATATATTTTATAATATTTTTTCTAAATGCTGTCTAAATTTTATAAAGGAATAGAGAACTTTCATAGTTATTCTCAAATTTCTATTGAACCGGTGGTTTCCAATTTTAAACAGCTGCTTTAGAATTTAAATTTAAAAACAAAATAAAACCAAATAACTTGTACTAATTAAAATAATAAACATTTTTCAAGCTATACATAAAATGGGGTAGGTGCGAAGGGAAAAATAAAAACGTTAATTAAAATCAGTTTTCTTATGCATACACTAAACCTTTTGAGTATAATTTAGCTCGTTATTAACTGATTTCATCGTTATCTATCGTTGAATCAAATTTTCATCTTTAATCTCTTGATGATGTTGACTTATTAGTATGAACAGGTTAAAATGTAAAATTCGAGCCTCAACATTTGAACTTTGAGATCAATGAAGGATTGATTATAATTTTTTGCCAACTCCTGCGTGTACACTGTATAATGTACATACATTCTTTCCGGGCAGTTAATTTTACTACATGATGTTTGATAGCATTGCTAAATAATATATTTGTTAATGAATAACGAAAAAGCTCCAACTATTTATCTAATTTATTGATCGATTTACGAATGTAGGTGTAATAATTTAATATGACGTGTTATGTTTTCTAAGGTAAGTACTTAAAGTTTTATTAAACGATTTGACGACGTGTTATTGAATTAGTGTGTTGTGATCCATATGATGATAAATTACTAATAAGTTAGTTGAATATCGTAATCGTGTATAGTTTTAAATTATATTAATTACAATTAAATATTAAAACTTGTTCACGAGATGTGAGATCAAAATGATTTTATAGTTTAAAATAATTTATTGAATTGATACATTTTATGTTGAATCGTTCAAAGTTAGTCAATCAAGGACATGGATGTTATAGTATATATATATATATATGTGTTTAATATATGATAATTTTGTTTTAACCAATTATGTTTCATGGCATGTGAATAATATTTTCAGCGAGTGACTTACCATGTTTTAAATATTATAGTTCAACGCTTCTTTTAAACAGCACTGACCACAACGCTGTACACCTACGTTGATTGTATCAAACCGTATGTTTTCCGTAATACCTATGTACATGAACAGAATGCAAGTATTTTAAGAATGATTATTGTAATAAATAGCATTGTACTTTGTAAATATCTAATAAACTACATTATGTGCTTTAATTTGGCTTAAATTTATTAAAAATATCCACTTTTTAGACAATATTATTTGAACTAGAATTTTATTGCTTTATACTATCAGGTACGAATTAGATTGTTTTGGTTATGAGTTCAACAAAATACGTTATGATAAATATAGTTTTCCACGGCGCTATCATAATTTGAATATCTTCCAAACCTACAACGCAGTTTGTTTGTTATTTTGTATCGAGTGCTTGTTGCACTCACCTTCTTTTTTTTATGTCTGCTGGTATAAAATAATGCGATTCCAATTTTATAAAAATGATGCAAAATATATACCGTATAAAATATGATACTTATGGTGTGTAACTATTTATAAAGGTATAACCGTATAATTATTACCGGTGTTGTGTTATTTCATAGTTAAAACGGCTTTGTTTTAGACGTTTGGTAGAGAAATTAAAAAAAAAAAAAATCATAATAATATCAGTCTTAATGTACAATATTCTCTAAACAGTGTTCGTAATGAATTTTTATTCTCGTACAGTTTTGAGGTAGTCATGACACCTGTTGCAGCACTAAATCAACTAACAGTTAGTCCATTGAGTGTTTATTCTAAAGGCTTAAACTGTATGCTCGACTCGATAAACACTATTGCATTATTGTTGAGCTTTCAGCGCTGTTTTACGCTCTGCCTATAACGGGTAGAAATCATTATTTTTTTTCCACGCACGGCAATACCGCATAGATGAGGAGTTCAGAACAAACACAACGCATGAGTTACGTTTTGTCGGTCTTTACATTATGAAAACCGCTTTACCACAGACTTCATGCGATTCCTGTAAAACAAAAGACATGCCCGTGTTATTACACGCCGATTGCGGTTTAATATACACACGCACATGGAAACGCCCCAGTTTCGGATTTCTATTTGCGTTATTCTCCGTCGATTATAGTCCGATCGGAGAACCGTCAGAAAATCGCTCGATTTACGAAAGTCGTACATTGTTCGTCAATGGAAATCCAAACGATTGATCGGGGACAAGATCAAACGGAACGAAAAATGAAACATATTTTGGTCATTAAGTAAGTATAATTTCTATCCCGTTCTGGTGTCAACTATGCAATGATAATAATATTTAGATGACCGCAAACACGATTTGAAGTGTTTCCTAAATGTAGTTTAAAAGATGAACGGAATGTTGTCTCGCACAAAATTTTATTTTGTTTTTATTTCATACACCTTTTTAATAGCTAAACATTTAAAATTTATTTTTCGTTTTTATCGACAAAAAAAAATTTCCACTATAATGTTCCATCATTTTTGTCGGGTAAGGCAAATTTATTTAGTTTCCGCTTTGCAGAGATTCTAAAGTCAAAACTATGCTGAATTTTGTAACATTTGATATATGCTCTGGGTCGAGATGTCGTTTAAGAATTTATCAGCCAGGTAAAAAACCGAAACGCATTTTTAGAATTTTCTAATTTTTATTAATTTTGCCTGCTGCAAAATTTTATTAAAATTACATAACACATTAAGGTATAATAACACATCTTGAGATCAAAAACGAAATTCAATACTTTCAAATACTTTCAGGTGTCGTAACTTAGCTACTATCTCACGTATATGGTTAGTAGTTTTTATTTTTTAAATTAACTACTTTTTGATATTTTTTTTCATGGGCTAAGAAAGGTGACTATAAAATATATAGTCCTAGAGGGTTGTGAGTATTCTTTTTTATATTTTGCTTCAGCCGTCTTATATTTTAAGGCTGAATACCTTATTGCATAATTTGTTATGAGAGGCTTTTTCTTACAGTCAATTCAATTTACCACTTTTAAATGTATACTAATATATAGGTAGATTTTTAAAAACAAAAAAAAAATTAAACCATAGTTATAAAGTTAGCGAGAGTAAATTTGTTAGAATTAATACAACGCAACCATCACATACATACACTTTACCAAATATCTAATACAAAAACTGAAAAATACAATAGAAGTTATCAGTACGTATTACACTGAATTAGCTAATAAAAAAAAATAGTTCTTTTCATCACGATTTAATAATAATAATAATAATTTGATTAGAATAAGTATTAAACGCTTTGAAAAATTAGTCTTATGTATATTATAGTGTCTAATATATATTTAATTAGTTTTAACTCTTAAGTATATATTAATATTTATAATTTCCGATTTTAATACGCCATTATGTTTCTAAAATCAAAATATTCTATTTGACACGTTGTCATAATTTTATCGATTAGTGTCACTTTAAATTGATATTAGAATGTCTGTTAATGACATTAAAAGTTTCTTATAGCACCACACATAGATTGCTTCCAAAATAACTTAATGAAGTGAATGTAATTTCAAGATTAATATTTTCATCTTCTATCACAAATCACCAGAGAACTTCTTATGTATATTGTAATCCGACAATTATAATGGTATCGTTCGTCGATACCCTAACCGGCCTAACCAAACATTAGCTTTTACGCTACAGAAGGATTTTGCGGCAGACATTTAAAGTTCTATGTAGTTTGACAGTCTATAAGAGGTTTGAGTGTTAGTTATTTAAGTAAGATTACTCGATAAACGATAAGCATAGTAATATGTGAGTAAAATCTGTTTAAAATACAAATATCGTGCAGCACGATAAAACAGACGAAAAATGTAATGTACAATGTCTATACATTAGAAGAATTTTTATAAAACATATATACTATAAAGAAATTATGAAAATCACTGCGTTAATATTCATAAATCATCAACAAAAAAAATTGAAGATTGATGTAAATATTAACGTTCTAGGACACTTTAGCGGGGCCATTTTGGAGTAAGCTATCTTGTCGTAAGCCAATTTTGGCATGAAACCATTTTGACGTAAACAATAAATATATTCGTTTTATTGCATATTGAAGCAAGGTGTATACTCGTATATTATTTAAGCCTCAAGGAATAATTGATGAAATTGTTAAACGAAATCGGATTGACTAATCAGTTGAAATCGACAGTGGATCAGATGAAGAGCATTCGTGAACGAGACATTTTTACTCATGATGGTTTTATGTACACGTTTGATTCGTTTAACTTTGATAATTCCAAAAAAAAAAAATTGAGAAGTAGATACAAACATGAATGTTTGTCTAGATTCTAGGACTCATACGTCATTCAAAATAGATGACAAAAACATTTATTTATGTCAACAAAAATATTTAAAAAATTGTAGAAAACTATGAAAATTGGGTGATACAAGTTGCAACGAATTTTTATTACTCTGTATTACGAGTAGTTTTTAATAATATGGTTGTTATCTTAAAAATATTAATCGTAAAGGCACATAACCTTTACTTAGTACTTATATTATCATTTAATAGATATTTCTTAATTTTTTTTTTGTGCAAAAGTTCTTTCTACCTTATTAAAAAAATTGACCATATTTAAAAATATAAGCTGATCCTCCAGACATCTTTAACTCGGAATCGTTTTTTTTTCGAGAGCAGTTTATTGGTGTTCAAGTTCAAAACCCCATCTCTGTATCTCACCCGAAACTTCAGAGTCTCACCCTGCCTAGGAATCTCGCCCATTTTTTATTTTATATTATTGGGTGATTATAAAATATAATCTTCTTATTTTAATAAATCCATCACTTCTGATTGTTTTAATTTGACATATCTCAACATATATTATTTCCTATAATTCACTATAACTCAAGATATTGTGATTTATTTTATTTCAGTATTTAAGAACTTTAATATTCAAGAATATGAATCATTTTTGTTGTATTGGAGTTTTTTCTTTAACTTTATACACAACTGTGAACGATATTGACTTACAATTTTCTATTATCCTTCGTGGGAAAAATCCAATGAGCTACAAGCAAACCGAACAGAACCTTTACGTGTGTTAATATTTAGTCACTTCACTTGATGTGCCTTTGGATGATTGGCAAGTTGGGAAAATCGAGTTTCGTAAAATTAAATTTTGTACGTACCTACTTGGGACGGGCTATTGTTTGACATTGTTTGTGAAATATTTTGATAAACATAAGGGCTATGAGCCCATACATTTAATATGCGTTACTTCACTACTGGACATAGCTACTTTACCGTACTATATTATATACCATAATTTCGATGAATATTTTATGCAGACGTAGCATATTTTTTTTAAATGTATTGGTTTTATAATGATGTGCGTTTTTTTTTATATATATCTTTGTGATTGTTGGAACGATTTAAACCAGAAGCTTTAAATTTAATATTAAATTAATTAAGTTTAATTCGAGGCGATCATTTTTTTAAGTTTCTCTACAGGTTTCCAAGCTTCAACCAAGATCGAGAATCGAATTTTGCACCGTCTAGTATTTTTGTCACAACGCACTATCCAATTTTTCGTTTTTCACGGGTACAAGATACTTGGTTTTTATGCTATGCAAATTAATCGTAGTGATTCGAAACATACACATCATATTATTACCGATATAGCATTCAATAAAAATCTCATAATTTTTGATACATTAATGTGCACGATTGTGTACGAGATATAATACGATTTTTTAAAGGTTTAGTATACTCAAATATAGGTTAGATTTAGGTAATATTAAATTTAGACAATTTTAGGCTATTAGATTCGTATGGTTATTGTAAAAAAATTGCCTTCAGGGGCAACAGAATATTACTTGTTTTTTCGAATAGAACTACATTTTAGATGCAGACTTTTCAAATAAGTGAGACTTACAGCAATAAGATTTCTGTATCCCACCCGACCGTTTCACACAGTATCGTTTTTTCTAGAGCAATTGTACATTGATTTCAAGTTTAAAAGACCCGTCCCTATATCTCACCCGACCATGGAGTTTCACCAGTTCTAGGAGCTTAGCCCCTTTTTATACATATATAATATATACCTTGAGTTTTATTTTTTAATTCTATTAATTATAATTTTTATTTTTGTTTCGTGCCAAAATGTCCGGGCTCGAAATATTAAATTACGACTGCAACTAATTTGTAAGGGTTGTTTTTTTAATCCCATTTATTCTTACAAATGTTTCACTGTAATTTAAAAAGTTACCATTTTTCCTAATCTTTAATGCATAGTGAAAATATAATTCGAACATACAAAATAATGTGTTAAAATATAAAATAGTATTGAACTATGTAAATTATATATTTTACGTTGGTTATAAAATATAAAAGGTTGATTTTATTTAAAATATATAATTAAAATATGGTCAAAATCACATTTAGAAATGTATTTGACTTGAATACAAAATAACTGAAATTTATTTTAATATTTGAAGAAAATGGCTTATACTTTGTTATTCATAAAATTGCTTGTCTTACACATGTTGATTTGCATATAGCTTATGAAACATTTAAATTTAAAACTGTTTTCATAGTGCCATATGTGAACCCACATTATGATTTTATTGTATTCCAATAACTCAACATTTAAACAACTGCTACGGTTGAACACTT
This sequence comes from Periphyllus acericola, assembly GCA_949715065.1. Lineage (NCBI taxonomy): Eukaryota > Metazoa > Arthropoda > Insecta > Hemiptera > Aphididae > Periphyllus > Periphyllus acericola. Next base: position 7,312,593 of record OX454268.1, read on the forward strand.
TAGTAGTTCTCCCAAGCATTCATTTTAAAATTGGGGGACTGTTGTTAAACGGTCTTGCTGTCGTATTACATATACTCGTATATAACTATTAACGTTTAATCATCCACAACTTTATTTTCCGGCAGATAGATGTTTTTTGTTTCCGTATCTGATTAATGGCGGTTCCGTTTTAAATAGGTAATTTTTCGTATGCATTTGAAACGAGACATTCTGGTTATATTTTCCGTTATAAGGAGATTTCCATCCTTTAAGGGTTCCGTTATGAGGACGTCTTATGGCATGTGCAAGATAAATTAAGAAATACAGTTTTAAAATCTGGTGTTTTGCGAAAAAAAAAATAAAAGTCACTACATTCTTCGGCGTGAAGTTCAATTAAACATACTATAGATGCGTAAACTATTTTATATCCGTAGACACAGTATAACCCGCATTCGCGAAATCAGGCGAGAAAATAAAACATCGCCAAAGTGACGGAAGACACCGAAGAAGATGACTAATGACGATTTAGGAGAGGAAAAACATCGTCTATTACATCGAAATGAATAAACGGCACTGTAGCAAGCTCGCCAGTACTGAAAATGAGCCACGTTTTCGCCAGCAAACTCCTGGGAAATAAAAAAATATACAGCCGTGACAATTATGAACCGGCCGTGAAGTACGTTGTCTTATATATACAATCATTCTTTGTTAGCATTTCAGTTTTAAATTTTCACTAAAAATAATACTATTATTAAGTACATCTTAATATTTCGAATGAAACAAAAATAATTACAATTAATTTGCATAATTTTAAAATTTGTCTGGAATCAATCTGACAACGTTAATTTGACCACTCCCCCTCCCCTGATTTTGATTTTGAGTTTCTAAGTTTTTTGACGATTAACAAATTTTGAAATTGCATTTGCAATTGTTTACAATTAATTTACAATTGTTTACAGTTTATTTGACAAAAAATGGACCAAATTGGTGAGCCAACCTAACGAGGTGGATATTTATTCACATTACTACGATTTTCGAACTATTCACACCAGTCTTAGAAGTGTAGAAAAATAATTGTTCTAGCGCCTTGTAAGATAATAATTATATTACAAATGTGTAGCTTTTATAAATGCGCAAATAATTATTACGTACTTATATTTTCGAAAGAAAGACCGGAAACAGGACCGACGAAAGCAATGGTGACTATGCGAATTATAATGATGTGGACTATACTATAAAAACACGCTCCAGAACTGTTTATTTCGGTTGCAGCATATTACGATGTTTCTACCATATTTGACAACGTTTTATTAATCGGTGACGATAATTTTTCCCGCGAGACTCCTTTCACCCGGTTCCGGCCACTTTTTGCTAATATCTCTATCAATTTGATGCAGAAAATAGGTTTAGTATTTTTTTTTTTTTTATTGATCTTAGACATTATGTTGTAAAATATAATTTAGTACGTATCAAACATGCACAGCAATAATAGTCAACGGATTTGTGTTTAGCTGTTATTGAGCAATTTAGCGTACCTACGCGCATCAGAGTTCAGCAGTGTGTTACATTGGCATTCATTTTTTCGCAATCGGTTGGAAAATTATTTGTAGAATTATTTTATTTTTTCAAACGATTATTCAACTATTTATCGTGTTCACATTATTAACGTATTTTAATATTATACGTTTCAACTTTAATTTTTTATAATAATCGAATCACATTTTTGTACAAAAATATAAAATATGTGCCGAATGAAAATTGATTGCGATCGATTTTTAAAATATCAATTATTCAAAACTGCTTTTTGAACACAATTATTTATCAAAGTACTCCGGTTAATAAATTGCATAAAATTAGCGGAAAAAAGTGCCAAACACCCGGTCTCTGTACCCTACCATTACATTTTTTTCAATCTTAATTAGGGTTATATTCTCATTATTTATTCATAACGTACATTACTTTGAACATTTTGTTTTCAACTGTATATTTATTTTACGTATAAAATACGAATAAAAAAAATGTATAACATTGATAAAACGAAATGTTAAGCTAAGTGAATACATTTACTGAGATAAAATGTTTTCTTATAATTTATAATAGTTTAGTTACATTAAGCGACGATGAAAAAAAAATTTGAATTTTAATAACTACATTAAAAATAAAATTTTTTACACGTAGGAAACTTTGCGACTGCTTTGACGCATAGCATGACACTGTAGAAAATGCATTATAAAAAGGTCTTATCCTTAAAAATATCCGGGAGTTTTTGTTATAAAATAATAATACTTTAAGGAGAAATATTATCATGCTAGTAACGTAGTATTAAGACAAAAACTGAAATATGCAAAACAACTTAAGTACGTATTTTAAAAGATATTATGAGACCAAATTATTTTTAAATACTTCGTAAGTGCTAGTAATAAAATTAAAAAAAGGGGGCGAAACTCCAAGGTCGGGTGAGGTACAGGGATGACTGAATTATATTGTTTTATCGGCCCCATAAACATGAAACCAATGAAACATTGTTCTCGAAAAAAAACGATTCTAAGTGGAATAGGTCGGGTGGATCAGTTTATATCTAAAATCTTGATGCAAAAAATTAAGGTATGTAATGAGAATGGTCGGTTACACAAAAGCACTTGATTTGCCTGCAGTGTGCGCCGTGTTACTTCGATTGTACTTTATGGTAGATAAACATTATGATAACAGTTCTTTTGTTTTTTTTAATGATATGAAGTAGTTTTTTATTCGAAATAGTTAAATATAGGTCAATTCGACGTCATTTTTATTTTATTTTAAAAAAACTTACGTTATATTAAAATATTATAATTATATACGGGTTTGTAAATATGAGGTCTTATACTGTACGTAGACAAAGAAAAGTTTTCCCTCTTTTTTTTCGTGAATGATTTCATTCATAATTGAGTACAGATAAAATGTAAAGGTTTTTTTTTTTTATTATTATTTTAAGCGTAGGATACCATGGCCATTAGGTATGGTTGTATGGTGCGGGCGGGCGTACTTTGGTGAGTCAAACTCAATTTTTTTTACAACAATAGGTAATTTTGGGTGAAAAATTGGTGGTGGTTGTGGTGGTTTCTTCTCGCCGGACAGTGTTGCCGCCCGGAAAGCGAAACCGCGGTGGACGGATGCGAACTGGAGACCATACGATTAAGCACAGCCGCCTTATCCGCTCGGGCATGCCATCCCGACTTTAAGGTTTTATCTATTCTAAATCACAGGTTTAATTTTAAGAAAAGGACAAAGTGCTATGATCAAGCATATCACACGAAGATAGAGAAAAAAATGTTTAAAACATTCATGCCATCGTGAAAGCTTAAAAAAAACAAAATGTACACCCGTATTTTTTATATGCATATTCGCTTAGAAACACGGCTGAGTTGGTTAAACGTGCGTATTTCATTTGAAGACATCAACATGAAATTTAATGAAAGCCCCTAATGACTGCTATATAAATGAAAAATAAAAAGAAACAACATAATACGTTGAGCTAACAACTACTGGGCTGTAGTGGTTATTTGTTGTTTTATTAATTTACAATGTATTATTTCTTCAGCTACGATATGGTTATTATTTTATAACAGTTTTTTTTTTTGTACTAACTAACGATGCGCATGATATCAAATCAATGTATCAAATATAAGCTAAAAACTAACGTATAGAGAAAATAAACAAATACAAAATAATAGGATCATCAATTATTCATTAGCTATTGCATGACCCGCTTTTAAAAATAATGTTTAAAACACCCGGCTACAAAATTATATGTACTTAAAATAATATTTTTTTTTATGATATATCGATTTATGAGTTTAAATATACATTTATGTTAAACAAATTAAATGTAATATACGTTATTTCAATATTACAATGCTTGTGCTTTAATTTAAATGACCCCCGCCCCACCCCTTAGGTATAATAAATTATTATTTATTCGTAAACTGTCTTATGCTATAATGTACAAGGTACAAACTCTTTAAATGCAACACACAATTAAAATGTTTAGACACTTAAGTGTAATTTCAAAATATATACATATACCGCCAGTACAGGGTGAAACAAATTTCAAGTCCGTCACGAATTCTCAATCCTATGCATTCACGTACACGTTTAGCATTCGCAATTCTAAAACAACACCGTAGTGGTCAAAGCAATAACCAATTACGATCAGGCGTATAAATCATAGAGACCAATACTTAAAAATACCGCATGAAAAATGTAATACTTAGACGTCCTATATTTTCTCCAACCAATTAATTTTAGCAAATAAATTTATCGTCTTAATATTTTAGAACTAAACCGCGTCTAACTGGCGAAAGTAAAAACTGGCAGTTGTCAAAGACGTTATAATGTTATTATGGTACCGATAACCAACGCATTGGTCACATTATTATTTCTAGATTTTCCGAAAACGCGTACAATATTAATCAATTTGACAAGGTGTAAAATCAAACATGGTAAAGTTGTATCAGGTAAAGTGAAAAAATAGTCACAGCTGTGGGGTCGTTTTTCTGTACTGTTACTGTGCGTGTTAACGCAAAAAACCATTAAGGTCTTGAAATAATGGGTTGTGAAATTTTCAAAATATTTGCCACCTGTTAGTATTACTGTCTGTGAGGGGTTTCAGAAAACCTTTTAACACTATTATTATTTATTATTTTAAATACACCCACGCACCAATGTTCACAACCGCATAAACTCACACACGACGCCAGACTTCGAGAGCAAAAAAAAAAATGTATTATTCGTTCGCAGCTGTTTGTCACTTAACTAGATGAAGTTTAAAATAAGAATCAGCTTTGTGTTCAAATACTAAATTACCTACATAGTATCTCCATAGTGTGTGATGGAAATTAAAATAAATATTAATCTGTGTACAAACAGCAAATAACATTCTAATTTTGGTGACGGTTTTTTCGTAATTTAAAATAAACCTAAGAAGTAATGTGAAAAAAACGTGAGAACTTGGTAAATTTAAAAAGTTATTTTATTTCGGAGTAAATTTAATTTGATATTAAATTATTTATACTCGGAAACAATTATATATTAAAAATAAGAACAAAAATAAGAAAAATGTTTGCGTTTAATACTCTTAAAACTATAATAAAGTATTATTAAATAAATAAAGACTTTGGATATTAATTAAAGATGATGGAATATTTTTAATAATATCAATAAAAATAAAACCTTTACGGCCATATAATAGAAAAAGTTTTAACGTTCATAACAGATTTTTATTAGAAATAAGTACTCATAGATTCTGTTGTGTTTTCTTAAAAAAATTAATTTGAAATATATATTGAATTATTTCTCTTATGGAATTTAAAGTTTTTTTTATTTATTATTATAATATTTTTATTATTAGAACATAGTACAATTATTTTGTTTTAAAATAATAGGATTATAATTTAAACTTACGCTGCATCGAGTTCTATACATTGTAAATGGTATGAAAAATTACTTAATTAGCTAAAAAGTTATATTATATCACATTGAATTAATACATATAACGCTTAATTTTTCATAATATAATATTTATACTAGAATATTTTAAAATGTTCCAAACTTAAATACTTTTCTTTCCGTTTAATAATTGTGTATTTATATAATAAGTATCGTACATATACAGAAGTTTAGCTCCGTGTTCAACCGTATACATCAGTAATTATAGTTCATATTTTATTCATTTATCATACACTGGAATAATTAATTGAAGGCAGTCTACAGATTTAGAGGCAATTTGTTTTTCATAGACAATTTATTATTTAGAGCTGCATGGTAAATTGTATTTTAAGTCAACCGTATACAACCTAAAACCACTATTTCATTATTTTCTCGAAAACGAAACACTGTTTGAAACGAAACAGAAAATGCATTTCCGAAGACGTTAAGTCTTCGGAAATGCATTTTCTTTATATTTTTGAAAAATATAAAAACAATCACAAATATATTAAATTTCAATAACAATTTCTTTATAAAACGAGGTTTGAAACTCTAATGGATAGTAAATAACTTAATTGTAACAGTCATAGAATCCATCCATTATCATCATTCTCATAATTTAGTTATTTGAAGGGACATTCCTTGAGATTTGTAAAAACGCCTCGTTTTTCGTTTTCTTCTTATGCTTTCACAGTTCGGCTATCCTACACAGCTACTATACAAGCCCACTTTTACTTGAACTTTAATACGATTTGTATGGGTTGATGACCACCATGAGCTAGAAAGTTGATTATATATATAACATAAAATGTGTGTTCGTGTGTTTTTCAAAAGGCCAACATAGAATATTTTCAGAAAGTACCAAATTTTCTATTCATTTAATGTTATTAATATAATTTATATATTGTTATATGTAACATAATTGTATTATTTGATTTATTACTTATAAGTACATAGTAACTTTGACTAAGTATATACTTTATATTTTATAAATCTTCAATCGTGTATTGATTATTCAAATATACTTTATGTAAAAGATCAAATGAAAAAATATTCGAACATTTAAAAAAAATCGTTTTCTTTTCACGAATTAAATATGTGTAAGCATGGTGCAAATATTGTTATAGTAAACAAATATAAAACCTTGTGAGGTCAAGGATTCGAAACAATTAGTTTTCAGTTTGAATTATTTGATTAAGAATAATTGTATATAACCTAAACTAAATTATAATATTCATACTCTCCATAAACAGTTTTTTTTATAATTTTTCGCTAGTTTTTAACGAATAATCTTAATTATTGGGGAAAAAAATTTTATTTTAAATAACTTAATAGATTTTAACGAGATATAATATATACTTTTATACATACACAAACTAACATTCAACGTATGCAGCTCTTGGAGCACTATCATTATAGTATTAGTAAATTACCATTATAATTTGTAAAACTAATGTACTCCTCCGGAATCAAAAACAAAAAAAATGAATGAACTGAAATATTTGTAATAAAAATTGCACGGTCACGGAGTCAATGAATCATTATTGTTATAGTGTTTAGTTTTCCACCGTTAATGTTATCCTTCTAGTATTTATTTTTTCGGTAAATTTTATGCGAGCCCAATAAAAATACATCGAGAACATTCCTAGGTTTTTTTTTTATTTTGTATTTAGTCATTACGTGAAATCGCGATGGAAAAAGTTGTAATGTAATCCATGGTAAGATATAACTTAAATATCGTAGCAAATCTACCAATTACGAGTATAACTCTTATACGTAGGTATTAAAACGTTACAGAATACAAAATACGTTTGTTTCAGCACGAAATGTATAAAGACGTATCTTAAGAAAACACGATTCGCATGTTTTTCATGCTATCCTATGTATATGGTCACACATTTACATACTTTTTCGCGCTAAAAATTATGTTCGCTGGCATTTGTAATTAAGTTTAACTGGACTTACGTCTTTCGTATTATTAAAACTGTCTCCATTTTGACATGGGAAACTCTTATAATCACTAGCTATAGAGAATTTATTAAATTAATATTTTGGGATGAAAATATTAAAACATTATACATACACATATACGTAATGAAACTTTAATTAAAGTCGTGTACTGTAGATTTTCGCATTATTTTCGTTGTATGCATATAAGTATACAAACGATTAAAAAACAATTTAAATAATATCATACCATGTTGATGGACCAAACGAATATTATGTTATAAATCGCTATAGAATATACTCTCCTAATCTCAATGGAAAATCCAACCAAATAACAACACTGTGAATGTAATCATTCAATTCTATATAGGTAGTTTAATCGTAAAATATCTGAAAAATCTAATTAAATTCTTACGTATCGTTGAAAATGTAATATAACCAATATTCAAACATTATCAAAACTAAAGTGATGAACTACAATTTTGTTTCAATGCTTCACTGTTATACTATGGAAGAACCCTTTTTGAAATATACCTCATTAAGTGATCAAAAACAAATATTCAGTTTCTCTTTGAATTGTAAACTTATTGAACCCTCGATAACTAAATTGGGTCCTAGCAATGTGCAATAATGATTAAGAGACATTGACCAACCGACTGTTCCTGAATCATTATCACAATAAGACCAATGGTGGAAATGAATAATATTTGTAATTCAGTTGATTTTTTAATTTATGACGAAGTAAATTAAGAATGCTAGTCACATTATTTTCTTTATGAATATCATATTCGATCATAACTTATATGTTATAACTATCATTTCCTGTGAATTAAACCTATGTATATGACGTAACAGTCTATTGGATCAAAATAGTAGCGACGGATAAGTTTAATTATAAACGTGTAACAATAAACAATTGCAAATTTTAAATGGCAGAAAAATATATTAAAAACATATAAATACATCCATAAATAATTTGTGAAATTCAATAATATGCATATTACAAGAAGCATGAATAATGCATGCATTTTGATACAATTCCAGCATAGAACTTCTTTCTCCCGCAGAAAACGTTCAGAGCTTACAAAAAACTTATTGTTATTTATAACAACTTCAAATTGAAGATTCAACTATAATATAGTTATTCTAATAATATTATTTAAAGTTTTGTTAATCATTTATATTTGTCTGTCAATAATCACATGTGTCGTATACGTATGCAATATCAACGAAAATAATTAAATCATTTATTATTTACTATTTATTATTAAAACTAAATAAATATAATATGTAAACACTACCCCAGTAAATAGTGTAAACATCTACAATTTTGCGATTATGTAATGCCAGATTAAATCCTTGAGTAAATACTAAATATACATATAATATGTGCAAATAATTGTATTTAAATTAGATTTAGTGCTGGAATAATGATAAATAAACAAGTATCCATTTGAAGTTAAACTATATTACACTGCATGTATAATATATTTTTGAACTCATATACTTAAAAGTAAAAACTGTAAAAAAAATATTTGATAAACAGACGGTTAACTATGTGTATTCTGTGTTAAATAAAAATAACTTTCTATTTTTAAATTGCAAATTGATCTCTTTACTATCTTTGACGATCTTCAACTGTGAATAATATTAATCTTTTTCTCCATTTAAAATAATCTTGTTTAGTGTTATAAAATAATTAATCATACTTAATAATTTCCAATCAACATGGTTTTTTTCAATTACCTAATCTACGGTATGTTACCCTCGGCACCACGAAGTCGAACTTTCCGAACTTATTTTTACCATCAATTGTATAATAATTTGTACCAATTTGTGTCAACATTTTCAGAATTTGTACCCAAATATTTATCCCTTAAAATCGATTCTCAATTAAGGATGCTGAGGAAACATTTCCCCGGCACTCGTTACCCTACCGAATGAACTTTTTCAAACTTTTTTATTACCATTACAATTAATGGAAAAAAAATGTGGAAAGTTCGACTTTACGGTCGGTGCCAGGGTAACGTACCTCTCAATCCGTACACTCGTATGGCGCAATACGCATAAATGGTACCTAATGTTTATCAGCCATAACACTAATAGCATATTATATGGTATTATATTTTTAGTAATTAATTGTTGTTATAACACAATTTATTATTCTGACGTTTATATAAAACCAATTATTTAAAAAATACCCATAATGTAAAAAAGATTAAGAGGTGGATAGATAAACGACTAAAATTAAACTAAAATATAAAGGTAAAAGATTAGTTCTTTCATTGTAGATTTTTTAAATAAATTATAAATACATTCCATTTAGAAACAATCGATAAATAAAAAAACTTTTTTCAATATAAAAATATAAAATTAAAAACGACATTTCTATCCCTAAAGTATTGACGTATGGAACGTTTAAATACCTAAAATATTAACTAATTTTATAAGTAATAAATTATAGTCTAATTAATTAATTGCCATTTTTAAACTATGCCGCAACATTTAATTGGTTTGTATACCAGAATTGTAAAAAACAGTTAGATAGTTTTATAATGAAATAATATTGTAAAGTGTATCATATATCGTTCAGAAATATGTTTCAACAACCTATAAAATTTAGTATATAAATATATAATTCAAAGAAAAGAACGTATGGAGTTGCACCTTAAAACAATTAAATTTAGTCAAACAAAAATAATGATACATTTTTTCTTTCGTTTTTTTATCAGTTGACTCGGTTTTGCAAAAGATTAATAAATATTTATTAGATACACTTAAAAATAATCATAACATTCCAGCCATACTAAAATAATCTTATACAGTAAGTGTATCTACGATGTATTATATAGTATGATCCGACGTAACTCTTTTTGCTGGAAAACAGCTGTGTCCGTCCAGACTTTATTGTTTGGATTACAGTCGGAATACCCAAGTTAAATACCGAGCGTCTCTTCATACGTAAAATCAAATCCTTCTTTATTGCCCGGTTTAAAGTTTATTTATTTGCCGTATAGTTAATGAAATTTAGTGTATCGGAGTCGTATTTACATATATTTTAAGAAATTCCTCTCGGTTCGGTCCACGCACCGTTATCGTCTGAAATAATCGTTAATTAAATCGTAATCATATCAATATGACTCAATAAACTACATCATTAATATGCATAAACCTCAAAAATGGCTTTATCTCGCCGCGCTCGCCTAAATCTACGAAAAGCAAACCTGTCCAACACATCAATTTCACCCGGTCAAAATTACATTAAAAACAATAGTTTTTGCTTCACCAAATCGTTACGTTTCATACTCTTCAAATCCAATTAAAACAATGAAATCGTCACACACATATTGTAAAAATATAAATACTTATAATACCACACAGCCTGTTGAAACATTTTAATTTACAACAAATAAATAATAAAAAATTAATAAAAATAAATTGTTATACATTTTCACAGATTAAAAAAAAAATATCGAAATATATTTCATGTAGAAATAAAGTATATTACATTAAACATAACTAAATAAAGAGAAGTGTAACTTTATTGTGAAAGTAATAAAAAACGAGTACTTCGAAATTAAAATAAAAAAAAAACTATAATTTATATAACCCTTTAGTTTAATAACATAACACAACAACAAAATCGATCAGGATTGTATTTAATTTACGATCATTATATCGTTGAAATAAGTGAACATTTTTACTTAAATCTAATATGGCATTATGATATTATTTTACAGTTCTTCTAAAGTCGATTAAAATAATATGGTTCTTCGAGAACAATTTACAAATTGAAATAAATAATTTACCCCTCAAAAAGTAAGAACTATAATATGCGCGTTTCTAATACAGTACATAAACGTAACAGTTGTCAAATTCACTCAAAACATTTTCCTTACTGTCGGATAATAAACTATTTAACTATATGCATTTCACTTTTCAGTAAACAGTTAAGTTTACTCAACCGCAAAAATCGCATGGAGTTATTAGATTAAAATGTATTTTAAGAAATGTAATAATAAAAAAAAACAAAACTATATTTATGACTACATTCTTTGTCGTATCATTAAAAAATTATAATACAATCTTAGTTTTCAAATTTAAATAGAATATAGAGTGTTTTTCCGAGCATGCTCGCCCCTTTTTATACCGAAATTATGAATTTATGTAAATTTTGATTTATGGAAAATGGGTATCTTAAAGCTATATTTTACAATACATACATTTTTTGCACCTCTTAAGGAGTATCTTGTGGACATATCAACTTTCGTTTTTCAAATGGAAACATAATTTCTTTTCGCAAATAATTATTATTCAGTTCATTTTTCTAAAGTTTTTGATGTAACATAATACAATTTGAACCAATACTTTCGGCGTTGTGTATGAAAAGTGTGAAATAATTAAAATATCGTATGCCTTACGTTATTCAATTTAGTTATAATTGTATTTTTTCCTCCGATTAAACTAGTACAAAATATTTTACCCTCAACACTAATTGTTTAGAATATATATTTTATACAATTTCGGGAACAAGAAGATTACTGTTATTATCAACAACCTCCTTGTGAGTGATTTTAAACCAAACGACAGCTTTTATAGACAAAAAAATTAACATATTTTCAACGTCATATTTTGATTGAAAACTTTTTGACTGAAAAAACCTCTCGAGATCCATTTTCAAAAATATATTACTTGTTATATTTTTTCATAATAAAATAATTATCAACTTTATGGTGTCTTGTGTGTTGTCTGCTTAAACGTACGTGTATGAAATATCCGCCGGTCGCATAAAAACTTTTCTTGAACCATGTGTAACCCAAGAGCCTGCAAGTAAAATAATGTTTAGAGTTATTCATCCAAGTGAAAACTATTTTGAATATTATGGTATTTGAAGAGGTTACGTTTACTTCAGTAACATTCATAAGACATCAGTACCAACAAAATAATATACGTATAGTGAACATGATGTAACGACCGGGTATAAATGAATATAAAGATCACATCTTCTAACATAGACAATCATAAAATTATAAACCTTAACGAACCACCAGTATTTTAAAATATGAACAGTTTACCGGTCAAAAATTGTATTATTCCTTACGGAATTTTAATTTTATTTGTTCCCAAAATATTTTTATCAAACAAAAAATAACAGTTATCATTAAAACTTAGAAGTGTCACGAATTATTGATTTCCATGTAATGTAAGCAAAATATAAAATTGTGCTTTATCAAAAATAAGTTTGAAATTATAAATAATAAAAATAAATTACACAAAAAGCGAAGTTCATTCATTTATTTCAAAAGTTTTTATTTTGCTATAAAATTGGTGACTAAAATTCCGAAAACTTTTCGTCACTTTGATTATTACAAAAAAAAAAAAAAGTATAATTTTCTTTCGTTTCGGTTATTTACACAGTAACAATTGACTTGTCAACGACACGTTATAAAACAATTAACTTGACGCAAAGTGCGAGCCCAACTTTTTTTGAAGTTATAGTTACTATTTATCTACGACAATGAATACTATTATATGAGAACAGTTCATGTTTAATTTTCCGGAATAGAGATGCATTTTAGACTTCAATCTCACATTCAATTTACGTTTCAAGACGCTACGGAGTTAACATAAAAGAAAAACATCTATAATAAGCACTGTGACACGTGTTTCTCGTTTTTAAATAAAATAACAGACAACAGTGCACAGACGATGGGCACATATACACATATACACGCAAATATTATTCTATGAAAAGTAACCGATCGGAAAATAAATCATATTAATTTAACTTGATTGTTCTTCGAATAAAATCACAACACACGTGACAAATGACATAACGAAATTTTATTTTTTATATACCGATCGATTTTTGTTGAAATACCATGAACATAATATATACACACTATCATACACGTACCTTATGAACAGTTAGTTTTTGTGTAAATTTATTTTACCTATTTTACGGACGTAATATTGGTTTGCGAAATATATCGACGACGGTCGCCTTTCAAATTGTTGCTAATTGGCTGCTAAACGGGCGGTGCGTGAACAATTGCAAAATATTGGATTCAGTAATATTGGGTGGGGCTGGGGACATGCGTCTCTTGTCCCACCCCGTAGCGCAACAACCTGGGTGAATGGCGATGCCAAATACCTGGTCCCCGGGATTCAAAAGAGGACCCAGTCGCGATCGCCCCCCAATAAGTCCAAGACTCCAAAGGTTTCCTACTGACTAATGAGAATAATGAGATTTTATACAAAAAAAATAATATGAAAAATTAACGATAATTCTAAGTCGGGTGAGACTTCACTGTCAGTTGGGTATAGAGATAGATATTTTAAACTTGAAGCCAATGTATCATTACTCTCGAAAAAAACGATTCTGAGTGAAAGCGGTCGGTTGGATCAGTTCATGATTCTAAAGTATTAATTATTTTTATTTTTAATTTTTTTAAATATTTGAATTTATGATAAGATATGAAAATAAATTTTTTTATAATTCTTAGTTAATATTAGCACCTACATACGTATTTTCTATGTAAAATAAAATAAAAACAATTTACTGGTTCTATTTATGCTTATTTAATGTGTTATTTAATTAAATTGTATTTGATAATGTTACGGTTTGAGATGAATAACTCATACCGTGTACTTCGAGTGGAAAAGAGCATTTTCATTATGTTATTATTAATGAATCACCCAACCTTCACTTCCGATCAAAATATTTTTTTGTTCCGGACAATAATTAAGTTAAGGGCCCCATATTCACCTTTTCCCCCATTAGCATATATGATCGTGCGATTAAACTATCGGCTTGCAAACTGTGAAAATAGTCTTGAAAATTGACCACTGTAAATGTTGATATGAAAACACTCTAACATTTTGACGGAATGGTGCGAACATGGCATGCCCGTTTTCACATCACTTATTTTTGGCGTGCAGCGGTACAGCGCACAAGAGTTTCCTTGCGACTGTTGCACACCCGGTCTGTAAAGATTAGCCACATAATATATTATATACGTACACGTATTTGCCAGTCCACCGGGCCTGGTAAATATACACGGTATAGTAAAAAGTTTCCACAGATTTACGACTTGTAAACCTTCAACATTTCAACTGATATAAACGATATAATAGTGTTATTTTTCCCGTGTTATCCACGATTTTGTACTACGAGCACGCGGGGCGATAGCGAGAAAAATATTATGACGTACTAGAGCAGTGGTGGGCAAACTTTTTTAACGGGGGGGGGGGGGGGGGGGGACAAAGTTTAAGAAATTCCAAAGGAGGGCCAGAATTATAGAAAAAATGCATTTTGTGTTATAGCTTTGAATCATAATATTATAAAAACATTACAGCATTACACACAAATGTTACAAATTACCTTTTACCTTAAATAATAATTAATTTAAAAACTATAGTTAAACTTATACACATAAGTACATCATACATAGTATTATACAAAAACTACGATAAGGACGCACCAAACCGAGATCCGGGAAATATATTACTATGAACAAAAATATAAATTATATACCTGTTATCATAGTATCTTCTATCTAGTATCTACCTAAACCACGCTGTGAGGGTACGACCGCGCACAATCCGCGCCAATCCATTTATGTATTTAATACTATTTTCTACGATCATTTTCATAATATTTCGGGAATTTTTTTATACTATATAGGCCATATGCTATCCATGTCAATGGACCCTCGGTGGGCCGGATTAAATACTTTCGCGGGCTGGAGTTGGCCCGCGGGCCGTACTTGCCCATCACTGTACTAGAGACTCGTTTAAATCAAATCTATTAAAATTAGTTTCATGTTAAGCATTTGAGAGTGAACACTGCACGTGTAGAACTACAATTAATGCTCAAGGCATAAGACTATAAGAACCAAATAGTCAATGACGTGTACAATAAACAATTATAAAATGATAAATTGTACGAAATGTATATATATATTATAATAAAACCCATTAAATGTGAAACGAATGAAAATAGCGCACTTAGTAATGTTGAATAATTTAACAGTACTTTAATATACAAATATATATCATACAAAATATTGTAAGCCCGACGAATAGGATTCACCACATTTTACAGGTTATAAAAAGAAATTTGAAACTTATTTTATTTTTTTTTCACAGACAGAAAATAACCATGTATTATTTTTAAAAAAATCATTAATATTTTATGCAGGTTTACGGGCACTTTTTATAAACTTATGCGATACTCCGAATTTTTTTTCATTTAAATATGATTACGAAATAAAGAGCAATTTCACGAATTTCTCAATAGATTTTTTTAATAATTGCGAAAAACTGACGAAAAGTGAAAAAAAAAAACCGCCAATATTTACGGCATACCGGTTTTCGGCAAAGTCGATTTTATTTTTTCGTCGTGATTCAAAAAATAATGGTAATAGAAGATACTTGACATTTTCACTAAACAATTTTACTATCGTTCGCTAAAGAAAATATTATTTTTAAAAGATTTCGAATAGTTCTAAGTTATCGGCATTTTTTGTTATTTTTTGTTGTAAAATGTCGATTAAACTATTTTGGTCGGACAAAAAGTCTTGAAAATGTGTTATAAATTTCTTCGTACATATCTCCAAATCCTTTTTTGATTAATGAAAAAAAAATTGATCGTTATTTCAAGATAAAATTTTAAGAGTTTTTGAACTTTTTGTAGCTAAATATGCATAAAACTTTGAATTTTATTACTTAAACCTTGAAAGTTGGATACAAGATTTTTCATATAATTTTAGATCTTAGAGGAGTTTTTTTTCCAAAGTTAGATCGTTAAAAGTTCAATACCTAACTTCTAAAGAAATATAGTTCTACTAATATCCGACCTTTTTCACTCCGAATCTTTTTTTTTCGAAAGCAATGGAACGTTGGTTTGAAGTTAAATACAGCAATATCATTCACCTTTTTCTGTATCTCATGCGATCGTGAGTCTCACCTAGAGTTAGGCAGTCGTTGAGTAAAAAATTATTCGATTGATTAGGTATTTGAATAAATAATTATTCTTTATTCGTTTATTTTTCATTTGATTATTCTAGTTCATATTTATATATCATTTTAATTTTTACGATTTTACGTTATTCATTATTCTATGGGTTATTCCAGATTTTTTTATTCATCATTTGGTTATTCATTATTCAATTATTCGTTATTTATTATTCCACATAATTGTGCTTATCTAAAATGATTCGTAGATAACTTGAAATTTAAAATTTATTGAAAATTAAAATTGGTGTATTTTGTATGTATAACATTTATAATCTGCTATTGAAAATGTCAAAAAAAAGTCATAAACGATATTGTTATTGATGAGGGGCTAATCTAACTGGGTTGGCGCTCGATATCGACATATTTTTTACTCCCACGTTGGACTTTACTGATCTTTAGTAACATTTTTGTAAATAATTTAAAATAAAGTCTGACATAACTTGATGTAGCCATATTATAGGTGTTGACATTTTATTAAGTACACAGTATCGACACTTGATATCGACAGTTGGTTATAGTTATTTTGATTTTTTATGTAAGTGCGTAAAATTAATCATACAGCTAATGCACGATTCGAGTATTACGAGTGGAAGAAATTATTGTTATTGTTATTATTTATTTGTTATAAATATTATATTGTTATCATAATTTTGTTTCACAAAAATTGAATATTATTCACAAATTATTTAATTTATATTTATTCAGAATAATCAATTTATTCACTAGTTAAGCTATTCAGAATAATTTTTATTTTTTATTCACAACGAAAACTTTTTAAAATAAAATATTGTTCTTTATTCGCAAAATAATCAGTTATTCGTGCTTTTATTTTTTCTTCATAATTTTGATTTGTTTTTGCCCAACTCTGGTTTCATCCAACCAAGGACTTTCATCCGTTTTTTAGATTTCCTGTTAACTTTGAAAACATTGTACATCCCAAATCCCATTATAAAAATGGCAATATCCCATAACAGTGGCGCCGAATACGTACATAAGGTGGTGCGTTGTATATTTGTATCACCTAAAATTGGGGATGAGTTGATGAAAGGAGATTCATTTTGAATATACTGGCACTTGATAGCCAGTTGGTGTTAGATGGTAGGTACTTAAACGTACGAACGTGATAATTTGATCATTGGTGTAGCCGAGTAATTGTAGAAACAAATAAAATACCATACCTATAGTAGTATAGTTACCTACCTACATTAAAAGGGCAAAAATATGGTATGGACTGTACAAAAGATGGACAGTATGGTAAATAAAATAGGGAATTATATCAACTTCGCATAATGTAATATATTTTATTTATATAATAATAATATGTATCGTAATATTTCGTACCTGTGAATACGAAAATAAAAATTATGATTATTCAATAACCTGCAAGGGCTTCGATATTCTTGAAACAGTGAAAACGTACGTAAAATTACTTAATATTTATTTATATTTTTGAGGGCTGAGGTGCTGAGTCGTAGTAATACGTGTTAAACCATATCGCCTCAGAGTTCTATAGGAAATTTTGACGTTGAACCCAAATGCTAATAATATTTTTACGGGTGTCTAAGAAGAGGGGGTGTGGTTGTTTGGTTAAAATGTGTGTTTGCACCACCTACTAAAAAGTAGTTCGGCGCCGCTGTCCCATAATAAAGGTGCAGCGATACACTATATGCGTGTTGATACCGTGTAAGATGCCGTCTTAGTGGGTAATAAACGCAAGTACCTAGTAAGAACAATAATTATGGTAATATGATTCCGATAAATAAGAATCGTAAACCGCAAAACAAATTTCTAGCAAAAAATTGTATCAACCCGTAGACCTGACCAGTGACCACTTTACCTACATCACTTTGCAACGGTCCTACGCCAGTATACGTATAATCCATAATCTATAGTCTGAATAATATTATTACTCGTCAAGTCAGGTTCTCGGCATGTAGGTAATAGGTTTATAATAATATATGTAATATGTCATATCACACTCAAGTGAACATAACAATACATTATGCACTACAATAACGTACGTGTGTTAAAGGCAAAAGGCCATAAAAAAAAATATACCTTTTGCGTATCAAATAATTCGTCGTCACAAAGCCTATACTAAGTATTCGTCAGTTGTATTCAGAAAAATGTTCTGTTATGTTATCTAAGAAACGTTGTAACATATTATTTAGTGTCGTTCAATTACAATATGAAATATAAACAAGATATTATTGATATAAGAAAATTATTTTTCTCGTAACTTCGTTGCGACTTACGGATTTTCGACTTAGGGGAGCAACACTACCAACCTTTACGATTTATGCTATAATACATTTTGGTTTTCACGTAGAGTTTATGGTTTTTATGTGTAAACGCATTATAAACCGTTGAAATCAATTTATTGTGGCTCCTATGAAATGATAATATGTTCGCATCGCATTGAGGTAATAGGTATATTGCAAATTGTTATATTTTTACAACAGCCTCCTTTATACATTTATTCATGAATTTTTTTTTTTTTTGCGGGGGGGGGCTGATAAGTTACATATCAAACTATCACATTGAAAGAAGACCCATAATTACATTTTTAATTTAAAAAAAACTTTATTTTAAATTTTAAAACTACAAACCATACTTTTAAATCAGGCGTAGTATTTTATTTTACATTATTT
Source organism: Periphyllus acericola (assembly GCA_949715065.1). Classification (NCBI taxonomy): domain Eukaryota; kingdom Metazoa; phylum Arthropoda; class Insecta; order Hemiptera; family Aphididae; genus Periphyllus; species Periphyllus acericola. The sequence goes on from OX454268.1 coordinate 7,331,654, forward strand.
GAGATTATTTAGATGATTATACAAGATTTTCTGAAATTACAGGAGGGGGCTGAAGCTCCCTCTGCCCCTCCCTGGATACGCCACTGCATAGTATATACAGTTGTACAAGCACTTTTGATCAATCAAATTGGCAAGTACGATAAAACAAATATTGTAGATGCATTTTACAAAATAAATCATGGTAAACATTACGGATAAATTATTCACGGACATACCTCTGTAGTTTTTCAAACATTTTAACATTTTGGTGCGCCCGGTTCGGTGTTTTCCACATGTGGCGGCAGTTGGTCGAGAACAATAGACTCCGCATGGGGGTCCCTTGAACGGTTACGAGCGCACAGTTCAAACTTAGAACTAAAATATGATTTATTACTTTTTTTCCCCCTCTCGGCGGCGTTTAATCGGAAAATCGTACCGCGGGGTTACGGAACGGACGCAATAGTTTAACGGGCGTTCGAGAAACGTATACACGCGTTTTCCATTTGTAATAACTCGACGAATGAATCGATTACGAATAGAACGACAGCATAATATAACGTGTACCGTGATGTGGTCTAAGGACATCGCGAGTGTCGACCGATCGGTTAATTCGACGAACGTGTAAGTCGAGGACTCGAGAATTTATAAGCGATGGGACTTCGATTCAGGAAATCAGTATTAATAATAATAATAGGTACGGTTGCCATTTGACGGTATGATATGCAGGACGTATAGTGACTCGTAGTTCATTTCCCGGGCTGACAAAATGCTGTACGTTTAGAACGTCGCGAGGGATTTCCGCGCAAACACCGTGCGACGGCACTATTTATGTGCGAATCTTCCGGGATAAATTCTGAGCTGTTTCCTCTGTGCGTACAACTCCTTCCGTTGGTCGTAAAATATTACGCCACCGTTGTATATCATGTGCTCGGTTCGATCCGATATACCGCCCGCGCAACAGTCGTAAGTCGTGAACTCGGAACGCGCGTAGGTACACGCCGGCTAGTGCATTATTACTACGTGTACAGCTTCGACAACGATGTCTGTGAAAAGGGCCCCACAAGGGGGGGAGGGGAGCTGTTAGACCTAGAGTACGGGAGCCCGTTTAAATTGATTTGTAGTTTTTGAAATTCTAATAAAAATATATATATTTAATATAAATTAAAAAATTTTCGGTTTTTTTTTCATTTAGATAATATTGTAATAAAAAAATAAAAAGACGTTATCATTATCAAAGTACTTATGAATCTTGACCTATGAAAATGTATAGTAAATTGTACTGTTGGAAGTTTTATGAAGGGCCCGGGCAAATATTTAATATAGGGACACAGAACTTAATGTGGGGGCTCTGCCTGTGAGATAGGTCTGGCCAAAAGAACACTGTACGCGTGTGCCCAAGCCGGCGATCCCAAAATGTGCAAACGCGTTTTACTAATAGCACCGTGATAATACGTATTATACACAAAATTGCGCTGCCACATAGCGAACAAACCGAAATGTTTAAAATATTATGTTATAATAGTTATAACACGACGAAATTAGTTCTACTGTTCCAAGTAGTATATTTAAAGGTTAAATAAAGTATAAGCAAATAGTTTAAAATTTCTTATTCAAAATGTAAATAATACTACCTATATTATTCGATATTATTTATTTCTTACGTAGTATTTATTAAATAAGTTAAAAAAATTAACGTTTTATTTTATAACTTTTATACATTTCGAAGAGAGCCATTTTATTGGACTGATTTATTCGAGCATTTTGACAGTTCAACTTTTGACTTTCATTCAATACTTGATTTTTAATAATTTTTCTAGTTTGCAAGAAAATATAGTGTACTGTTAAACACAATTTTAAATAATAATAACCTCATCAGCTAACCTTATCGGAAAAATTACGAGATAATAATTTACATAATATTTTTGTAAACTAAAAAAAATTATTAAATAACATGAATCCAATGAAAACTGAAAGTTGAACCGTCAACATATTCAGAAAAAGAAGTCCTATAAAAAGATTATCTGCGAATTTCACAAAAATTATAAAATAAAAAGTAAATTTTTTAACTTCTTTAACAATACACTTATATCCAATCAACTATGGTCAACAAAATCGCCCTTGCCCAGGGATGCTCATAAAAAAAAAAAAAAAAAAAAAAAAAAAAAAAAAAAAAAAAAAAAAAAAAAAAAAAAAAAAAAAAAAAAACAGAATTTGATCATCTTTATTAACACGGGATATCATATCGGTCTCCGAAAATCCCGGTGGGTCACCTTATATATTATTATCATGAAAATATCGATTCACCATTATAAAATATACCTACATCAAAGGTTTAATGTTATTTCACGAATTTAAAAAGAACATAAAAATAATAATGATAGATAAAATATTAACAAAAGAACCGTATGTAGGTACACTTCATACCCTGTTATAAAAACAACAATAGTGATATTTTTTAAGTTTCTAGTTCATATTATTCTTTCAGAATTAGGAGGGGTGAAGTGTCCCGTGTGGCTCTCCCGGCCACTCCCCGTCAACGAGTGTGCATGTATAGGACTACAGGCGCTATTTTAGGCTATTAGGCGCAAATTCACCGACAAAAGGTATCTCAACAATATTATTATTATTCATCGTGCGTTAAAAAGCAGTGCTGGATGCGTACCGAGCAAATCGGAGGAAAACTTCGAATACGCGAACAATGTCGAGTAGAAAACATATTTTCGCCCGGTACGTTGTGCCCTTACACGCAGATTCGAAAACGCCACGTGTTGTGTACGGAAATATGTATAAGAATTATAGTTGAAAAAAAAAAACAAGTCCGTGAGCAAAACTTGTTTTCTAAGGAAAATTAAACGCGCATTATATTATTATAAAATTGTAAGGTGCGTGCTCCTATGTCGGGCACTCTTTTGTTTTCGTAATAATGCGCTCTTTTGTGTTTATCACCTCCCGGTCCGTACAGTGTATAATATAATATTACGTTCGTAGAATCGCTTCGGTCGTGTTCCAGCACGTAATACCTGCGTGCTATTATTATTATTTTAGTATGCGCACGAATGTCTTCCAGAGCAGTGTTTGCCGAACGGTTGCCCGCGGAACGCTATTGCTCGTTGAAAAGGGGTCATCCGCAGGCCGAAAACTTGTGAAAGAGACACGGCCATTATTTTTTTGTCGTATGGTCTTGCTAAATGCGGTCTTTGCAGGTCCGTAAAATGTTTAAAAACACCGTTTATTATAGAATACGTTTTAAGTACCCAACATATAATATATATAATACATTACCTACCGATTTTCCAAATTTTTAAGCCCAATGAGTTCGTCAAATTGGTCAAAGTTTAAAATGAACGCAATTACGTAGAGAAGACTAATTTAAAAAAAAAAAAAAGTTATTTTCAAGCCAAATTCATTCCTAGACCATAGCAATAAAAAGTAACCCTATATCTGTGCTCCAACCTGTTTGATATAAATAAGTATATATTGCACAGGTACTTCTTAATCATAATAAGACATCGGTTACAAATTTATAAAACGAAATTAAATCTTAAATAACTTGAAAAAAAAAACGCGTTGTATAAGTACATTGTTGACTATTATTTGTAGTGTAAGGTAATTATTCCCTATTCCTTGTAACGAATGTCCGCCGATAGAGGTACTCGTATTTCGGGGAATCTAGCTGGCTAAACTATTTCTGCACTAGATATATCCCTACTACAAAGTTCCCTGATTTTTATAGTCCCGATGTAGGACTCCAAAGGCTCGTCAATCTCGTAAAAATATATATATATATATATATATGTTATCAAACGAGCAACACAGTGTTTATTACAAGAGGACGCTACAGAAAAAGTTATTCAAGCTTAAAAATAATCGATTTTGAAACAATAATAACTTTTAGTACAAGTGATGTCGAAAAAATAAAAACGATATTTCACAGGTAATGTTCTCCTTTATATGTGGTGAAAATTTCGTTTCTTAGTTATGACTGTAGCCTTCTTGGTTCTTTCCGGTGCAAAACTGTTTTGGCTATATTTCACATTTGTAAGACGGAGACAACACACACGGGTGTAGCGTCCTCTTAAGCCTTAAAGCACCAATAAAATACAGTGACCGAATGTATGCGCACCTGATCAGTGGACCACAGGTAATGACGGTCCCATATGCGTTGCGTGCCGGGTTTGAAACCAGCAGTAACAATATTAAAGTGTTAAGGCATTAGCTATTTTTAAATGAACTTGTGTAGTATTACTTATTAGGTACGCTTTATGAACACTTGTTGATCTAATCAACGTGGAGAAGAAACAACTAGTAAAACGTTGATGATGTCAACTGGTAGAGCTGATTTCTGATTTCTGTGCGGAGCCGTGATACACCCTGTTCGCGTTGTTAACTAGTAGGTCCGTCAGTTATTGTTTTGTCTTTTTGCATTTGACATTTTGACCCGATGCAGGCCTTGGTGAAAGGCCACTTGTCACTTCTGCGTATGGTTTTCGCGCGTTGCTCGACTATGCGTATTTGTTTTTCAATGTCATACATCATTCAAATCATACATTGTTTGTCTTTTATTGATTCTATGTTTAGATTGTAAGAAATATCGTAGTACATTACACATGGATGACGGGCGGAGTTGACGCTCACGAACGTACTCGGTATTCAGTGTTGTGAAAGAACGCGTTCCTAAAGGAACGATTCCTGGAATTATATCCTTTTTCGAGGAACTAATGAAGGAATTTATTCTATCATTTTTAAAAGGAATATGAACGTGAATCGATTCCTTATTTTTAGGAATAAGAACGTAAAATTGTATTTCCTTAATTCCTTTGCTCTTCTCGAGAATATGTTTTTTCAGATTTGGAGGGAAATATTTCGATTTTCAAAATGTTGTCGATTATACTATGTATAATATATAATATTGTATTAATAATTGTTTGCTAATTTTAGTTATTTACCTATTTATTTTTTTATAATTTTTCGATAAGAATTAGCCCCCCCCCCATACAAAATTCCTAGCACTGAATAGCATAATATAGTTATAATAAAGTTAATTTCATAGTTAGGCTTGCATAGCTATAACAGTAGGCGAGTGTACAGACACGCAGGATATTATATTGTAAAATAATGAATTCCTATTACAGACTAGTTACTTTGCCATAGTTCATCATAGAACGTTTGACGATATCGGTCGTGTACTATATACTTTCATTATTGTGCGTTTACAGGAATTAACTTGAATATGACATATAAATCTTTACCACAGTGCCGAAGTGCTTATAGATTAGGTGTTTTTTGAATATGATTTACGTGGTCATATAATAGTCGAATAGTATATTGTAACTTCTAATCCTTGTATCTTCTAGGAAACTACTACTCAGCTCTATGTAACACATTATATCATTAAAATGTAACTTTCTTATTCCCCATCACAGCTGCAATCTTCGAATTTCTTAAGTACCTATTAAACTAGGTACACTCGAATAATTACCTACCGTGATTCTGTTTGATCTCCAGTTTTTTAAAATTTCACTAACTCAAATCGCTTTTTATGCAATAGACAGTTGACCTATTTGCATAGTACTTGTACACATAAATTTAACTCAATTTCGTAACGGTCCAATAACTATTAAAAAAATGTAAGGCCCAGAAATAATTTATTTTAATATCAATTTAAACTTGTATAGTTATAGTCGCAAATTGTAAAAGTCGAACAATTGAATGATTCATAAACTGACTATGTATAATGCCATTAAATAGTTAAGTCTTTGATATGATATTGTAACGACATTAATTTAAAATATATACAATTATAAACAAAAACTTTCAAAAATGGTATAGATTGAAACAAATAAATATTTTTTTTAAAAATTATAACTTCCTCTGAATGTCTATTTTGGAATAAGTAAAAGAAAAATGAAATTTATTACTGTATTTAGTCTTTTTGACATGTTACATTACAATTTTTTACAAGCTAAAATAATTAAAATTAATTGTTTAAAGGACGTACAGATTTAATTTAATCATCAAGAATTATATTCTATATGCAACTATTAGACTTTTTTAGAAAAAAAAAATAGATTGTTTCTATAAAAATAAGATTGAATGTTCAATTTAAATAATTTGTTTGGCAACATTATAAAAATATAAATTGTTACGTCAATAGTATCATCGATTTTATTTTTATTCTGAGAGTCAACACTTGGTTATAAACATGACTCTATCAACAAAATATTGAATACAATATAAAATGTCACTTTTTCATTTCCTAAAAACAATAAACTTATAATAAAATAAAATTTTAGTTTTTAGAAAAATTTTGATAAATAAATAATAAGTTTTATTTTTTATTTTTCTTAGCAAGTTTATTAATTTCTTGAGCTTGATTTGCGCCCCAACTGTAAATCTGTTTAACCTTACTGCGTCTCTCCACGTCACTAAAAATAAAAAAACAATATAATTATTAATTTTCCATGTACAAACGTACTGTTTGCAGTATAACTTACCTTTTAACTTGTTCGTGGTATTTCAGTTTAGACAAGAAACTGTTATCTTTTCTAATCTCTCTAACAGCAGATTTCATTTCACGTTTATATCGATGTTGAAGTTTCGTTCTTTCTGCATTTTCCTTAGATTGAGTTTTAAATGTTCGGCCATCATACCTATTATTAAAAATTGTATATGATAATTAGAAGATCATTATATTGTTAGTAAATACAATATACATACACTTTTTGAATTCTAGGCTCATACAAACGAAGGGCTTTAGGTCTATTTGATATTGTCTGAAGTTTTTCTAATTTTTTATCAATTATCTGTAATTGTGTTTTTGTTGTATCAATTTGTACATTCATTTTTTCAGAATCAATCTAAAAAAAATACATAAGGTATAATTTATTATATATTATACATTAATTATTATTTGTTCAATAACAATTAATAATAAAACTGCAAATACTACTTATAGTTTTCTTTTTAATTAGTTTAATGTTCCAAACATTAACATCTAATATACATGTTTTAATCAAATTGTAATTTACTTTTATTATTATCTATGTTCAAAAGAAAATATTATATAAATTCTTGAATAACTTAAGTTATGCACATAATGAGTATATAATATATTGAAATAAGTTAAAATTAATAAAAATAGAAAATTACCTTCAATTTATTTATAATTGACAAATGGGGCGTCCAAATTTCTTGAACACTTGGTATATCTGCACATAATTTACAAATCCTACATACTAAATCTAACGTCACATATAATGAGGTTAATTTAAATGCATCATCAATGTCTGTTTCACTGAATATTTCATTTATACTCAATTTGGTTGACCATTCAGTTTGAGTAGAAACACCTTTAACAACCAACAACTTCATATTTGGTCTAAACTGTTGGACATAAGTCACAGGATTATCTTCCGTGGCCATCAATAACATGCCTCGTAGTATGTTTATTGTTTCTGGTATGTACCTTTTAGACAACTGAATATACTAAACACATTGACAATACATAAGAAAAAATTTAGAAAATGAAATAATATTGACAATAACTATTGCTTAATTAAAAATGTATGTATATAATATACTTACTTCTAATAAAATTGTAGTTAATAATAAACAGGATGCTATATCTGAACGCTTTCTAATCTTTGCTAGAGATAATATCTCACTAGCTATCATTACAGCATAAGTACAGACTGGATGATAATAGTCAGATGATGGAAACAATAATGGAACTAATTTTAAAAAAATCAACTGAAACAAAAAAACACTATTATTTAGTTTATCTTATACAATATTTAAATTGTTTTCAAATTACTGTATCTGAAGTTATTTTCTTTAATGATGACTCTACAAAATCAGTATGCTTCTCTTTCAGCACCTCATTAAAACATTTAGCTGCATACTCTGGGAAGAACTGTGTTAGATCATACAAATGAGAGGCTAATGAATTAAGAATTTTCCAACCATCCTAAAAATACAATGATACATAAATAACAATGTTCTATAAATTTAATATTACATCAATACACTTACAATAGAGCTAGAATTGTCATTTAAATGTTGTAAGAGATAAGGATACAGGCGTTGTAAATTTGACCTGTTATCGTTACCTAAACTTGGATGATTTAATTTGATCATTCGCTCTATGATTAATGTTTGTTCTGTAATAGATCTATCTTCTAATGTTTCTTGGAATTCCTCATATGATTCAGCCACTAAAAATAAACAAACATTTCATTGTGATTTTAAATTTATTATTGACTAAAAAAAATGAATTAATCATTAACAAGCCTATTAATAGTTGGCCATTACCACATTATGATAACCATACAAAATAATACATTTTTGGTAAAGATTAAAAGTTGTTATCAATTAGTATTGTTTAAATGCTTAAGGTTTAATAAAAATATAAAATATTGGCTGTTTTAAAAATATTCCTAAAATTACAAAATTTTTTTCTGTTAATATTTATATTATAGTATGTAGTATACAGTTAAATTTAAAATTTATAAATAACTCAAAATATAACCTATATACCTAATATGTAAATTAATTTTTTTTTAACTTTAATTGTTGATTTCATTCTTTAAAACTTATGAGAAATAAATAAAAATTGTTGAAGAATCCTTTTTCATAATAATGACATATATACATTTAGTCAATACATAAATTACTAAAATTGAAATTAAACATTTTAAACAAATCAATTTCATTTTATCTCATAATACTTAATATGATAAATTATTACCTGTAAAAGTAAAAGGTAACTGTTTTCGAGCTTCATCCATTATAATTTTTTGTTTCTTTAACTTTTGAACAAACAATTTTTTTGATTCATTTTTATCTACTTCTTGAACATCTGTTTTTGTTTCTTCATCACCGGAACTATCATCATCTTCTTTAAGATCACTCATATCATTATTTAAATTTTTCTCATCATCGTCATCATCGTCATCATCATCTTCTGCATCTGATGCAACATTTTCATCTTCTTCATCATTATTTTCATCTTCAGCTAAATCATTTTCATTTTCCTCATTATTGAAACCTAAAATATTCAATAAAATATTTATTATTAAATTAATTTTTTAACAAACTAGATTATAGTTTCTAATATATTAATTATATATAAGATATGTATAAGGTATTATCTATTTAGATTTAAAAACTGCATAAATAACACCTTTTTACTAAATATTTTTAACAAATAACTTTTTCATTGTTTTAAAAATTGATTAAGTAATAAGTATTAAGAAGGTATTGCTAATTAGGTATTAAGATTAATCCGAGCACACAATAGAATAAATAAAATTTTTTTTCATTATTGAAATGTTCCATGTTTAATTTAAATACATATTCTAATAAATTATTCTATATTAAGTTTACATAATGTCAGAGTTCAATTGCTAGATTAAATAAGCACTGGTTTTCACAATTTCCTATGCCGTCAAAACAAATATCCTCATTCAGTTTATTTTTCCAAGAAATAACTTATATCATCAACAACAATTCAATAGTGATACTTTTGTTAATTATGGCAACAAAGAACTATTTGTTATTAAATACTTAAAAAGTCATTCAATCATTGAATACAGAATAATTAATGATCATAATATCATTATCTAACTAAGGAAATAATATACTATTTACACAGAAGTTTCTATAGAGTCTATGTTATTCTTCTTCAGGTATAAATTAATTAATCCAGTGCCACGGTCATGGCAAAAGATAAAATTAAATAAATAGTTTGTATCGTTTTTTTTAAGAAAAATTAAATACCAGACAAAATCTTTGATGCAGCAGCATAAATACAACACACTGGTGTTTCCTTTGTTAGCATGACGGTGCTGAAGCTAGAAAAAAGAAATTATATCCCAACAAAAACTAGCTGTGAAAAGAAGACCAAGTTTCCAGTCAATTTCTCAAAGTAGTCCATAAAAATAGGAATATCTACATTTGTCCAAAACTAATTATGCCTCATTTAGAAAGACAGAAACTGGACAAGTGTTGTGTTAAGTAATAAAAATAAAAGAGAAGTGTTCTTGATGGAAATTTGAGTGAAGTAAGGTTAAGGACTGAAAAAAAGTAGACTTGGTCGCAAATATCTACTTTTGTAGGCTGAAATTATTAGGAGAGTGACTGGAATTTGGCCTTTTTTCAGGGTTAGGTTTTACTAATGATTCAAATGTCTAGAAGAGTTTTATACACTAATATACTAATATGTTATACATTTAAATTAATATATTTATACATTTTTCATTACTTAAATAATAAATATAGTAGTATATAACTTAAAAATTATAAGAATAAATAAGTTAATTTTATACATTACCATTTTCATCATCTTCATTAACAGACATTAAATCACCACAGTTGAGTGGTTTTCCTTCAGAATTGTATGCTAAAGGTTGTATTTCATCATCACCGAAATCAAAGCTAAAACAAGTAGTTTAAATGTTGATAATATTTTAATTATAATTCAGAACCATTTATGAACCAATATAGTATAATAAAAAATCACAAACCCATCATCCAAATCATCAGCACTCCGATGTTTCATAATACCATCATCTTCAATTCCTTTCATTCTTTTCAATCTTTCAGATTCTAATTTTTCTAATCTTTCTTTTTCATTCTTAGCAATTTCTTCTTCAGATTTTAATTTATCACTAGCCTAGAAAATAAAGATACATTTAATTTATTGATCTACTAAGCTATAAGGACATAAGTATGGCCAGAATATCTGAAAGGAGGGCCAATAGAGTAATAGTCAATTTGTATTATAATTTACCTTTTTCAATTAAAAAATATTTAATACATATTAAAATACAGTTAATGGAAGGTTCATAGCTATCCTGTCCAAACCACTTAATATTTTATAGTAAACGGAATTAAATAAAACATAAAAACTTACCATCCCTCTACGATCAAATTTTAAAGACCTCATTAGAACATCATATGAATTTTTATCAACTTTTTTTTTAGTGGGAGGTTCGTCCTCATTATCTGTTTCACCACGATTTTTAGTAGGAACAACAGGCATAAGTTCTTTCCAATCTTTATCTAACTGTTCAGTAAGCTCGTTAGTCTCTTGTTTAAGTTGTTTTTTTTCAAACTTCCTTATTTTGGATTCAGCTATCAATTTATCAATTAAATCACGATGGCTGCTTTCTCCATCCCCAGATCTGCTTAAAACACCTCCACCAAAATGAGCTTTCTCAACAAACTCAGCTAAATAGAATATTATAAAATTCATTATTAAAAAAAATTACGAAAATAGTAATAAATCAATAAATTTTTCTAGAACCTCCTAATTTTCCGCCATTCCGATCATCATCAGAATCAGAATCATCATCACTCATAGGCTTTTCAAATTTTTCAATGGTAGACAATGTTTGACCATGATGAGTAAGATCTTCTTCTTCGCCCAAGTTATACTTCATTTTCTTTAAAAAATATAAAAAACGTATGGAACAATGAATGCAATAAATAAATAAATAATAACAATAAACATTTACCTTCTGAGCTCTGACTCTGCTCGCGGTAAATCGAGCAATAACCCGATCATCCGCTGTCATTGCACGATTTTTCTCTCCGATTCGACGATCAACAAATTTATTTGATTTATCTTTAAGTTTATATTCAAGCAACAACGATTTCTTCCTCTGAAATTATGTGTAAAATAATATCGATCAAAATTCGTATCGGTAGATTAATTAATTTGTAAACTTACCTTTTGAATGGATTTGGATCGCGCAATTCCGGGTTGGCCGACTTCATTTTTGGATTTACGTCCCAATATTGTGAATTTTTTGTTGTTTATATGCAGCTCGAAGGGATTCAGCTTTTTCTCTTTGATCTTTTTATTAACTTTCATCTTAAAATACAGTCGACCAACGATTCTATGCCTGTAAAACGCCTACCGAAATCGCAACATTCACAACTCGCCACCACGATAATATTTGTATCTATATAATCGTGCTCACTACTCACGTGCTCATTACTTGTTTATTGAGATAATAACTATTTGCCGTAATCACACGTCGCTTCCTATCATAAATTGATAACGTTCATGGAAGAACAACGAATGACGATACCGATCGAAATCACCGGAACTGCATGGCATCGCCGACCTTGACTTGATTGTACGCAATGACCAAATTGTCATTGTCCTCAGGACGTATGATGCAGTAGTTTCCTCTTGCTTTCTGCACCGCAGTTGGTGAGCCAGCACTTAAGCTATATTGTTGAGCCATCGAAATCATTTAACCAATCCAAGGATTGAGAAAAAAAAAATGACCAAATTATTATGTTCTTAGTAGTATCGGAATAATTGCCTACGCGGCTGCTTACGGACTTCATGACGTACGCCTGTATTGATGTCCGCTAAAACCTAAGCGGTAATTTGGGCGGCATTTGATGCGCCAGATTTGTACCGCTCGATCGATCGAACCGAAGCGAAATATCGCGACGACCGGTGACAGTCCGAGGGCGGAGTACGTGGGTGAGTGGGGAGGGGTGGGGGATAGGGGCAATTGCACCCCCTCGTTTACAAATAAAACTGGATATCAAATATTCCGTTTGGATTTAACTGCGGCAAACGTTTTGTTCGTGCAAGTTTTCGAGCGGGGTCGTTATTGTGTTCACCATGAACGTTTAATAATTATTTTTCCCACCGGAAACTGTCCTTGTACCGCAACAGCGATCGCGGCGCAACATCTTTCCTACAACCGGTGATTTATTTCGAACCCCGGGGCCGGTACACGTACAAATATGTTTGATAATACGTGCTATATTCTTAAATCAATGCTACTGCAGTTCTTCCGATGACGCCAGTCACCAATTCACGCGTTGTGTGTATGTTCATATATTTAAATGTGTTTAAGTAGATTGGGTACCTACCTAAATTAAATAAAAATAAAAACTTGTCCAATATTTTCTTCATAATTTGTACAAATGTACAACTATACTGATATTCAATAACACTTTTCGACTTTTGATCAAAATGCTTTTTTTTTAATATGGTTTACTAAGTATTGATTTAAATTTTAATTAAGTATCATATTCAGATTTTTTTAAGTCGGTGCACTCTTAATAAGATCCATCACCCCATTATTTCTGTCGAGAGTATGACAGATTTATGTGCACAACTAATTTTTATATCGATTAATAATGAGACAATCCCTATACCTATTCCTATTAATTTATTTTATTAATTTGTATATATTACCCCCACCCCTTCCGTTCAGGACCCTTTTATTCGCCCTTGTACAATATACACGTATATTTCTTATTAACATTAAGCCCCTTCTCCTCTTGGGCTTTTTTTATAAGTACATGAAAATGGTTAAAATTAAAATTTTTTTATGATTTATTTTCATAATGTATTTATAAAAAATAAAGTTTAGCAATGTTATCGTAACCAATGCATTTTTTTCACCATTAATTTTAAAACTTGTTTTGCTATCCCAAAAATAATCCTTTTTTTTTCGTATCCTTGAAATCGGGAAGTGTGACGTTGTAATGTTGTATAAAGTTAGATATAATTTGTAATTTTTAAAAATTACTTACCAATAATTGAATTCATAAAACAAATTTTAAAATGCTAGCACGGGAATCTTAGGCAAACACTACGGAATTTAAATGCAACTGCAATGTATTTTGATTGTGGATATGTGATTGAATATAAAGTCAAAGTATAACATAAAATTAAAATGATCAACTTTCTATAGATAGAAAAATTAATAACAAAATGTCAATTACGTGTAAATAATTGGGGATTCACATTATTCACTATTCATATCCGATTATCGCAGCGGTAAGCGAAAAATAAAAATATCGCGCTCGATCTTGCGGTAATATTTTTGCCGCATACTTAGTAATTTTGCAACGGTGTGTGCGCTCGTATTAAAACGTATGTGCATCAATTTTCGCCGCCGCTACCGCTTCGATTCGAGTGGACCTTAAAGCAAAAAGGTTTCAGTTTTAGTCGTTTTGGGTATTTTAATTTTTAGTAAAAGTATTTGATGTTATATTTAATAAATATTATTGAGCCAAAATCAAGATTTAGAATAATAAATCTATTTTTTTTTTATTTTTTAAGAGAGAGAAAGAGACCGTGAGAAAGATGACGTGTGCTGAAATACATTTTTATTAATATTTATATAATACGTATATACACACTTGTCAGGGAGGACAGGATGCAGGAATTGAGCTCAATACTAAAATAATAGTAAAATTAATTCTGTTCGACAACGACTGTGGTATAAGTACCTCCTAATTGAGAAGTACAAACGTTCAAATAAAAACTAAAATAAAATGTTCATATCAGAGTTAAAAAATAAATTATGCTACAAAAAAACGAGATTATTTTTTGTGTTCCGTTAAATAGTAATAATACGGTCTCTAGTGCGATATAAATAATACTCACTCGACCTGCTGTACTTCGAGTCGTACCAACAAAAATAATTTATGTTATTTTGGTATCCAATATAAATTACTACGATTTCCTACCTACAACGAATTCGTTCGTATTCAATAAACCATTGGTAAATGCAGCTATCGTATTTATTTATTTTTTGTGGTAAAGTAATTTTTCACATTTTTTTATTGTCCTCTTATTTTTGAAGTTTACAAGTCACCACTACGCTAAGACGTGAGTTAATCTAGTTATATGCACATGTAAACAAAAATGTAATTTGTATATACAAGACAACACAAGAAAGTGTCACACTTTAACACCACATTTTAATAAAAAAAATTTTAAATATTTCTGTAACAGCGTTACGTGTCTTACACACTGCATAAATAAGATAACTTCAATTTTATAGTTTATAGAACATATATACCTAGTATATTAGTATGTACTTTAGGTGTAAGATTCATGAAATGCATCTGTTCAACAAATTGATGTATGATTCTCAAAATACTTAATTTTCCTAGAGGTTTTAAGCGTAAAAATCTAAATGCAATTATAGGAATCGTTATAAATTATAATTATATTTTTAAAAGTGACCATTAGTTATTACTTATTACTTATCATAATAAATCGTAAGAATTCATCTTTGCAAATTTATAATTTAAAACGATAAATGACATAGTACATTATTTAGATAAATATATAATTGAAATGTTAAATTATAAGTAATTACAATAATTATACGCAAAAGTAAATAATGATTATTGAATGAATGCCACGCCCACAACAGTTTCCAGTTAAAACGTATCTTGTGCTTATTTATCAGTTAAACTCATTGTGTAGCTAGTGGCTATTTATTGTGTGTAGACGTGGAGTGAATGTTGTGTTAGCTATTAAAATATAATATTTATAAATTACAAAATAATAAACAGTGTTAGATTTTCGATGAGAATAATAAAAACTATAGTGGGTAACATTTTATCTTCGCAAATCACCTTTAACGGTAAAAACAGTACAAGTTTATATTGTGACTATTGTTGTATGTTATATAGTCCGATTGCGGATCAATTTTACTAAATGATTGATAGTATGTATAACAGTTAAAAATGTGACTGTAAATGTATCTATTTGAAGAAAACAATATTTAAAAATGTCATAGGTGCTACGGATTCACCAGGATACGTTGTATGGAACATCCCAACGAGTTGGCAATATTGAACTCAAGAGCTAGTTTAAAAAGGTGATTTTTTTATTTTCCCATTAATAAGTATAAGAAAAATCTGCAAAACTGCATAAACTAGAATATTATTTTTATAAAAAATAAGTTATTTTACGTTTAATTACTTACAGTTTAAATATAAGATTACGTATATCATATTATTATATCTGAGCGCACGGCATATTGTTGCCAAGTTCTAGTTTTTTTATAGCAATGCAATGTCAATCATTCCACGAACCGATTCACCCGGTTTTTCTGACCATCGTATCTCTGGTACTTCTTGAGATGGGCTGTTGAAATTTAGAACACAGCTTAGGTTCACGTAGCACAAATTGGGTGCATATCAAAGCTCCCAATTTCGTTATTGACTCACCGGACACCGACTCGCTTAATCGCTCACTGATCATCATGATTGTAAATCACTTCCCGCGAACGTAGTGATCACGAGCAATACATCATATTATTATTATTATAATAAATTAATAACTCTAGAGTAGTCACCCTAGTCGACAACGGTATTCCACATCCGAGTAAACTGTTCAGATTAGTTCGAAAATAAATAATTATCAGTAATCATGACGTGACGTGGCGTGTGTCGTCCGACATCGATACGCTTTGGTGAGATCGCGGATTAATTACTGTCCCCGCACGCTCACGTTTTCGCGTGAATGCGCGATGGAGTATAGACGTGCGGACGACGATGCGTTTCGTGTTCGTCCTAACGCGGCGGCAATTCAACAACAACCATTGATAACAAAATTGTTTTGATTCAGTCGTATACACTACACAAATATAATATAATATAAATAAATCCAGTGTCACAGTTAGGTTATAAACTATAATAGATTTTATACATAAAATTTATAGGTGTGTAAAATTGTAAAATCGAGACGACCGCGACACCCTAGAATAGAATTATACGCTGAAGCGTGAAACCTTCAAAAGGGAATGATATACCAACAAAAACCTATGGTGAAGAAGGCCAAGTTCCAGACCACCTCCCAAAAAAGTCAGCTTTTCAAAGTTATGACATCAGTTGCCGCCCGATAACGGCAACAAGAGTCGCCTCCGCCGCGGTCGCGTTGCGTCTTCATGATTACCGTTATTTCGAGAGTTACGTGCGATCATCTCTTATCAGCCGTACACACACACACACACACATGTAGTTTTAAGTTAGTCTAGTTAATTTTATTAAATGTTCATTATTGGAGTTAGGATGTTGATGACCTAAAAACACACTAAATTGCCCCGAAAAAATGCTAAAATGTCCTGAAAACTCAAAAAATTTAATTTTAAAATAATAATTACTCCGTTAATAATAGACAATACTATACAATTAAATTTTAAGTATTAGGTGTATAAACAAATTAATAAAAATCAATTCATATTGCATTGTTGCACTGCACAATTAAAATGTGTCTGATATTATCAAACAAAAGACGTCGACGTCGATCAGTTAATAATTGTTTGTATGATGAAAAACTTATAAGACTCGATTTAAATAAGTAAAACTCGATAAGGGTGTATGATCAGCGTATGAGTGAAAAAACACTTGTGTTATGAATGTAACACGCAAAGGTAAATCTTATAACCTTATAGGTACGCGATAAATTTAATCATAACGAAAATCCCACAAAAATAATAATACAATTATTTGAATATCATACAATTTTTCTTTAAAATCTAAAATTTGAGAAAATTCCTTCCACATTGTACATAAACTACAAACAATAACGTAAAAAAAAAAAAATCCATTTACAGCTAAAAATGCTTAAAAATGCACACAAATGCAATATTCAATTCATATATTCTGGACCAGGGAGTCATGAAACGAATTTTTAGCAAGGAGAGCATTATTTAGGATTAAAGGAAAAAAAATGCAAGAGTCATCAACATCCTAATTCTATTCATTATCATGTGTTGTGAAATATTATGTAACCGAAAAGGCCGATATGTGTGTGTAATATTGTAATATTTATGTGTGATTTTTACCTTGTCGTGCGAAAACCACCGCAAAGTGAAGACCACCGTCCGTGTATTTAAATTCTTACGTGCGCTAATCGACATGGTTAAACATAATATTTTCGTGTGCGCCAATCGTCGCGACCTATTAAAATTATTATGATTTGTATTATTTAGATATAGGTAGCGGCTGGCCAGACTGAGCGCCGACAAAATTGTGAGTTTATTATTATTTATTGAATTATTATTATTATTAATGTCCTATATTGTTTTTACAGAAGGGTCGTTTTATACTTATTTTTATTATTATTATATTTTTGGTCCAGAAGGGCCGATTCATATTGAATTATATTTATTCATATTGTGTGTTTCTGTGAATTATTAGATATTTTACTTGTTTGTTTAAATTACAATATAGTAACATATGGTTACCATCTTATGAACCATTGTTTTTTCTCGTTTCCATTATTTTACTTTTGGTTACCATACTCCATAGTCTTTAAGTACATTCAATCACATCATACATTACACAATATGTACGGTTGATGGGTGGTAGAGAATTACACAGAATAATCGGTGACCGGGACGCGCATGCAAAAAATTGTATGCACCCGGCCCAAACAGTGTCTACATTGCGGCCAAGTCTGCTCTTTCTTTAGTCCACATAACCTTACTGGACTCCTATTTTCATGAGCAACACTGCCAACACAGCTCTTTTATTTTTATTGCTCAACACTTGGCTAGTTTCTGAATGAAGCATAAACATCAGGATCATGTATCAAAGATTTATGCTTCAATCGGAAACTAGCCTTTAAGTGTTGGGCGATATAAATGAAAAAGCCATGTTGCTCATAAATGTAAAGGAGTGAGGTGAGGTTATGGATCAAAGAAAGAGCAGACTTATCTACAATATGGATAGGTAAATTATATCATTAGTATTACCTAATACTTTGATTGGCTGACTTTTTTGGGAGGTGGTCTGGAACTTGGTCTTTTTTCACCGTGGGTTTATGATAGGACTTATTATACTCTAGTCTCTAATGTTATTAAAAATTTCTCCAGTGTTCTGTCATTAACAATTTATTATTGTTAAAAAGCTACATAATAAAACAATGTTGGCTTACTTTTATTATTTTTTTTGTTATTAAAATTAATAACATGATGAATTCCACTAAGTATTCTAGTATGACATTTATATTTAATAGTATTAATATTTAATAGTTAATATTTAATAATAGTAAAATTGTTTTTAGTTTCAATATTATAATAACAAAAATATTCATGATATGTATAGCATAGTCATATGATTAATCTTAAATAGGTTTTAATTTATTTTACTTTCGACTTTGTTCGAAAAAATTTTAAATCTAACACTCCATACAATATGCACTATTCAAGTATAAGGTACTCGTATTTCCGATTTCGAGATGATTTGTTTTACGTGAGACTACACTTATAATGTATTTACATTGATAAATGTATTACGTTCAATAAATCACCCTATATTCCTATACATATTCACTCAAGCACCCATTGTAGGGAGGATTGGGTCATTAAAAATAGTATTTCTCCTCTAACATTCCTAAAATTAATTATTATATTTATTGTTAAATTAATTTTCATTTACTGTACGATTTAAATATTAAAGTATTATAAATTAGTTAAATATTATAAATATATTCATAATAATAAATTTATATTACATAAATATTGTATTACATTAGTTTATTGAAATTATTTTTATTTCGAAATTTAACATTATATTTGGTGTTTCCCAGGATTTTTTTTTTGGGCACATTTGCCAAATAATGCTTATAAACTATAAACTACAAAGTTATAACTCCCCCGAGACACGATATGATTGTGTAATAATTATTTTAAAATATTATATTCGTTATTTATATTTATTGAAACCTTTGTTTAGAATTATTTTTTGAATTCAATTACATATCGTGATTCGTGACTATCAAATATATACAACTAGATATATAATAAAAACATCAGTAAAGTTCTACAGTTAAGTACTTACTCGAAGTTCAAAAAATCTTCCACTGGGCACTGATGCTGCACGTACGTCGGCAACTTGTTTTATAAGTAAATCAATAAAAGATAAACCCAAACTATAGTCTCACAATCTCAGTGTCTCAATTTCTACGAATAAGTTTTTAAAATGCTCAAGTGACGATTTTTTGATATGTGGCAATATTAGTAGAACATGATTATTAGTTTATACTATAATACAGAGATTATATGAAAATTTTTTTAATAACTGGACTCTATTTTTAAGGATACGTGGGATATTTGTGAAGGTGGACAATTTAAAATAATTTGAAGATGATGTATAACTAAGAAGAATGAATACAGAGACATTCGGTAGTATTCAATTAAATTTGAATAATAAATTGTTTAAAAATCATGCATCTCTATATTATTTGTGTACATTCCATTTCTGATGTTATACGAGCTATTCCGTGACGGCGCGGCAGCATTAAATTTAATCACCGGGTAGTGAATTTAAGTTCAACCATTAATAATCATATGTACTAGACTTCGGTGTTCATTTTCATAATAATCTTGCTAGTTATAAAATGCGCTGTCTCGTTTTTGAGAAGTAATCACATACGATAAAGCTGTTTATTCCTCTTCCCTCCCGTTATGGTAAGCATGCTACTCCGCGCCAACAGCGAAAACTTTGAAATTCCCTGGTAAATAAATATACTCGTCCCACATTTTACATTATCTACCGAAATCGGACGCCTTCTTCCACTTGTTATTGAAAGGTTTTGCTGAATGTTAATGTGATGAAATGCATACGGCCTCTACATTCTCTGAACTACACACATTTGTCTTTAACAAAATGAATATGTTAGAAATGTGCGTCGCACGCGTAGTCTATACAACACTAATCAGTAATCACTATTACCTATAAGTTCAATAATAACTATATTATACTTAATAATATAATATTTATACGGTCATGAATTCGTAGCATATTCATAACAATTCGTGTACACTATTACAGCAGTTATAGTTTACGAACTAGATTATATTGTGCTTATCAAAATGTATGTATCCAATCTATTTTAAAATGAATAAAAAATAATTCATATGAGTGTAGTTACACTGTAACAAATTCACTAATGACAGTTTTCAATTAAAAATTAATCGAGTATTTTCGTAACGATATGATATGATACATATATACATATAGTGTATTCACAATGAAAAAAGGCATCTTGACCGCGATAAATATACATCTAATAGAATAATTTCATCGTTCCAAATAATGAGCTATAGGTGAAATATATTATTTTTGTTCTGGGCAACTACACACTCTTATAATAAATTATTTGGTCCGGGAACTTTAAAACCAGACGTATATTTTATTAATCCGATTCAAGATTCTGAAAAAACTTAACTTTGTATAATATTTTGTAAGTATAATCAATATAAAATGACCTAATATATAGATTGACCCAATTAAGACGCGTAGAGGTATTGAAAAAAGACTTGAGAGTGCTTAGTACCTCCAAGTGACGATATAATATTGTATGTGCATAATATTTCTTTCGCCGTGCACTGCAATGCTGATGTTAAATAGAAACAATTTAATCGCGATATTATATATTATTATGTATTATATTCAGACTTGTAACGAATACTTTTTTTTACATTCCGAATACTTATAACTTATAAGAATAATTGTATGAAATGTATTCAATATAGGTAGGTATTCAAATTATTTTCAGCAAATATATTCAGAATATTTATTTGAATAAACCGAGTTGGTAAAAAAAAAAAAAAATTGAATACACTAGATATTATTTTCCTATAAACTTATCCTTCAAATTATCTTATAGGGATACACGGAGTTTATAATTTTGTACACGGAGAACGTTGAAATATTAAAATTCCTAATTTCCGAATCATATTTTATGTGAAAAATATCCAATGTGGGGTACACGAAGTGTTTTGCATACATTAGCATTGGCGCAAATGATAAAAATCTTCGTACGTCACACTTTTGTTCGATATAATGTATTGCTCATAAAATATTATATCCGATTGGACGTCGTATAACAATACGGAATCACAACGAGATAATTCATAACACAATTTACATTTCACATTTGTACGGATACAGGTATTCCGTACTCGTACGCGTGTTTGAAAACGATTGAATCACACAGGACGTTATGTGCGGACGACCGCGTTCGGAATGCTATTCGAATGGAAAACGCGCAATATCGGATTGTTTTCGTTCGAATGTTTTGCCGAGCGGCGATTAGATAACCGCACGACGCACACGTCGGGATGGGTGACCGCGAAGGACGCCAGTGGCGAACAGAGTAACGGACGACGACGACGTCTGCCTACGCACCCTCGGGCCGAACGTGGGGTTGTGCGGCGGCGGCGCCATCGGAATATCGATACGTTTCCCCCGCGTGTTGTTACACAAACGCCATTCGACTTGTGCGGATTCGCGGCCGAGCTTGCGCCTTGGCAGCGGCAAACGCAAACGCTCTCGCACGCACACACACACGCACATACACGCGTACACACGAGCGCACACGCGCGCACACACGCGCGCACACACGAGCGCACACACGCGCGTATACACGTACACACGCGCGCTTATACACACACGAACGCGCGCTTATACACACACGAACGCGCGCTTATACACACACGAACGCGGGCGCGCGCGCGTACACTCTCCGAGCGCGTAATACCGAGCTGGCCGCGTACACGGCGACCAGTGTAAACCGTCTACCCTTGTGCCGTACACGTCCACCGCCGACGCCGCTGCAGTCCCGCGTATAATATCGCGTCGGGGGCCCGCAATACATTGTCGCACCGCAATCGCTATCGTCGTGTCACGGCCGCACGCGCGTTCGAACAACAACAATTATTGTAATACCAAGATTACCTAACCGTTTTCGTGACGCGATCAATTTTTTTTTCTCCTCACCCCCGCCCCCCGATCCACCGGATAAAACTGTTATTTACGCCCCCGCACCGGTCGTCGCTTTCTCGGTGTATTCTTTCGTCCCGTTCCCTCTCCTCGGCCCCCCCCCCTCGCTTCTCCGAGGGTCGACTCCCGAACCCGATTATTTCTTCCGTGCCCACCCGCGTCTACGCGGTGGTGTTTGACGTAACCTCACCGCCTGACCACGGGGACCTCTCGCGGCTCTAAGCCTAGCGGGTCGGTGACGGCTGCAGCACAGCAGCAGCAATCGACTGCCAAAGTCCGCACGCGTCACGTCACCACGTCGCCGCAATCGCAGACGAATTCGAACGCGGGTCAAAAGGTAAAATAATTGTAATAACGATCATTGTAATAATAATAATAATTATATTAAAATCTGCGAGATTAGTAGGACATCGTTTTCATTTGATCGCACCACTGCGATCACGCGACTTGAATAAAACGACGGGCTTTGGTCCCGATAAACGTCATACGCAGCCCCTCGATGACTCTCTGTGCATAATTGGGTTCTCAGGAAGCAAAATTCGCTGACAGGTGTCCGATCCCATTATTATTGTTATTGGGTGGATGGTCTGCCTGCTGGGTTCGATGGGGGGGGATGAGAAAGACAGGGAGAGAGAAAGAGGAGAAGTGGCTGCTATACTTTACCCGTCTCTCGGTGCGACGAATGGCGTGCACACAGCTGCGGTGGAGTGCACTTGCTGTCTCATTAACAATACAAAAGAGATTACATATAGCCGCCTATGATATAACGCTCGTTCGCCTGACGTATTTTGAACGTGCAGTAACGCTACTCGGGATGCTATCACGCATGTGCGCACGCGCGCGAGTATATTTTATGTGTGCGCGTACGTCCATTAATTCTTTTTCTCCCCGTGCAACGATTTTTTTCTCTTCTTTTTCCCCTTAATATTTTCGGTGAAATCCGATATACTGTCGCGTCGACTGACAAAACATAAGCGTTGTTCATAATGACACGATGTCAATTTGAAAAACAATGCGGGGCGTCACAACAGCAAAACAAGAGATTACAATTTAAATATGTATTCATATAATGCAGGCGTATAGGGGTGATCGACCGATATTAAATCGTAGAGCACCCACACGTATGTTGAACGTAATGTGCATACATACATGAATGTTTACGTTTTATTTTCCATCCAAACAAACAATAAATATAAAAATATATACAACTGCGAACTTGCTAACGTACAGATTGATTTTATAGTTGTCAGTACTGTTCGATACCGTTGAAGATGGGTAGTATATGAGTATTTTATTATTGTTATTATTATATATAAGATATGATATAGTTTTCGACTGCAAATATGAGTGGAGCGACGGTAGAGTAGCAGGAACGCAGTTGGAATCGATAAGAAGTTTTGGGGGCGTACTGGACGTATAAGGACTCTTTAAAAAAGAGTCCTTAAAGTCCTTAAAGTCATTACACTTTAAGCATTTTACCAGTGCACATATATTTATAGAAACTGGATCCTATAATTAAACGAACTAAACCGAGAAAAATTGTTAGATAGTCACAAAATTAGGTTAATACTGCCTTTCGTTATAACCTTGTGGCATAAAAACAGAAAAGTTATACGAGTATATAATTTAAATCCTATTTTTTAGTATTAAACTTTATTTCCAGTGTTATTAACCGTGAAAATCCTATTGAAATACGCGTATTTTAATGACATAAATGTTGCTTATTATACATATATATCATGCACTAAAAATAATTATATTCCTATTTAAGCTCATTAGTTTTCTAAATAAATTATGCTAACGTCTTAAATTCATGTACCTATTTTACGTCAATAAAATGTTGGGGTATATAAAACACCACTAGGATTATTTTCCCTCCTGTCATATTTTCTTTTATGTCCTCTCAGAAAACGGACATTCTTCGTACTTGTAAAATGCCAAACATGCCATTGACTGCGTTGCTCTGCTAACCCACCCTAAAGAATGTCAAATTATAGATTTTATTTATAAAACACATTTGAAATCAAAACACTTGGAAGATTTTATAATAACATGATGTTGCCCACTTTATTTTCGTAATATTAGAAGTAGATTATATAACATATTAAGAACATATTTTTTACATATTAGCTATTTACTAGACTGTATACTAAACGTCCGTCCGTTTGTACACGGAAATTGTTTAAAAATCATCGATTATACACTTTAAAATAATCAAATAAATGCAACAGAATTAATACTATATAGGTACAGTGATGTATTGGTTCTATCAGATAATCAAAAAACCATGAAAAAAAATACTATAAATTATCATTTTTCCCGTATCTTTATACTTTTACAAAAATTCATATTTTATGATAATAATTGCAGTTGATTGATCGCTGAATACGTGCAAATATGAATAATGTAACAGCCGAGAACTAGTATAATATTTACTTCAAGACGTTTACGTAATGCACAATGCTATTATTTTGTTCTAGCACGTTTCGCGGGTTCGTCATATGGTTGGACAGAGGAGGCCGAGTAGATCAAGCTCAATATTGATATGGGGTGGATTTCTATTACTATACGCAGCCCTGACTGCAATCATAGACTGCGCCCAGAACAATTTGTCGACCTCGACAGCCGTCCCGTTGCCGTCCACAAACAAGCCATCCGCATCCGAGACCCCGGTGATTACGGAAGTTAGTTACGGGTCTGGGGACGGACCAACAGCTTTCACGACACAAACGATTCTCCAGAATGAAAACAATAAAACCACCGGGAATTCGTCGGTAATTATTACGAGTTGTACTAATAATAACGTTCAAAAAGTTTGTCGCCACAATTACGTCGTCATCAATTGTCCACGAAATACCCATATCGGTGTTTACACGCTTCGGTTGCACTGAAATTGTGTTAACTCGCGTTAACTAGAATGCATAATATCCCGTCAAGTGGCTGAAATATAAATTTAAATATAATACAGTATTCGAATACCAAAATTAATTAGAAAATAAACTTTATGACATAATTTTTCAAGTAGTACATTTAATTACAAAATATATAATCATCATGAAGTACGATATAAATGTTATATTGATTATATAATAATACTAATATAAAAAAACAACTGATATATTATATAATGTATTTGAAATAATATTATTTTGTATTAATAGTTGTAATAATACTTGAAGTGGGATTTAAAGTTACTTAAATACGATATTCACAATCTAGTCAATAATTATTTATACATCTAAATATTGAACAGTTGATACCTAGTACCTGGTAATGTAAACTTGAAACATATAATAATATGGTACAGTGGCACGTTTTCCCAGGCGAATAGAAGATATTAATAAATGTTGGGCTTAAAATCTTTCACTGTAATAAAGTGCAAGTGTCCGTTAATGGAATGGTAAAATGAAAACGTTTCCTTTTACTGACATAAATAAAACATTTGGTCGAGTAAATATTTCCTCAATGCGGATATAAGAAACCATTTTTTTTTTCAAACTGTTAATATTCTTTGTCTATCGTGAGGATGTGATACTTAAAAGTGAAAAGTGTACCACCCGGTGTAACGCTCCATATATACCGACAGCGATACGAGCTACAATACGGACGCATATGCACACGGCTATGCAGTATATTGTGTCGTGTGACACACGTGTTATTATAACCGTGATCGTGTCCGTGGACCTATAAATAAAATAATAATTTCCCCAAGATTTTCAGGCACAAAAACAATATTGCGTTTGACGAAAACATTCAGTGTAACCTCGTTGAAGCGGTTTTTTTTGCCACAAGGAAGAAGAGAACATTATCTATGATGTAGCGCGTTTTCATTTGCTCGACAACTTATCTGAATAATTTTTTGTAATAAAACAAAAAAAAAACGCACCTAACATTTTACAAATGCTAACAAATAAACAACTTTGAGTCCATTTATGTTGGTGAAAAAAGAAAAAAACTCTTCATCACCGATAAATGATATGGTGTCTTTAAAACAAAACAGAATTGTTCCCTCCATGTTATGAATATACGCTGGATATATTTTTGTCTCGCGTGGAACGTATTTTTACGTTTAAATTGCGCGTGTACGAGTATCACGTCATATTAAACATTTTGTTGATTATATATTTTAATTAGGGTTAAGAACACTTCAACACCATAACTATTGTATTATAATAACAATGTATATAGTACTGAAACAGCGGTCAAAACATTAAAATATTTAGTTAGTATTAAACCATTGATCGGAGAATAAACTCTAATAAATGATTCTACAATCAAGGGTAATAGGGTAGATTGAGTTTTCCGTGGAATTAAGTAATAGCTTTCACTGTGATAGTCAAACGGAGTATTATTTGAGCGTTCAAGAGGGTTTATTCTGCTATAAACGTGAAGTGTTCTTCGTGACAATCATCGCAATAAAGAGCACCCTTAAGAAATCTAACATTGATTATTATTGATTTTAATTTTTTATTCGTCACCATTATAAGATAAACATATATAATATATATAAAATAAACATAGATAAATAATCTTGTATTACACATATTTTGTTATACGCAAGCTTACCGTCATATTTTGATACTTGTAACCGTTTTATTATAAAATATTGAAAAGCAAGATTTTATGTTATACTATTATTGTTTATACTAGAATAATCAATAAAAAGTTGAATTAATGTAACCTAATTTTCAGGAATTAATTCCAATGAATGCAACAGTTATCAATAGTGAAGAATCTGAAAAATGCACACCACCAGCAATAAAGCAGTTTCCCAGGCCCTTTATGAGACCTTCAGTAAGACGCAAAGGAGGAGTATTAATCCACATCATTATATGCATTTATAGCTTCTTAGGATTAGCAATCGTCTGTGATCATTATTTTGTGAAGTCACTGGATAGAATTTGTGAAGGTAAAATATATTATATGGGATTAAAGAAAAGGTAAAAAGATCTTAAATTTAAATAATGTTGTCTTAAAGTAGTTTACGATATTATTTCAAATAATATAATTTTATAATTCATTTGTTGTTTGGTCTTCAAATGGTCTATACTCTATTCCATCACTTAAATTAAAACTTAATTAATATTATAATCAAGATCGATATCATGTGTAAGTTTCATTTTAGTTTTACATTCGTTTTTATTTTAAGTACTGTATAACATACATGATACATGATGCATTGATATTTGATTGTACCTACAACCTACACATTGTTGTTCAAGTAATTTTACTGTTTTTCAGTTTTATACTTTTTCTGATAGAAAAATAATTTTTATGTCTCTTAATTTATTTCTAAATTTTAATTCTAAAAACGCAAATCCTTTCAAATTCTAGTTTGTATAACATTTATTAAATTATTAGTTAGTAGTTTAGTAGTAAACTATTTTGAAAGCTCAAATATTTTATTTTATATTTATTTGTGATTATTTACTTCTAATTAAGAATAATAAAATCAATACAGTTTTAACTTTAAAAACATTTTTACAGTAGTCCAACTAATCAATATTTCCATGTAACTCATATACCTATGAGCAATAAGTTTCATAGTTTTAAAAAAAATATATGATTTGTTTCGTAGAACTTAAAGTAAGTCCTGATGTCGCTGGTGCCACATTTATGGCAGCTGGCAGCTCAGCTCCTGAGTTGGCCACAGTTGTCATTGGTGTATTCCTAGCCAAAGACGACATAGGCGTGAGCGGCGTCATTGGATCTGCAGTTTTCAATATCATGTTTGTCATAGCCGTTTGTGGTTTAGCGTCTACGACTGTGACTTATCTCAACTGGTGGCCGCTTTGCAGGGACTCTTTTTTCTACACCATTAGCATACTCATCATGCTGTTAGCCATTTATAACGAAACTATTTCATGGTATATATTTATAAGTCTATGGAAATTAGATTTTAAGAAATTATTCAGAATAGTAAAACTCACATTTGTATTATGCTAGGGTCGAAAGTTCTATGCTGCTCCTGGCGTATGTTATTTATTGTGTAGCGCTGTATTACAACCTGTACTTGGAAGCGTGGGCAAATACGTGGAACCTACCTTTCCCTCCAAGAAACCATGGACAAGTCAGTGAATACTTTATTCCTACAAGATTGTGAATTATACGATAGTAAAGTCATATTTTTTTGTCGTAGATTAATGAATTGTTTGCGGATCAACCTATGTCAGATGCTAAGGAGGGACAAGAACAAATTCAGTTGACTGGTACTAAGAGTCCAACGGGATATGATACGACTGGATCAACAGGAATAGACCTTCAAGAACAGAGTCAACAGTCAAAAAATCAACAAATTCAACAAAACCCTGACTATTACATACCTAAAGTATACCATGAAGCTGACGAGGTATGCATCTTATGACTCGTATTAATGCATCTTTACACATAAACGTGATATGGTATTTAGTTGGTCACGGGTAATCTCCAAAACTACTCATCCCATCGTCATGTAGTTTTTTTTCTTAAAAGTATATTGTGGAGAAAATGTCGTGCCTAATTTCAATTCTCCAAGTTAATTGAGTAATTATTTATTACACGTTCAATGCCGTACCTATATTAAGATAAAAGCACAGACGTGTTTAACATTATAATATTATAAGTACCGTGTCTAAACCGCGTTAGTCGATTGTAAATGAAAATGTGTTCTATTAATTTATGTATTGATAGAAAATCATTAGGCAACTCGGGTGAAACAGGGTCAATCAGCTAATATATACATTTATTTAAAATAACATAAAATGTTATTAATGTAAAATTATTGAAATAATAGAATATCTAATTTGAAATAAATTTTAAACTAACTCAATACACATAAAACAAATTGTTTATTATACCTAATTTATTATTTAGGTCAATCCTCTTCTAAAACCAGAAAACGGAAACATCTTCCAAGTAATTCAGTGGTTCTTGATGTATCCAATTTATTTTACATGTTACTATACAATGCCAGATTGCCGAAAGGAAGCATTCAAAAACTGGTATGGATTAACTTTCGTGATATCTATGCTGTGGATTTCTGTGTACTCTTATATTATGGTTTGGATGATCACAGTTATAGGTAAGATTTACAAATACTATTTAAATTTATCAATAATTACCAAGTTTTAAGTTTGTCTAAACGCCGAATTGTCATTTTACATACATACGATACATACATCGTATATGCTGTATACGTTCATAAATTCTGAATAAAGTCGTAGTGCTATGTTTTTTAGATATAGTTTGGAAATTTATTTATTATTAACCATTTTAATGTAACAGGTAATACGCTTGGAATACCAGATACGGTAATGGGTCTAACATTCGTCGCAGCTGGAGTCAGTGTTCCAGACGCTTTATCTAGTCTTGCAGTAGTAAAAGAAGGTAATATTGTACACAAAAATACAAATACTACAAGTTTTACATCAATTTTTGATAGTTGTTCAATTTTTCAATTTTATAATTGTGTGAAAAGTTCAAATAGTTAAAAAAAATCTATTAGATTCAAGCATAGAATAATTATAAAAGGTAAGCGTTAAGAAAAAATATCTAGATTAGGCAAGAAGTATTTTGTACATTAGTACCTACCTACTTTTTTACAAGTATGGGTTCATATTCTCAGTAGGTACTTGTTATACTATTAATAATAGGAACACCAATTCACAAATAATTCATAAATATAAAAATAAATAGTAATTAAGTTGTGACTATATAATTAATTTCTCGTGTCTAATTTCAGGCTACGGTGACATGGCTGTATCTAATGCAATTGGAAGTAATGTGTTTGATATATTAGTATGCTTAGGACTACCTTGGTTTTTACAAACAGCAGTATTTAATCCAGGAAGTACTGTAAAAGTGTATAGTAAAGGTAAGTTAAATTTGATTAAAATGAATAACTGAGTACCCTTTAAGTTATAAGTACATATTTACATTTAATTTTCAAGGCACATTTTTCTAGTACTAACAAAAAATCAATTATGTTTTAAGTTTATTGGTAATCGGGGATATGTTAGCTCCTAAATGAAAATTATGTATTTACAGGAAAACTATTAGCATTGTTATTCTTAAAATTGTCTAGGAAATTCTAGAAATAAATGGCAACCTTTCTGTGAAGGTTGAAAACGTTTAAGTCGAAATGGATTGTCCAACTTCACGGACGCCTATCTTTGTCCAGTTTTCTATAAATTGTTTTATAATTCCATTAAAGTTGTGCACATAACTCCTAGTGCAAATTTAACAATAGGTACCCAACATTCTCTGTAGGAAAAAAAACTCAAAGAAATATTTGGGCTTAGAATCTAAAATAAATACGTATTGAATAATGTATTAAATAGTTTTATACTCGTTATTCAACATAATTATATCCTATTGGTTTTATATTATTTTTTTTTCAAATAAGTAAAACCTTCTTTTCACTATAATTATTAATTAGGCACTAATTTAAGTTTACAGTTTTAAGTAATAGTTCTAATTAAGTTGAATAATAATTGAGGTAAAAACATTTAAAATTGTTCAGCAATATTTCACATACTATATAACTTAATACTTTTTCTCGTTGTTATATAGGCTTAACTTATTGCACCTTAACACTGCTATCGACAGTAGTGTTCTTGTTAGTGGCAACGCACATGAACGGATGGAAGTTGGATAGAAAGTTCGGAGCTGTCCTCATGTTATGGTATTTGATTTTTATAGCAATCGCTAGCCTATACGAAATGAACGGTACGATGAATCCACCAAGCTGCTTGACCGACTATTAATGTAATAATAATATTATAAAAAGTACTTAAACAATAGGTTACGTATATAATTTGTTTTGGTTTCAAATAAGTGTGTTTTGTATTTTTTTTTTCAAACTAACGTTATTCTCCTGTCGCACCCGACAGTTCAGCAACCTGTGATTTTTTTGTATAAGTAATATTATAAAAAAAAAAATACATAATATTATAATACATATAGCTAATATACTCGAACAACGTATGCCTACACGTTTTTCTGAGATCAAAGCTGATAACTGGAATAACTATTACTGATTGGAAGTTTCACAATACTTTGTCATGATGTTATTTCCTACGGTTACTCGCAAGTTGCCGTATTATTATATACTCCGGCTGATAGGCTAAACGAACGTAACACTATGCCGTTTGTAAATTAAAACATTATATACCGCACAATCTAGATTATAACGTGTTGTTTTATTGTATTGGATGTAAACGGAACACTTGGCTTTTCATCTCGGAAACGTTTTTTTTATCAAATACAATTTTAAAATATTTCTTTTAAAATTGAATATAATATTGAAAGTATAGCATAATTAATATCATTTTTCATGTATCATTTGAACTTATTACTATTTCTCTTGTCGTAAGTGGCAGATAATATATTGCAAAAAAAAAAACACCGTTAAAATAATTATTATTTTGTTATTTAGTGAATCATAATAATTACAATACTTGTGTACGTGAAATTCGGCATTTAATTTTGTTTGTTAGCTATTATTATTTAATCGATTAACTTGTTACTATTTCCCATCAAAATAATTGTTCACCATAATATCACGACCTCCCACAGTTTGTTAATAATAGGTATATTTAGCGAATTGTAAGAGTACCATAAATTTAAGCAAGTGTTGGTGCAGTATTATTGCACTCCATGAATACCAATAAATACCTCTACTGTAAAATTATTTATTTAATATTATAATAATCAAGACAATAATTAGTTCCATAAGAGTCTTAAGTAAGTATACTTTTAATAATAGTTAGTTTTAAGACAATATTACGAAGATATTATTAAATTCTTAGCTTGTTAACAATATTGTTGTATTAATAAATGTGTTGAACGTATCATAAATCTTTATGATCATGTTGAAAATAAAACAATTAAAGCCCATCATAAGTGTTAGGGTTTCCTTTCTAATCACGTAATAAACACACCACCCTTTTACACGTTGAGCGGAATCAACGGAGAAAAAAATGTAAAAACAACATTTAATGCGTTCAACTTATTAGATAAATTACCTAGTTTATAATTTCACACTTTTATGGGCTACTGCAGTCTCGAAAAGTGTTCGAAATATACTTTCTTATAATACATAATACACTACTGTTATACCATTTTAAGAACAATTATTCATTGTATGAAATACTGTTTCGCTGTACTTATTATATTATATACTCTACTGCCTACATAATATGGTTTCACGATGTAATGTCCACGATTTAATACCAGAATTGGTCACCGAATGAACATTGTATTTGTAATCTTAATTCTTATAATATATTGTTATTTATTTTTATTTAATTATATAATATTTTATTAGTTGTATAATATTTTATGAACTTATAATAACTGAAGTTAATTATACATATAATATATAACCTATAATATATCATTCGTAGCACATAAGTTCGTAAAATTTATGATTTTTTCTTTTTTTTTCTGCGTGTCAAACGTGAATGAGTAATTAATCAGGATTTTAGATTATAATATAATGTAGTGTATTCAAGTTATATTCAGTAGATGATCATTTTTTAGCCGCGGGGGCAAATAAAACTGTATAACGGTGTCTGTAGTTTCGATTCAAATATTATGTTTATAATGCAATATCCTACGAATATCGATCTGTTATCTACTTTTATTCATATACCTATCAAGTTATCTTATAATTAATTATTTGTTATTGAGGGAATTCGAAGCGATCATTTATTATCTCTCTTCACGTTCTAATACAGCAAAAATAAACGTACCTGTTCTGTTTCTAACTTACCAATCG
This sequence comes from Periphyllus acericola, assembly GCA_949715065.1. Taxonomy (NCBI): domain Eukaryota; kingdom Metazoa; phylum Arthropoda; class Insecta; order Hemiptera; family Aphididae; genus Periphyllus; species Periphyllus acericola. Next base: position 7,364,964 of record OX454268.1, read on the forward strand.
ATATATTGATGCAATGAAAAAATTATAAATAAATTTGAATTTTTCGTTTCGTGTACTCGACAGAGTTTCTTGCTTCTTATTTTTTGCCACCTAAAGCCCGATAAATATCAAATATTTACATTTTATAATACAATATTTTAATTTTTTTTTTTTTTGTTTATGCCATATTTAGTAAGATAATATCAAAAATATGACAAATTAAATTATATTATTATCCTATCAACTGATCGATCGGTACATTAGAAATAACGGTCTGTATTTGCTATGTTGCGCGCGTGACAGAGATCAATTTACCGCTTCCAATCCTTTTAATGTATTATATTTTAAATTTTAACTGCTATTAAAATTATATATATATATATATATATAGCCTATTATATATATTCAGTTAGTCATGTACTATTGTTACTCAGTTAAAATACATTTATTTATGTCGAAAAACATTTAAGTAAAACCGTGTACCTTTGTTGCTTTCCTTATTATAGTTATTTCAGCGTCTTAAACTCAACTCTACTCGTATATATTTACTGAGCAGGTACTCAGTGGTATTTTCGAATATTTGTAAATAGCGCAGCCTCTACACCGGAGTCCGTCTACGGATTTAAGATACGTTTAGTTTAATTATCTCAGTTAGAAAAAAATAAATACCCGACCATCGACCAATAATGAAATGTGAAAAGCCAAACTGCCCATGTGGAAATAAATTGTTCACTCTAAAAAAGCTTGTTGAAGAATATTAGACATTTTTTGCTCATTTATCACCTCTATCACACACGTCACATCATGATAATTGTTTTTCGTCAAATTATCAAATAAATTTCGTCAAATATGGCTGTTCGGGTATGAGTAGGTCACCAGGATAAAAATCTATTTAATTCGCAAAAATATAATAACAGCATGAATATTTTGTAAAAACGTTCATTTTGCACGTTTAAAAATATTGTCATGTTTCGGGTTTGTCCTCGTACCTGTAAGTACATTTTGCCGCACCGACAAAGTACGCGTCATCTTGTTATGTCTAGACTCCAGAGTATTTGAACCGAAAAACTAAACACATGCCACGAATTGCCAGCTGTTTTTTTTTCATGCGGTATATTTAAGTGGACTATGTGATAGGTACACGTCGATAGCATTAAAAAAAACCAGTTTTCCAAAAAATCATTAATACTTTTGTGGAGGACGAAGTACAACGGCGAGATCGATCGTCTATCAAACTACTTTTATTGTTTTAAGCGTACTTACACGTGTTTGGTCTACTATGGCACAGGGCACAAGGATTACATTGGTTTACTTCTCACAACGCCGCAAATGTAAAAAAAAGTGTTCATTTCTTGTTTAATATTAGTCTTACGCACAGTGCAGCACACGACAACGAAGCCTGAAGTTCAGATTTTCAGAACACAGCTGCTGCACATGCGTCCGGTTATACGGTGGTACAATATTGTGTACGACCTCTGTAATTTGGATACATATACGTTCAGTTGAATCCGGCGACCGCAAGAGTTTTTTTTTTTACCGCTATACGGCAAAAACGCCTAGAGTGTGTGACCTCGAGAAAGGGATATAGTGCTGAAAGTCCACGAAACATACAATTTTGAGTTATTTTAAATGTAAGTAATATGCTTCCACTTTTTTGTTTTTTTCACAACAGCTTTACATTTTTATAGTGAGCAACAAAGAAAACGTGTATTTACGGGTTTTTTTTTCTGGTCCTATTTCTATTCCGACCAGTGTAGCTGTATAATAGTGAAGGCTGCTGAATCGTAAGACGAAAACAATTAAGAATCAGTTAGAAATTATAAGCCATGTTGATTCCCATATGACCGTAACAAAAAATCTACTTTTTGTTTCTAATACATTCATATCCCAATCTTAGGTTTTTTTAACAGTTCAATAAAAAATAATTATAAAAAAAAACCGTTTTGTTAATTAAATATGAAATTGAATTTTTTTATTCATTCAAAAAAGGGAAAAAAGTTATAATGTATTATAATCATTACCTTTTGTCAATTATCTTTCTCGTTGCCGGAATCACACAATGAAGAACTAATGACGTAAACTTCCATCAGGAGCAAGACGATAAAGGATATCATCGTAAAAGAGCTTTCGATGGAAAATACGTGAACTGCGCAGGTCCACAACTCTGCCACCTTGAAGTTTGCCCTTGGCTCTTATAAATCGTAAGTGCAAAGCAAATTTTGATCAAAAATTTCGATTGTTCACCAAGGAACTGGAGATCAGATAGAATTAAAGCGATTCATGGGATAATACCTTTATTCCCCTGCGGTACGATGACTAACTAATTCAAACACATAATTAAAATAGTTTCGTGCAATATTTATTAATCTAGTTTTAAATTCAAAAACATTTTTAGGTATATACTTGTATCTATGTGTAGATAATAATTATTCTGATGATATTATATTATACAAAATAATTAGTATAATAGCTTAAAATTTTTATTTTTAAATAATTTCTTAACTTTCAATAATAAGTCATAAATAATAATGAGAACAGTATAATAGTTATTTCTATAAATTATCTCATATATGTACAATGTGTTATATGAAATATCGAGAAATGCATAGTTAAAGTGTATTACATACTATAGCTATTATATTAGCATTACTGACCCCACTTTGTCCGGTTATATTAAGTGTGTTGAAATCGAGAAAATATTTACTGCCTCTATTAGCTTGAATCAATCCGTAACATTATATTATTGAATTTAATAATTTTATTTTTTTTAATTATTCACTAAAATATTAACTCGTGATAATTTATAATGTTCCGTCGAAAATTATACTTCCATGACTCCGGCTTTGGGTGAAAAATAAAATGCTTAGGAATTTGTTTTTGTTAAAAATTCTAGCTAAAACCTAGCTACTTATGTAAAATGTGTTTTTATTTTTGTTTTAAGAAAATGTGAATATGGTATTTTAAATAAAGCCATATAATATTTATGAAGAAACAACCACTTTATAAGTAAAGTTTTCTAGGCTATAGCCTATATAAGTATATTTTATACTTACTAAGACGTGTGTGAAATTTTGCATTTCATTATTGTCACATTTGTTTTTGGTAACTTTAAATTCAAAAGGAAAAGTTTAACAATTTCTCATACCTATACAATATTAAGCTCATATTATGTTACTAAATAATATAATCAGCACGTGCAAAATCGAGAAATGAGTCCCTATAATTTAATCACTATAATTAGAAAAATAGGATTTTAGGACCTAACCTACCCTAACTTATAAAATCTTAATCTCCAAATCGTGACGTTTCTTTACAATACGTATACTATTCATACTAGATTTAGGGGTTTTAAGTATTAGGTAGTAGTTACTTTTTCCTGCAATTTAAAAATTATTGCTTTATCAAAATATATGACTATATGAGCATACTTGGGTTTATAATAAGGTAAAAGCTAAACTATTGTGTTTCGGCAATTACTAATAATCAACCATCAAGTTCATTAAGACTACATTTGTTACTGTTTAAATTTGAAAAAAAGTGACTAATCCAGTTATTATTAGTGACTTTTTATAGTTTTTTTACTCATTTGTAAATGAATCTGAAATTATATTATTGAAATTATAAACATTTATACATAATTTCCTTTATTTATTTAATTTCTTCTTAAATTTAAGCATGGTGGATTATTTACCGCGATTGTTATTGTAAACCAGTGGCTGACAAGCAGGGGGTATGGATAAGCGGGATAGTCCTCCTCCCATGACCTTGTTTCAATATTTATAAAAAATGTAATTTTTTTTCTGATAACAAAATTAATCAACTTTATAGTGATTTTGCGAAAATATGTCTGTATTATTCACTGTGTATATTCATATTCAGGCTTATATTATAAACATATATAATATATTGACAATTATTATTAATAATTGTCTATACTAACTATACGGAACCACCCCGCACGATGATCGAGAATAGTATTTTATAACAGTGGTGACCAAATCCGGCCCGCGATCATTAATCAACCGGCCCACCAAAGTATTAAAAATTTAAATTAAACCGAAATTAAAAAAAAATTTATCAGTTTACCTATATTAAGATGTGCTTACAGTAAAATATAATATTCAATTACAAAGAAAAGTTTTTTTTTAGTTGACCCAACTAGATTTTTTTTTTTTATGGCCCCCGTTTAAAAGGTTGGTCACCACTATTCTATAACAACTCCTTCTCCTCCTCACCCACCATTAAGTCTGCCAATACTGAGCTGGGTCGTTGGTTGATCAACATTTTAAAAAAATAAGCCCCCCCCCCGCATGGCAAAATCATTTAACCGGAACTGATATTTTTGTATATTTATACATTGGGTTTCATACAAATACGTTTCGATAAATGGTCACCAATTGCTAAGAAAGTGTCTGTACGTAATATATCAGAAGTACCATTGTTCCATAATGTGTAATAATTCTCGTAACGCACTTGCATCCGCAGCGCCGTCGTGACTCATTGCCGGGGACCGGGGTTATATTTTTATGTATTATATGTTAATTAATTGAAAAATCAGTCACCATAACTCATGAACTGTCTTGCGAATATTTGAGTGCAATACATTATTAGTGTAATTATTTTACAATGACTCACAAAAAAATTTATTTATTCGATCATTTCTATTGTATACATCAGAGATGGGCAATTCATTTTTTGAAAGTGAAAATCTGGCGGGCCAGAGAACTTAGAAAACAAAAAAAAAAAAGGTCAATCAAATTTTTACAATTTAGATTTATTTTTTATATTTAATTATTATACAATATTAGAAAATAATTCATATCTATGTTTTACGATAAACGTTATATCGATATAATAATTAAATAATAAAATATAGAATAATCCTAACATTTTATATTATTAAAAAGCAATTTGAAAATCTAGCACAAGCCAGATAAAATCCCTGATATTGATAGCCATTACGTAGAGTTATACTTAATGTTGATATTTAATTAAGAGAGAAAAATAAGTGAAATTTGTTGAATTTTCATGAATGGGCATTGTTTCATTAAAATACATCAAATTACAAAATGGAGTTTTTGACACGTTTAATGCAAATCCAATAGTCAACTCACTACTAGCTGATATTCATTTAAACTGCTTTACATTAATCAATTGTATAAGCTCTGCAGGATCTCTGTTTCAAAATTATAACGTCCCGTTTGGAATATTTGTGTGAAGCAACCAACTTTTAAACTCTGAATTATTACTCTTTTTGTTGAAAATTCCACCCATTTCAAAATTCTTTCCCAAAATATCATCAGTAAGTAACTTCATAATATAGCTATCTTGACTTTTTGAAGAAACAATTTTTAAAAATGTTAAAAGCTGAATTTTTTTTTTCAAATCCATTGTAAAAAAAGGCCATCATTAGTATATTACAATAACAAAAACTGCACTCAAATATTCGCACTGGATCACGAGTTATTGGACTGGCTTTCCAATTAATTAATCAACAAATATTGCTTAAAGATTATATTTAAGGTGTGTGTCCTTTTTAATTATCCGTTATATTTTATTTTATCGAAGTTTAATTGATTAGTTAATAATTCCTACCATTGTCAGCACTAATGTTCTACGGCTCTATATCTACTTAGAGTACTTATACTTCTGCAAGCAGGAATTTACAGTTTCTTTTAGCTTGTGAATTTATAAAATAACTAATTACTCCGTATACTAATTACTGTTGTTAAATGTTATCTAATTATATACCATTAGGTTTCCAAAAAATTTACGTATAGAAACCAAAACGTTTGCATATCTTCATTGAAGAGTTATTCACAGAACTGTTATAGTAATTATAAATATTCATTTTAAAAAGCAATAAAATCTAATATCCATATTTTAATAACGGGTATTGAAACTTTAATATCCGATAATTATCGCTCCTACATTTGATATAAAGGTACTTATACGCAGACGTGCGTGCTCTTCGATTGAGCATGAAATAATTTAATGATTGATCTAATGCTGCAGGCCTGCAGAATTATTTTTTGTACAAATAACATTTTAATATTCGAAACCAATCTAGAACACCAACATTTAAAATTTAACGCCACTTTTTTCTCATATTCAGTTATACACGGTGCATCTTCGATCCGACGAACTTTCACGTAACGAAATGTTGAACGAATTTGGTGTTTCTAATTACTAATTAGTTTTTAACACAATAAATATTCTACAACCATAATCTGTGCTTGGGAAATGATGGTTTGATGTAATTTCTTTAACAACAGACTAATGTTTTTCAAAATATACTCAATGATGAATATCATATTTAGAATTTAAGAATAAAATACTCCTTCACGAAGATTTAATACATAGCTGTTTTTGACTCGTCTACAGTAGACCAGGAGGTAGGTCTCAGAAAAAAAAGAAAATTAAATTAATAAGAAAACGAGCCGTCAAAATGTACACGAAAAATTATTTTATACCTATAAATAGATTTAGACACAAAACAAGCATTATATATGACAATTATTTGACACTCGATGATATGAACATTTTTTTAATTTTATTTTAAAATATTTTAGTACAAAAATAATTCTTGAGTTGCCATCTAATTACTCTACAACAATATTTTAAATTGATACGCCCTATTTTCTAGAACATACGTATACAATAAACAGATGCCCGACAATGTCTGGTTTAGTCTAGTTTAGGCTATTTTTTAAGTTGGATAAATAAATATGATGTCAGAGTAGAACAAAGTTTCCAAAGAAAAAATCATAACAATTAAAAAAACAAAACTTAAAATAAAAAAATCGAATGCATGATGGATATCTGATAGTTATATTGTATACAGTATTCGAAAGTTGAATTACACGTACACAATTAAGCACTTATTTTAACTGTCCATAAATGGTTCCAAATTTAAAGTCTTCGGACAATATAGCAAATGTAGGCTTGTAAAAAGGAGCATTACAAGGTTCGCTCCCACACACTGATTATGACGTTTCGCTAATGCAGCTTAAATCTAAATAATTTACGTACAATTGGTTTATAAACCGTCCGGGACATTTTAACAGTCATCACTATTTGTGCAGAAAATATTACCGAGATTTTATTTTCCGGCTAAATGGTAATGTTTACATTTATATGTTAAAATTTACCATTTCACTATTTTTAATGGATGTTTCAGCAGCATTACACTCGTTTCGTTATATACACAACGTATTATATAATATAATACATATGCTTTTATCACATCGGAAAATGTTTTTTTTTATCAAATTCGACTTTATTGTTTCCGTGAATAATAAAATTAAAGAGTAAATAGACTCTATTGTCATTGAAAATGGTATAAATATTTAACAGTATTTTATGTGTTTCCAACTAATACAAATGACGTATATTTTCCTACAACGTTCACTACAAAAGAAACGTTACAAAGAAAACGCTATTTCAATATTTCAGAATTTATCATTTATGCGTATTTAGGCCGGCGAACAAATATATGTGCTGTGATTATATATGTTCTAATATTTAGAAAAATCGATTCTTAAGAGGACGTTACATCAACGTCTCACTATCTTAGCTTATGCAATGTCTGATTTAAAAATAAAAAACCGACCCCAGCATGTTTTTTTTTTATTATTTTTAATGATTTAGGTCAATCTTATATAGTGCAACAGCCAATAATTATATTATTATTAACTGTCGTCGATGAACAAATAGACCATTTCGTTAGAGGGTTCATACCATCACCCCCCATAGACTTATCGATGGCTATCGATTAGTTGATACAATAGATTACAACCGACTATCTTTCGACAATAGTCGAAAGAATTGTAACAACATAGCAGTTAAATATTTAACAATAAATGTGCGCAAAAATAAAACACTTACGACGGCTATAATTTATTACACCTGACGGTAATTTATTGTTTTAAATATTCATTATATTGAATTATCCTGGTACCTAGTTAATTACATTTTTCAAATGACTAGTAACGTTTTGTTCTAGATCAAATAAAAATGTTGTAATGAAATTATTGATTTAGCATACAAGAAATATTGTAGCTGAAAACTTGATAGCCTAGTTCAGTACGATTTGGTTTTGTTTAAACTTGTACGCATATTACGGTTCTACGTTTTAATTAAATCGATTAATTTTAGTAACAATCGTCAATCACTTAAGATACGAACATTATTTATCATGGTATATGTATATCTGTACTGTAAGACATATAATTAGTTGAAACTCATTATTTTAACTTGGATTTTGAAAGTTTTTCTTTGAAAATATAAGTTGGGTAAACTCGGGTAAGATGTGAAAACTCGAAAATAAATTATCCGTTTTATGGAAAATTAAAAAACCATAATACAATAACTGGACCACTAGGTCTACAGGATGCAGAGACTGGATTTTCGGTATGCTTGTTTCACATCGTTTGCCTCAGCGCACAGGATTGTGTAATTAATTAAGAACTCGAAAGAAACGTTAAATTATTAGAGTAAAGAATCAGTTATTGCTCATAGTGATAGATGCATGTATTATGTCTAGTGTAACATAAAATATAAAAATAAATAATGATATATTTAAATTATAGTAGAAAATGTACTTAAAACTCTAGATGCTCGTATAAATAATTTTCCTATACATCGGTTTAATATGTACAGAGTTCATAAATTATGAGTATAATATTTAAACAATAGTAATTATGATGTTACCTGTATATAAACAAATGCGAGTAGTCTAGTTGTGTTAATAATATAGTTGAAAGTTTTACATTAGACAAAAGTACAAATTCTATTAGAAATACTAACGGTTGGTACACGATTTTCTTACATTCTATGTACAAAAACTAATTCAACTAATTCAATTCAAATTCAATAGCCAAGAGTCACTAATGGGTGGCTGCTTAACTCACAACTTTCATGTCAAAATACTCACATCATATTAACTTATTGTGCAATACTGTACAGATTGTTTATGTCTAATAAAAATATAAAAAAAAAAAAATGTACAAAAACCGATCAATCAATTGAAATTTAAGTATGAAATGTGATAAATAACGTAATTACTTATAGCTGCAAAATGCTATCTAATTTTTATCATACGTTTACATACCAGTTCAATAATCAGTGCGAAAAATACTTATCGCCGTTATATCACTTTAGAAAACTAGTGAAAGAAGGATTAGCGAACAACTCATTAGCAGTAATATATGGCATTCGTCATTCGCAAATGATTATTCATACATATAGTGCGATACTGCTGATTAAATAATTAATAATCAGTAATCACCACACGTGGTAGTTAACATTATAAACAGGTACAACCGTTTTTACAATATAACCACCACTGCCTTATACAATACACAAATAGACCGTGTGCAAAATGAAAATTCTGTACTTACAATAGTAAATAATATAATATAAGAACGCTATCATTGTTAAGTGAAAATTACGTTGATTATTAGTAAATACTAAGTGTGTACAGCAGACAGCAGTGCTGCCTATACTACTAATGCATACAAATCAACAGATGTTCAACTGTACATTATATATTATAAAAGTTGTTGTACCTACGCGAAGGTTAGTCGCTATTTTTTATCTAGTGCAATAATTTGTTTTAATGCAAACTCGCACAGTCACACATGTTCAAAAATCAACAAATAAACGCTTAACTGTAGCACATTTTAATCGTTTTGCACTGCAGCATTGAAAACGGGATTGTTCGGGACCGAATCGACGTTCTGTATAAGTTATCAGCTTACTATTCAATTTCTATTTTTACATAATTTTTTTTTCTCAACATCGTCTAACTTATCATATTGAAAGAAAAAAAAAATTGTACTATCGATAATTTTAAAGCAAGTTTTTACGTACCGTGACGACCCGCAGTATAGACGTACAGTACGAAATAATAATTTATTATTCTGCACTACCTTTGAATATAAATACTACATAGTATATTTATGATCAACGGCACTAAGTTGATACAATGGATTAGGGTGGGGAAGGAGCGCCGTGAGTTTTTTAGGTATCACGTTGTCCTCTGCAGTCATAGTTCTGGATGTTATCGCGTCATTTCGGGGACAAGGTAACAGTTTGTTTATCGAGCACTCGTATTCATACATATATATATTGTTTCTACGGACGTAAAGTTAATTTTGCCAATGTTTTCATCCGCGCGGACGGTGTATGCAATATTCATGCCGGGCGTGACTTCGCGAGAATAAAAACACAATTAAAAAAAAACGTGCGCACGCCGCTTATCATAGTGCGTACACCTATGTAACGCAAGTTGAAGGCTATGAAGTCCTAATCGTATTTTTGACCGTTTGTTTTGTTTACAAATAATTATCTCGCATAATGTAGATGAGCTGCCGGCGTATGATTTTTACTAATTTATTGCTATTGCACGCTGACGCGAGCGAGATTACCTATCTAAGGTCCACACAAATAAACAATAGGTTATCATCTCGGTCCTCGCCCGTTACCCGTAGCTGTCCAACGAACTGTACAATCGCATTTTAATTTTTAATACGCTTAATGGACAAAACGCATCAATGACCTGCTGGTACGGGCATGAGGTGTTCCGCGGCCATGTACAAATAATAAAATATTCTACATTTTATCAATGGGCTTGGCCATCATGTTCCCGTCTTCGCGATAAACAATATTCAAATAGACCCATTGATAATAATAATAATAATAATAATTGATAATAATTAAGTAATTACGGGCTGAGATAAACAAGATATATAAGTATTTATAAATATAAATCGCTATCGTCCGCGACGGATCGCCCAAGTTTAATTTTGGACGAGCCTCACCCTTCTGCAGTTCTGTGGTACGCGCTGCGATACCGAATCTGTAATGATACAACTCGTACTACTCGGATGATATACCTTGGTTTTATATGAGGCCTGACACACCGGTACGACTTTTTTTTTTCTGGTCGCGTTCCAGATCGGTAGACGATTCGTGCACCGATAATGCTCGCGTGATACTGTTTAAAAACTTAAATGAACTCCTCACGATTAAATTGGACCACACGCGCTACGATAAACGTCTGTGGATTAGTATCCACAGACGTTTATCGTAGTTTATAATAGTTATAATAGTTTGTAATAGTTTATAATAGTTTATAACGTTTATCGTTTATAGTACAGTATCGTATCGCAGGACACATTGCGCGGCGATATTTAAAAAAATACCGCGTCTGCACGATCGATTTTTATCGTTTGCCGAATAATTTCGTGCACCTGAATTCCTGTACTTCGGTGCTATCATTTAACAGATGTAACTCATATATGACCAGGCAATAATTGCCATAAGCAATTAATTAAAACGATCATTTAATAATTAGTTGCGGTTCACACTCCTAAAATACAATCCCATTTAAATATTTTACCATCCAATCACGTGTATTATTTTCGTGCAGCATTAACTTGTCTATTTGACGTACTCATCAACCAAACCCTCTCGGTTATATCACGGGCAGAACCAACAATGGTCGGTATTCACTGAAACGGTGTTTTTACGAACATTTTTTCTAATTTGTTTCCGTTTATATCCTTCTAGCCGTCTAGGCCCCAGTGCGACCTGCAGTTATTTGTGTTCAAAAACAATCATTGACTAGTTCGGCGACGGCTAACGGCTATTGACGTGTCTGTTTTAGTCCTAGGAGGCTAGGAAATAACTGTCAAGTGTCGACGCGATAACCGTTTTCCTCCTGGGATAAAGCGCGCCGATTTAATAGTATGCTCTTGTTAGTGTCAAGAGACGTTCGGGACTGGAATAGGGTTGCCACCTCTCCGGGTTTCACCCGGATAATCCGGTTTTACATAAAAATTTAAGGGCTACGGGTTCAGTGAATTAATCTCCGGGTTGTCATACAATAAGTGTACGCTATTGTTCAACGCGTCTTTTCTCTGATGGAAATATTGAAACTTGAAATCAGAAGTCTGTGTCAAATTAAATTACAAAATGAACTGTTAAGAATTGTTGCACAATTTGAAAAATCCCGAATAAGACATAATATTGAAATGTGCGTCGAAAAATGTAAAGTATGATTTCAAATTTGAATAAAAAATATATTTTGCATTTTTTAACAATAAAATATGTGATTATATTAAACATTTTTTTGTATTTCATACTTTCATTATCTACCTTTTCCATAACATATATTTTGCCGACGACTTTATTTATTTTTCTTCTTTTGCTTATCGGCCTGTCTCCGGGTCGGCAATCTTTCAAAGGTGGCAACCCAAGACGGGACGCGCGTTTAACGTACCACAACGTGATCTTTGCGATCGGTGATGAACATACCGATGGCATTATCATTTATCGCGATGGTATCGCGGCCGACCACGTCGTCATTATCCGATTATCACCGTCGGGCAAACAACAACAAGTTACAACAATAACATCAACAACGATAATATTATTGTTGTACCTGTAACCGGTGGGCCGCGCAGTCTGCAGCCGCAGCGGCTGACCAGAGGTTTTGAGCGGAGCAGTTCCTTATCACGGACCGTTGCGGTGGTTGGGGGGGGATGATAAGGATTTCCGAGGCGGCCGGACGTGGCTGCACTGCGCTGTATCGCTATGTTGATAACGACGAGTACCGTGATAACGTGACGAGCGCGGGTGGTGTCGGCGGCGGCCGGTGGCGGGGGCGGCGGTGGGGACAAAGGACAAAGATAATAAGCTGGGCCTTCCTCGACTCTCGAGTTCCTCGTACCGTCGCCGTGTAACAGTCCTACAGTCTCGTCACTCTCGGCCGGGAGGAAGTGGTAACGAGTAAAATCTCGATAGGTTTTTATTTTTTTATTTTTCCGTTTATTTATGTTCGTTTTATCTCTCTCTCTCTCTCTCTCCTTTCCTCTACATAGTTAATTACCGCGGCCCATCTGGTGCATTCGTCGTTCAGTTGTGTGCTCAGTCCGGCGTGTGAGAGGTCCGTACGGATTTCTGTAATCGTTCGTAAAAATATCATATTAGTGAATTCGTATTTGTTCACACTCTTTTCACCTCGTCCTGGTCCGTCCGAGGTTGTCGTGTCGTGCGCCGCGGTACACTCCGCTCCGGTGCGAATCTAGTGATTTACCATATTTCGTCGTTTATTTATATAATTGTTTGTTGTTGTTCTCAACCCCGTGCCACCGTTTCGGCCCCTAGCCCGCCAGTGCAGCTGTTGCAGTTGAAACAACGCGCCGAGCTTAATGAATGGTCATCGGCGAAATGCACCACTCGAAGGGTTATTGGACACTGCCCGTTGTCAGAACGGCGGTTCTCGTATTCTTAACGCTGTGCGATATTCAAAACGTCTGCTGTAAGTACCTGTTTGTTTTGCACTATATTGTATTCGACAAGAAATTGAACGATATTTTATCCAACTGAACATGCTTGATATCTTGATATTAGTCAAGACTAATCTGCTAGGTACAATTCCGTCTTATTTTTTTTATAAATATTTCACATTATAATAAATTGTCATAGCAAATTGTAGTTGCCTAACTGTTCCCGTTAAATAAGTGTCCACCATAAGGAATCTGTTAATTGTACCTATTAATAATTCATTCTGTAGTCGTCAATTGAATATTGTTCATAAAGTTTCAAAATGTTTAGAACTTACAACCAATGTATTAAATAAATTGTGGTGAAGGTACATTACTATGTTTATCAGTCAATCTAGGAGTACCAACTGTCCACTGATTTGAATGTATAATTAATTTTATTGAAATCACTTCAACGGCATTCATTTTATTTGGTCCATATTGCATTTATTGTTTATCCAAAATGTCTGTGTTACAAAAAATGTATGCTTCTATCTTTGCAATGAGTTAAACCATAAATGGTGATACTACAATAATACATTGGCATTAAGTCATTTAAAGTTTCCTTACTGATATGATAATTATCTGTAATTATCTAGATGTAAATATATTGATAATATAATGGTCTTTTATAAAAATATTTTTTAATATTATTATTTAATAGTATACTCATGTAAATATATGTTTCATACTGTGATTGTTATATCAATTACCCTGTCAATTACCTACACTATTTTATAAGGTTTGTTAACATTTTCAAATAAAATACTTCTTAGTTAGGAGAAACTAAAAAAATAATATATTCTATGGTTAAACTATAGTTAAAATTTAAATTTTTTGCTTAGTTTACTAACATAATATATTATTTTAAACAAGTTATTTGTTATTTGTATAATTATTTTAATTCTAATGTGGTATATAACTACCAATAGTTTACCAAAATCACCTGGCACCAATAAAACTTCTTATAACACCGGCCCCCTGCAATGACACCTGGTGTTTTTATTGTTCAAGATATTTGCAAATGAAAAAAAAAACAGTAGGTATACTTAGGTCTTAGACCTATGTACATAATACATATTGGCTGACCATTATATATGTTGAAAAAGTGTTTGCCATGTGCCATTCAAATAATTTTTTTTCACCATCTGTACTGTAATAAATTGTTTTTATTTGCATGTCATGTGGTTAGTCTAGCTATGAGTCTAGCAGATGCTTATTACATGATATATTTGTATCTTTTTGTTTCCAATACCTCCTACGTTGATCAATATTTACTTTGGTAACTTGTATGCACATAAATACCTATACTCATACAGTCATACATACACAGTATTTATATTTGTTTTATTATGCAACATTTTATCAATTTTCCTATTATAATTTAATATCTACCCGTTAAGCAAATTAAATATTGAGAAAATTCTCGCCCTGCTTTGTTTATCTCAAGAAAAATCGGTATATTTCATAATAGTAGGTACGTGTTACAATTTAACCTGTTAAATGCTCAAAATATTTCATCATATTTTAAATCTAAAATAATGTACAATTACTTATGAATTAGGTACCTACCTAGTTATGAATTATATTTTTGATAGGTACATGTGTTTAGGTTCCTACCTAAGTAATTATATTATGCTAAAATCATCTATAAAAATTTAAAGTCTTATTTTATATTACATACCAAATAATATATTAAAACAAAATAACTAAATTTGATGTAGTAAAAAATGTAATCTGTTATACATTTTCCTATATAATCGAAAATTACATAAATGTACTTAATGTCCAATATGGCAAAACTCGCTTAAGACACTCTTCAAAGAACCAACACAAAATATTGCGGAAATTGAAAAAAAAACCTAGGTCAATAAATAATTGAGTTAAATTTTATAATACTCTAAAACAGATTTATTTTTTAATCATGTACCAATTATAACATTTTTGAGTGTATTCATTAATTTCAGAAAAAACCGGTTAGTAAAAATTTTATTTATAAATATTTATTATAATATTATATTTTATATAAATTATAAAAAGAAAATATAAAAAATACATACATCATTTTTTAACTTTTTTGTTATGCTAGAATAGCAGTTTATTTATTTTTTTGTCTTGCACTCTTGTAGTATGTGCTTCAGCAAGGAAGTTTTAAATTTTTTTAACACAATAATTCTTAATAACATAACATTTCTTCAATGTGTTGTAAAGAGGAGACTACTTTTCGTATTTCGTGTTTGTGATACGTATTGCAAGCCATCAGTAACTGTAGATGTCGATTCCCCTTCAACTTAATTAATCTACTGAATACGATAAAATAAAACGATACCTACGAGTAAACGAGTAAATTTGGTTTTTTACTATCGCATAATTACTATAGTATATTTATCGTCATCTGCTGATCAAAAGAACATCTTATCCGATTATATAAAGAAAAACTAAGCATCTTATGCGGTAAAGTGTCTTATCTCTTGAATAAGTTATATTTTACGTGTTAAAATCAACTAATTCATTCCTTATTTCCCTAGAAGGCTCGAACTATTATTGAAAGATTAAGCACAATATTAACTGTACGTCTATATTTATTATTTGTTTTTGTATTGAAATCATAAGGGGTAGACGAAATTACATACTTAATTTTAGAAAAAAAACGTAGGTATATAAATGTATATGAATAAATTCATAAACAAGTAAATAAATAAGTTGTCCAATGACAGCCATATTTGTTTATTATTTTATTAAGGTGAAATTATATTTTTCACGATAATATTATATTATATACATAGATCAAAAATATATTTAAGTTGACATAGTTATTGTGCGTTTATTTTTACTTATTTTATAGTAATACGATTTAATTGTTAATAGTACATTAATTATATTTGCTATGTTCATACAGAATTGTTAAACCAAAATATTTTTAACGGAATACCCCTGAATTGGCTGAATTATTTTTATTAACTCATCTTATCTTTGAAAAATGATTGTTAATTTTGTCCATACTTCCTTTCTAGGTTTCTTTGAGTATTATATTTCCAATCGCCTATAAGTTATAAGGGATTACATTTATATTCCTTAGAAGGGTACTATCAAGTTTCGTGATAAAAACAAATGTAAGTTCATTATATTATAAAGGGTTGTTTTGTATTATGACGATAACATAAAAACAACATAATATTCTATTATGTTCACCCCGCATAATATTAGATATCATTGGTATCATATCAATAAAATAACGATTTCTTCATTTTTACAACTCCATTAGTTACTGTGATCCAAATTATATTTTGTTTATGCTAGAGGTTAAACTCTAGAAGTTTAGACCTAGACTCCATTGCGTATTTATTCTTATGCATTATTTCATTAAAAAGATTCAGTTATTTTTTCATACTTCTTAATGTTTAATAGTACTGATTTCCTGTTAATTTTAGGAAGTACACGTGTTTCGTTTAAAATTAAAATAGTACATCATATAATTAAAATTCAGATTATGATTGTGTGAACAATAATAAGTAGTTTTTTCATACTCACAGAAATGGAAAAAATGTTGACAACTGTTTCTGTCGTTGTATTTCTCATCATTTAATTTGTTAGTTGAACACGTGTGTATTTTTCTGTTCACATTTTAATTCAAAATGTTTATGACTAATGTTACAAATAATTAATAGAAAATTATTTTATCTTAAAGTATCCTTCTAACATATAAATCAATTTAACAACAAGTAAGTACAATCATTTTCTTTCACCTATATTTAAAAATTAAATAACCTAACTCTACTACATCGTACAATATTCAATATGTATATTTATAACTGACATAATAACATTGTTGGGTTGCAATTAATATTTTGAAATATCGATCAGTCTTGATTTGCCATGAAATATACAATATTGTGATAAACAAAACAATATTATCTAATAATGTATCGAGTTCATGATTATACATAGATATTAATATCTTTAATAATTGTGATCGAGTTGTTCTTTATCTCACATACCTATTATATATATCACTGGTAATAATTATCTATTTTATCGAAATCGTAGACATTGTCTGAAGTCTGAACACTTCATAATATTTAATGTTTATAAATTATAATTAATATAACATGAATTATAAAGTTTTTTATAATAAAATATGTATTGTAGATTGTAAATAGTATTTTTAATTAGTATTTTAGTTAGTTGTAAGCATTTAATAATTCAACTATATCATACAATAGTATGTATGTCACATATAATAATAACAAACAAATAAATATATGTATACATATATCTATAATTACATCATTTAACATGTTAACGTATCTACTACCATTGATTATAGATGGATCGTTAATTATAAAAGGACACATGTCCCGGTTTTAAACATTTTCAGAAAAGACAAAAACATTATATGTTTGGAAGAAAATTGCTTTTTCTGCTACGAATAAAATTTTAAATAATTTCCTTCTGGTGTCTATATATTAGAAGTTCTAATTAAAAAAATGGCGTGTCCAGTTGGTATAAAACTTTGTATTGTTCGATATTAACAATTATTTTTTGTTAAAAACTGGACATGACGTGACTGTTTTGTATTTAGCGATTCAGATGTTAAAGAATTATACTATAGATT
Source organism: Periphyllus acericola (assembly GCA_949715065.1). Lineage (NCBI taxonomy): Eukaryota > Metazoa > Arthropoda > Insecta > Hemiptera > Aphididae > Periphyllus > Periphyllus acericola. Next base: position 7,382,889 of record OX454268.1, read on the forward strand.
ATATCTACCTAAGTATAGTAAATTATCATATTTTACATAGAGTGAAACCCATTGATATTACACATTATGAGTTATGACTCATATTCTTCCAAATGTGTCATCTTAAATCACTTCGTTTATGGTACCCCAGTAATTACGTGATTCGACTTCCTGCTATGTGTCTCAAGCTCCCAACTATTGTTATTTTTTTTAACATTACTATTATACTTTTATTGGCCTGCTCAGAATTTTGTTTGTACACGTATTCAACCTATTTGGTTTGAATTGAACAATTTTATTCATCAATCTTACTAAGAACATTTCATAATTATCCTCAACTTAAAAATCAAGCAAAAGTGCACAAAAATTGCATTTTGTCAAAATCGTACGAGCCAAATGAATATACTGCCATATGGGAATGGGATTACTATAAATAAAGTATGCCCTACGGCCTACACCGAACTGTAAACATGGTATATATAGGGGTCCGTTGTCTGTTGTACAAAATTGAAATTAATCTTGTGTTAACTTTCTTGGATGAGTATCCTAAATACTTTACTCGAAACTAGAAATAACTAGTCTCTTTTGATAAAATGTCTACTGTTGCCAAAACAAAAATTTCATAAATATCCATTTTTGGAGGATGAAAAAAATTCAATTTTTAAACAAAGATTGTTTGTGTTTTTAAACATGTACTTACATATTGTTTTAATGTTATGTTTAAACACGTTTGTTAGTCATAAGTGTCTGTGTATTTTTTAAACTTCTTTACAAATATAAACAATACATAATTTTATGTCCGCTATAAATATAGTCTAAAACATTTAAATAATAATTGTTATACGCTTAAGTCGGAGTAAACAATTTTTTTTCATGTTGTGCCAATCAAAATCTGTGACTCCAATTACTTCTAAATATTTTTTCTCCTACTAACACAAATAAAACAATTATTATTCATTATTGTTACAATCATTATTTATAATAAAAGTCTTATAGATTCAAATACGCTTTCGCAGTTACCACTATAATATATATACCATAAATCGTAGTTGACTCTAAAAGAACTATTAAATGCTGTGTTATTTTTTTCTAAGTATATAACCAAAACATCTGCAAACATAGTTGTAAACTTTTGTTTAGATGTTTAAATTATCGTTTAAACCGTACAAAATTTGTTTTTTATAAAACTAAAAACAATAGTTTTAACAACACCTGGCTTATAATTTACAACTCCTGGCTTCATAATAATTATTTATAAATTTATTTTACAAAACAAAAGGTACATTATAATATAATAGCATACCAACGTAGTACATTACGTAGTTTCTCAATTGTTTTATTTTAATATATTGGAATTCATTTTATAGTTTTAACCGTACATTATTTATTTTCTCTTATCTTTATTGCTTAAGCAGTTAAGCATGATTCTAAAATTTTAATTAGAAAAATATCAAATGCAAATAATAGTTATCCGTACCCATACGTTTTTACTGACTAGAGATAGTAAAAAAAAATTTGATGATACTTAGGTACTTATATTCTATTTTTACTTCTCTGATATACTATTTATATTTTAACTGAATGCTTGCTTTCAAATTTCACAGTGACTATTTGTATCCAAAAATGTACAGACTCATTATTTTTTAATTATATTTTATTGCCCTATTGCTCTATATGCTCCTCATTTTATTACAATCACTTCCAAGATTATAGTCTACAAGATTGGTGATTTTATTGTTTCGTCCTGTACAGGAGAATGATGCGTAAGTGTTGAGTACATTCGAATTGTTATGTTATATATTTTCATAAATTTACAACGATTTTTACGATAAGGCGTATACTTTTCCTTACGACATTAATCGTTTACTTAAACGTAACTTCTTTAATTTATTTTATAGTGCAGTATTTATATTATATGATCAATATTTGCTTGGGTAAGTGTAAAACGTAAAAAAGTAACGTCTTCATTTCACAATCGTTTTTGTTTTACAAAACAACTACTTGTTAAACTAAACGTTTATTTGAAACGGAAATAAGCAACTATTGACTCTTATTAATTAATTATAGCTTTGGACAAGTATAGTATACATTATATTATGTGTTTTAATGGTATCAATGCGCAGGTTTTTAGAAGAATCGTATACTCGTATAGTTACTGAAATTGAATGTATGAACTATATCATTAATTATTTTTATTGTATATTTTATTATATCTGTATTATAATATTATTTTTATTCGTAATAAAAATACTTTTACGTAATATTTATTTACAGCTTGCATTTTGTATGACGTACCTACATTATAATATTTGAAACTCTTTTTTGAGTTACCGCATGTATATAATATAAGGTACAACTGGGTACTACATAGAATTTAAAATGTATACTTATGTTAAACTTATTGTTAAAGACGTAAGGATCGTGTAAATAATAAAGTACCAGGGCCTAAGATAAAAGAGAAAACACTAGGTATATATCAGACATTTAGATTAAAGTAATTATTATATTAGCCTATGTAATAATTATTAATATTATAATAGTACCTACATAACTTATAATTAATTTAAAAAAATAAATGATTTTAAAGCGTTTTTAGGACCACAAGTTAACGTGCTGTTTTATTAAGAATTCATTTTAATTCCACTACCTGTATGTACGCGTGTGTTTCCGGCTTCTATTAATCTGTAGCTTGAATATTGTATTGTTCCCATGTCCATGTGGTCTGCATGTATTATTAAGTATGACTTCCTATGTATGGAGCAGTATACATTTTTTAGAAAAATGTAACTGATATATTCATAAAATAAAATGTTCTGAGTATGCGTAGCTCATATAAAGTGAAATATTTAATTATAAACCATCCGAATTCTTATAACAACTATATTCATTTTTAGGCAGCGTAACATTTTCCTTTAATCTAAAAAATTAACTATCAAACATCTAATTAATTATTACTACTTGTAAATCATAATTTTCCTTTTAAAACTATGAATAATAAAAACACATAGTTACACAAATATATATTTTACTAGAATTTTAAAACGAATATTGATTTTGTAATTGTAAAAAAAGCTTTATTTACAATGGTTTATTTCTTCATATGATGTATACCTAAGTAAATAGTATATAACTATTGTTTAGACCAAACATTAATCTTGTTTGATGAGTAACTTAAATGTGTCAACTATAGTCAATATTTATTATTTGTATATAATATGTAATTATGTAGTATAATGTATCTTCGGAAAATATTTTTTTAATTCATAAAAGGTTGCTGCTTATTTATTTGATCTTGAAAAAAATATTGACTTCATTTTGTATAAATTATTAATAGTATATTTTTATTTCACAGGTGGAATAACTGACCAAATTGACAATCAATTTAATACTTACTCATTTATTGTACCTAAGTTAATTCATGCAAAACACAAAAGAGAGATCCAATCGACCAAAACGAATACGGTGAGCGCTATTTTTAAACAATTTTTAGCATTAGGTGCCTAAAGTAATAATAATTATAAATTAAATACTTAAAATACGATTATAATTAAACATTTATTTCACACGAAACTTTATACACAACTTTACAAGTTTAAACTATAATATTTAATTTATGATAAATATATGTATTCATCTATTTCCAAATAATTAGAGTACAACTAAGTTTATTGGTATAATATATTATTAAACCTGGTTATTTCTATTTTAATAATCAAACGAAGGTCAATCACACTTAACGTAGCTGATAACTCAATTGCAACAGTAAAATAATGAATTGACGATGGTGTTTTTGCGTTCATGCGCGCGTGTCCGTTTAAAAGGATATTCATTATATTAAAATGTTTATTATGTACGTATACATTGAACATTTACTGTTAAGTAATATTTTATTAGCAAGTTCTTTTATCACCAGTATTATAAAGTTTATAATATACTACAAACCTAGTTAAAATTGTATACAAGTTAATCAAATATTACGTACTTATACTAAAACGTCATTATGCATATGAATAAATATATAACCTAAACATACTATAAAAATTATTATAACTGCATGATTTTGTGTTAATAATAATAAATCTAATAACTTTTAGGTTATATTTCTAAATAACTAAAAGTTGTCCAGCATTGCGTTTGCGTATTTGATATTTAAAAAAGTATTATTCATTTGTTCTATTATGTACATGGTTTAATTGTAGTGTTAATGAGTTATTCGATCCTGTGAGATGTATGCATTATATATCTAGACGAGGTTAAGAAATTGTTGTAATAATCGAATTATATTTTATTCTTCCGTTATGACTTCTTTCTTCTACTAACATTTAAGAATTCATTGAAGTAATACCTATACTATAAATATAATTATTTACATCTCATGGCGTGATTCATTTTGTTCTAAGTTTATAACCCTGATTCACGCACAGTCGCACAGAACATAATTGCATATTACTTTGTAATACTTTTTTTTCTATTGATGTATTAAATTAAGTTTGTACATAGTAATGCGACTCATCATTTTGACCTTGTTAGGTTTTCAATTTCAAAAAAAAAGTAATAGTGTATCTCGCCTCGTGTTTACATGGAAATGTTTTCCCGAAATATTTTAAAGACTGGATGTATCATTTTATTCAAACAATTTGTCGGTGAAAAAGTAATATTATAGTTCTACTATAATAGTCTTCAGTGAACGTTAACATTGGGCCATTATGTGTTTTTTTATGATTTAGGTGTGGTTTTCGATGGTGTTTTGTATGCACTTCTGAATGTAAATAGAATGGAGACAAAGCACATTCAATTTATTTTTATTTATTGTACCTATTTTTTATTAATGTGCACACAAAATTATAATATTATTTAATTATCATAGTCTTGCTGTACAGTATTATTTTTACTTACGTTATAATTTATTTCAATTTTAAAAGTTCAAAAAATATTTAACGTTAAAGTAAAAATGAAGCTACAGGATTTTTTTTATGAAAGGAACATATTATTATTTGTTCATTGGAAAATATATATGTATTGTATACATACATTCAAATTTATAAAGATATTTGTATATTATGTATGTATATAAAGTTCATTATATCTATGAATTTAATGTATGATTATAATAATAAGTTAAATATTTAACATTCATAACGTTTAAATATTTAATGATTACAATATAATTTATCTCTGGTGTCAGGATTTTAAATCAAATAATCAGTTTTTGTTTCAAAGTAATTTTATTACTCTTTTTATTATTTATTGATGCAACAATCAATTTTACAATTTTTCATAAAATGATCGACTAGGAGCTATATTATGCATTGAATTAGAAACATTTAATAATATTAATTAAATGTTGAATATTTTATAAAATTATAAAATAAATCAAATTAAGATTTTGAAAAAGTTCTTATATGCGTCTTTCGTATTACATTTGTGTATTTGTTTATTTTCCCTCATTAAGTTATTAAATAGCTTTTAATTTTATATTATTCAATTATTATCAAAATCATTTACTATAAATTCAAAATTATATTATGGACTATGTAATATTAATAATGTGTGATATCAGTTTTATAGTAACGATTTGTAAAATTAAAAAAAAAATAAAAATAATTCCTTTGTGTACCTGTGTTTTTATTCTATCTGATGACATCGTCTAATCCGATGGATATACTTCAAGTCTCAAGGACGCTTATGAAGTTAATATATTCACATTATATTGTAGGAAATAATTCTACTTTGTACGTAATGTTCGAAGGAAAACAGTTTGGTGAAAGTGTTACATATTTTCTTTCTAGACATACGATATTATCTTTCATTTTTCTCAATAATGGTATAATAAAATACATTTAGAAATAATAAATTACCAACTAATGTTATATAGCATAAAATATTAATATTAATCGTTCAATACATCGTAAACAATTCAGTAGAATCTCGTACGATATTTTTATAGCAAAATTAAGAGTGCAATTTTTATGCCATTTCCAACGTTAATCTGTAATGTAATCCTGTATTGTTTCTTAATATTTTAACTTAAATAATAACCGCAAAAATTATTATTGATGTTCCAGTCCGACCGGATGTCCACAACCTGAATTTTGATTGCACGCAGTCCTTTGTGCAACGTTTATCGCACATTTTTAATAAATATAATATTTTACACAACTAGTATTTTTGATTACAATTATTGTCATTTGTTGTTTTATTGGAAACCTTGAAACTTATATTTACAAGTATAAACTCTAATTGGGTCATACGGAAAATAATTTGCTTTATCTATGATTAGTAGATATTCTCATTTTGAAGTAATTCCAAAATCAAATCCATTCATAATACCATAGGAGAGAGGGGAGGGATTTAGTTCCTTCATATATTCTCCAAGCCCACTTCTTCTAACGTCTTGCAGGGTTAACTTATTTAGTGACACGGTTATCCTGTTTATTACCGTATTAACTTTAATAAATATAAGCAGGTAAACCCTTGAAAATGTGACCCGATCTCCGCACGTATGGCATTTTTATACATTTTAAGAAGTCAATGAATAATAGTGTTATAATTTAGAATATAGCGGATGGAATTTGATTTCGTTATTCACTGACAATAAAGTATGTTTTAGTATTACGGGTTAGAAAAAAATTAAAAATTCTTGTCATTTCCGAATCAAGATCATAATACTGTAACAATGTCGTTCTACTTATTCAATAGAGTTAACACAAAAAAAAATAAAGATCGTTTTGTGTTGAAAATAACACAATTCTTAGTCAAATAAAAAACTACATAATAACATATTATTTGGATATTTGTGTTGTATTCAGAATTTCGAAACAAACGTTAGAAAACATCATCTGCTCGTAAAATGTTATTGTTGTCTGAATATCGTGATTGTCATCTAGATGCATCTGTATGTGTATTGTGATATTTTGTGTTCATGTAATATTATTATTAAAAATAATTGTAGAAGTGTACAAATCTACAATATACGTTTACTCATTATGTTTCATATTTTTTTTTTAGAATGCCTCAGAACACGTGCATGGAATTACAGTAAAATTTGTCGATAAAGGAAAGGAATTTATTATTGATCTCAGCCTTAATAAGTAAGTTCAATGTATTAGTAGTGAATTATGATTTATTTTTTTATTTTTTTATCGTTCGCAGAGAACTAATCCCTGTTAGTTATTTTGAAAAACATCAGAAAAACGGAGCTTATGTTATTAATAGACCAAACGCTGATGTAAATATTTTACTTAATACTTAATTAATCTTTTCGTTTTCAATTGTTATTACTATTATTTTTTTTAGGAACTCGAATTTTGTTATTATAATGGTAAAGTACGGAATTCTCCCAGTTCTTGGGCAGCAATATCTACCTGTGATGGAATAAGGTTAATAATTCTAGTAATTCATCAAATAATTGAATATTATTAATGTTTTTATTGTTATTACTTACATAGAGGAATGTTTTTTGACGGAAGTTCGTACCATTATATTGAAAATGTTGAATGCGACTTAGGTAACAAGTGTCACATATTATACAGGCATGATGATCTCAATACTAATCATACCTGTGGTAAGTGAATATCACATTTTTTTTTTTGAACTTAATAGGAAACATACATTTTAATTTCAGGATTTCCAAGTACACCCTCAGAACTCATACCTAATCAAATCAAACACGTAAGTATTTTGGTGACAATATAGTAAAATCATTAGTTTTTGAGTATTATGTATTATTTTTGTAGGAAAGAAGAACCAAAAGATCTCCACAAGTTCTACAAGGACCATATAATGAAAATGATAAATCTAGATTTATTGAATTAGTTCTTGTTGTTGATAATGAAGATTATAAGTCGTTTAACAGTGATTTATTAAAAGTTTATCAGCATACTAAAGATATTGCAAATATAATAAATTCTGTTAGTTTTATTTGTATTAAATACCTAATTATGTAGCATTACATGAGATTATATCTTTGTTACTTTTTTAAAAAAGCTTTTCATATCATTGAACATATTCGTTACCCTTGTTGGAGTTGTTGTGTGGAATGAAAAAAATCCAATTATTATAGTTGCAAATGGTGACACTACATTGACCAATTTTCTATATTATCGTCGAGAATACCTTGTTAAGGACCATCCAAATGATAATGCTCAGTTGCTTACGTAAGTTTTACATATTGAAAATTGTATATAAAAGGTTTTTGTGGTATAGCTTAGCTACAGAAGTAATGTTTTTATTTATTTTTCAGAAAAATACGTTTTGATGGGGGCATTGTTGGTAAAGCTTTAAAAGGACCTATTTGTACTTATGAATTCAGTGGAGGTGTAAACAGCGATCATAGTTTTGTGAAAGGTGTGGTAGCTACAACCATAGCTCATGAAATAGGGCATAATTTGGGAATGGAACACGATACCAATGATTGTGAATGTCCTGATGAACGATGTGTTATGGCACCATCTTCAGGGTAAGATTGTTGCTAAATATTTATAATTTCAAACTTATTATCAAATTTTACTGTAGAGCGTTGAGTCCAACCCATTGGAGTTCTTGTAGTATGGAATATTTAGCACTAGCATTTGAGCATGGAATGGATTATTGTTTGAGGAACAAACCAAAAAAGTAAAATATACTTAATATAGATTTGAATACTTTAACTTTAATTCTTCATTTTTAAATTTTTTTACTTAAATTTAAATTTATTTACTTATGTGATATAATTCTATGTTCAGATTATTTGGAAGTCCTCTTTGTGGTAATAATTTTGTAGAAGACGGAGAACAATGTGATTGTGGTATAAAAGAATTGTGCAACAATCCATGCTGCAATTCAGAAACATGTACATTATTTGACAATGCCACTTGTGCCACGGGACAATGTTGTGACTTAAATGTATTATTTTTAATAAATATTTTTGTTTTCTACATTATATTAAAATTATATTGCATTTTTTTAGACTTGCAAATTTAAGTCTGCTGGTTCAAAATGTAGATCAGCTCTTCATGAATGTGATTTACCTGAGTATTGTTCAGGAGAATCAGAGTACTGTCCTGATAATGTGTTTAAAATTGATGGATCTACATGTGAAAAAAAAAAAGTATTTTTATAGAACCTAAACAGCCAGACTAAAGTTTAAAATGTAATTTATCATTTAATTTGTTTTAAAGGCATTTTGCTATGAAGGATCTTGTCGGACACACGAAGATCAATGTCGTTTATTGTGGGGTCCTACTGGTGAATCATCATTATCACTATGTTACAATCACAACAACCAGGGGACAAATGTGGGTAATTGCGGCTACAATCGTCTGAACAAGACCTATACCAAATGTAATCCCGAGTAAGTCTTTTTCATTGTATGTTATTATTCATTAATTAGTTCTATTTCATTTCATTCTCTTTAATGTATTTGTTTTAATTAGAGATTCTCAATGTGGAATGTTGCATTGTGACCACAAAAATGAACGTTTAGAATTTGGAATGGAGAATGTTTCCACATTGTCGCAAAAATTTCTCAACAACAATGGATCATTGGTAGCTTGTAGAACAGCAATTGTTGACTTAGGTCTTAATGAAGTTGATCCTGGCTTAACACCAGATGGTGCAAAATGTGGTGAAAATAAGGTTTGTGTTTCTATAAATTAGATACATTATTTTTTTAAATAATTTATTTCATAATTACAATATCTCAATAAAAATAAATTAATATAATTGTTTATTATTTTACTTTTTAGATGTGTTTAAATCAAAAATGTATGGCAATAAGTGATTTAAGAGCCCAAAATAAAGCTTGTCCATTTAGCTGCAATCAACATGGTATATGTAATAATATGGGCAATTGTCACTGTGAAGTTGGGTTTTCGCCACCAAACTGTGACACTCCTGGTCCTGGTGGAAGTATTGATTCTGGTCCAGCATCTAGTCCTTACAGTAATTAATAAATAACTATAAAAATGTGTTGTTATTATCAATTTTTACATGTTTTACCTATTTTCAGGTAAAGGATTCATAATTGGGATGTACGTTTTAACAATTGGTGCCATTCCGCTCCTGTTAGCTGTTTTATTATTCGCATATTGTTCAAAGAATCATCGCTCACCAAACTGGAATAAATCTAATCGCAAAATGTTATCGTATGTATCTAAAAAAAATTTGCACAATTTGGTCATTGATGGTGGTAATGGTAATAGCAATGCTTACACTACTACTATAACTAGACCGTTACCTAGTATAAACACCGTTTCATCTCTAGTCACGCAGAACGATAATGGCTTTTATTCAGAACCTTCTGAAACTAATAGTTTTTATCATAATATTGTCTCGGAGCCGATTTATGACACAATTTTAGAAAATGCTTATGTCAACAAACCAAATTCTGTACCACAATCAAATTACAATGATGCAAAAATATCTCAATTACAAAAAAGTGATATCGTTATATCTACTCTTAAGTCCACAACTAATCCTCTAGTAAAAAGTTACTTACAAGATGGTGTATGGAGATATTCAAAATAATTTATTTATAATATACTTAATTTTATTATGATTTATTTGACGTTACACCATTATTAAGCAGACAAATTTATTAATATTACTATTTCAATAAATAAATTAATATCTATTAATAAAGTATAGTTTTGTATATTTCTACATCAATCATAAAATAAAAGTGTGATTATTTTTATAATTATTTATATTTTTATGATGATTTTCTTTTTTGTTTCTATTAAGTTAATTGCTTGTAAATAATAAACTATAACATTCTTAACCCTATTTAGGATACATCTGTGTGTGTGTATGTGTGTATTTTATTATATATGTTTGTATTAATGTTGCTTCTTTATTCCTAACACTTTTTCATAAAGCTCTTTTTCATATTAACTCTTCCTTGATTGTATGGGCTTGAATTAACTTACATTGAAATACATTATACATAACTGGGTTAATTGGGTGTAAAGATAAACCTCTTGAAACAGTATGTTGAATTATTGTAGACAGCTTGACACACTTTTGGCTTTTCACTTGTTAGTGTTAACAATTTTATAATTTTCTTTTAACAGTAATGATGCAGAAGTTGGTAACAAACTAAACGGAACTGTATCACCTTCGAGTACGTTGTTGATAAACAACCATAAACCAACAGTACTGCACAAGGAACTTTTAGGCAACTACAAAGGGTTTAGCATCAAACCGTTGGCAGCTAAAGAACAACCTGCAGTTTCGCGGACACCGATAAGACCGGCTCCTAGTGCGCCCCCCACGGCCGTCACTAAACCTAACGAGAACGTAACAAGAAGTGAAAGGCTAGAGATCGGACAGCCGGTGTTGGACGCGACCACTTCATCGGCCGTACACGAGTTGGTGTCGGTACCGTTGAAAGCTGCACCTCCCGTGCCAACCACTGCCAGGCCAGCCAGTATGGTGGCGGTCGAAAACAAGAACTCCGGAAGCGCGGGTGGAGCCGTAGGAGGAGGAGGAGGAGGATATCCGACGTTGCGAAGAATCACGTCGTTTATGAAGAACCAAAAGCCCGAGGAAAAGAGACCCGTAGCCGCGCGGGCCAATGCCAAGTTCGACAAGGACGGGCTGAAAAACCTAGAGATATCGCAGCCGATCCTGCAGAACGAGATAAACGTGCCGTCGGAACCGTTGCCGCTGGAGGCGGACCAGCACAAAGCGGTGGTGCTAAGGGCTCAGAGCTTGCGCACAGCGAACAATACCAAACACCGGCCGTCCGTGCCGAACTTTGGGTCGATGAGGTCGAAGCGGCCGACCAGCGTGGTCGCGGTCGCGCCGGTCGCGGCCGCTTGCTCGAGACCCACTTCGCCACCGCCGCAACCCCCGCCGCCGCCGCCGCAGCAGCAGCAGCCGGCCACGTTGCACCCGGGCGGTTACCAGATACCGCGGCAGCAGCAGGACGCGGCGGACGGCAGGTTACCGACGCGACATCCCGAGAACATCTACTCGGTGATCGACGAGAGCCCGGCGCCGCGGCGGACGGCGACCGCGGACGACGAGTGCGCGTACAAGGTGCCCCGGTCGCTGGACAGCTCGCTGCTGGGCGAGATCGTGTCGGCCATACAGGAACGCAACCACGAGTCCATTTACACGAGCGAGCCGCCGCAGCAGACGTACGAGAACCTCAAGCCGGCCGCCGCGCGCAAGCGTCCCGCGGAGGTCAAGTTGCGCGCGGCGCCGTACGGCCGTCCCGACCTGGTGCAGAACTGCGACGAGAACCGTTCGATGAACCGGTCGCCGGACGTGCTGGACGCCAAGCAGCCGGCCGCGGCCGACCGGAAGCCGGCCGTGGCGTTCGCGAAACCGGCCGTGCCCGTCAAGCCGGCCGCGACCACGGCCACGGTGGGCCTGAAGAAGAAACTCTCGGACAGCCGGCAGCCGTCCAAAGGCGGCGTGGCCGACGTGCACAAGAAATACCTAAACGGCGGCGGCCTGAAGAAGAGTAGCCCGCTGGTGGCGGCCAAGCCGAGCGCGGCCGGCAACAGGTAGTACAGCGACGGGCCGCCGCGACACTGCCCACCCGTTCGCCCCGCGCTGCTACACGGCGGGCGTTTCAATGTTTTTGCCGTCGATATATTTTTCCGTTGATACGTTGTTGTTTTAAACTTTTTTTTTTTTTAACATTTTTTTTCTACCGGTGATTACTATTGACCTGATCGAACAAACGTGTACGAGCCATAATGTCTCTTATACGGATATTGTGTCGCGTGCGTTGACAAATTTGTGTGTGCGTGTGTGTATGTGTTCTTACCCACACACACGATGGTGCTTTTATTTTATACTTCGGAGTTTATTGCCCAGTGTAAATATTTCGTGTACATATAACAATATTTGTTTTGTTTAAACACGTTTTGTTTCCTCGAATAAAATGACTTTTTTGAAAGAAAAAAAAAAAAACCAAATGTGATAAACTTAACTCAAAATTAAATTTATTTGTGTTCAAAAAGTGTTAGTTCCTTACAGAAAGATATTGCAAATTTCGGCTTTGCCAACTAGTATTATACCCGTTTTCGTTAGTATAATATTATACTGTATACGTTTTCATTCAGCCTGGGGACCAAATTCAATTTATTTAATTGATAAGTACTCTCGAACCTGCAGCCTATTGTCTATGCTTTATTGTGCTTATAGCTCCATTAATAATACTCTTATTCTTGATCTATTCTTATTTTTATTTTACTAGTCATTATGTTTAATATGTAGTACATATTTTATTATTCTTAATATGTTTTGTGTTAATTTATTTATTTTATTATTACTTTTTTTTTTTTACAAGATGTGCTATTGTTAAGCTTTTTCAGTGAATGCTTATTAGGTTACAAACACTGTTCTTTTTGCTAAATTGTGTACATTTTTTCAAATTTTTTATACTGCTTAATATATTAAATATATATTTTTTTTGTTAAATGTATTTCGAACGGAAAGGAAAAAAAAGACACTAATGTTATTGATGCCAAAGGCTCATGTTCCTCATAGTTTATGATTATATTATTATATTTTATAAATATTATTATTATTTATTGTAACTGTATATATTGTAATCATGTTTTATATTATTTTCCATTTTTATTCAGGAATAAAATTGAAGTTTTATATTAAAATGTAACTATAGTTGCTTTTGTGATCTCATTGGGTTCAATTGAAAGATCGGTCTAATACTATAACATTTCTATCTTCATGGAACATAATATACTTGTATACCTGGGTATTACGCTAATATCAAAATCAAATATTTTGCTTTATTATCCTGCTCCGTACATACAATGCTAAATTATACTATCTAAAGTATAAACCTGCTTCTGTTTCAATGGTATATCCCTTCATGGCAATTTTAGTATTTCCACTAACTCTTGTCAACACCTTCTGTAACTTTTGAACAATGACGTTGACAAAAAGTTATTTGATTTGTGATTCTACCAATATTGAAGTCTAATCTTTATAAAAATCTGTATAATCAACCTATAATTGTTTTCTGTTCAGTAAATATCATGTATATCAATACTATGATTGTTATCGTTACTGGGTTGAATAAAATACGATTGAAAATATTTTTTATTATCAGTCAAGCGCCTTCAATACAAATTAATCGTTCTTGGTAAATGAATACAATCATTAACATCGGAACCCACCTATACTAGTCACAGAAGAGTAGTTGGCAAATGTTACGAACTACCTACATTTATAAATATGTAAATGAACACGCAAGTACAGATGGCGTACCGTTAACATGTTAACGGTTTGTTGCCGCTCATGTTTTACTATCGATTTTAAATACTACAACAGTCTCATGGTGCTCAAAATCAAATGTCATTGCCCATTGGTTCCATGTACACAGTTATTCTCTCGTTTCGTTAGCAACTACGATGAGCAAACATTGATGTCCAGCATTGTCCCCGCGGTACAGATATATTTACGTTGGTCTACTACAGTGGTCTTCAACCGGTGGGTCGAGTAAGCTTTAAAATTCAGTCACGATAAGTCTTCTTTTTAAAATATAAATCAAGTTAATAAAATGATATAAAGTGTAAAAATTATTTTTCAATTATTAAACGTAGAATATTAATAAATTAGATTACAGTTTAAAAATTCTTCTAATATATAATGTACCAACAATATTTTATAATATAATATTAAAATGGATATCAAATCACAGTTTATGTTTAGCCTGCTTTTTTACGTAGTATGACATCGAATATAATAATTTACGATTTTAGCTTTTTTTTTTTGTTTTTAATTTTTATACAAAGCTTACGTTATCGTGGATCGCGAAAAATGTAGACCTAAAAAAGTGGGTTGCGAGTCCTTCAACTACAACCAGTGGCGGACTGGTCCACCGGGAGGCCGGGAAATTAAAAGTTGTGTTGTATATTTTTAAGTGCCTATTCATATTGGCAAAATTAAAAAGAAAAAAGCATAAAGGAAATGCTGAAAAATTAAGATAAAAAACAAAGAAATTGCTTAGCGTTGATGCATCTAAATGTAAGTCTTTAGACTTTTTGTTTCAAAATCAATCTGAAAATAAAGACGTTAACCAAAATATTGAATCGAGTTTTAATAATGTAACTGAGGTCTGAGAGTACTCTAAAATCTGATGAATCGGTTACATCTAATTCTAAAATTGGCATAGTTTTCCCTGAAATGGTTTTCCCGGTGTTTCAATGTTATCTCTTTTGGACCTTATTCGACAAAATGGCGTCCCTCCTGTTTTTTTTTTCAATACTTAACACTTATGTTTTTAACGTTTATTTTTTAAAAATTCTTCTTATTACCGTACCCACTCAAAATTCGGCATCGAATATATCTTTAGATAGCGAATAATTGTTCTGTCTCCAATAGAGGTCGCGGTCGTGAACGGGTACTATAAAATGCACATGCTGAAAATATATTAAAGGCCGTGTGCTTAACACACAATTAACATACTATACACATTATATGTGTCATGTATATTAATTTCAGCAGCTGCTCTAGGGGTGGGAAGGGAGCATCACCCCCACAAACATCGTAGATTCCGGATTTTCATACTTAATGTTAATACTTATAATGTTTCATTATTCAATTTCTTATATAAATATTTGTTTATGAATTTAGGATAAATGGTGTTGATTTAAAAACGTGTACCAGATCTTATATTACGGTACATATTTTGATTTGCTACATTTATATGAAAAATTGTATAATAGTCAATGAGCCTGTTCGGTATAAGTGGAGTTATAAACTTAAATGATTATTATTATTGTTCTATTGTCTATATTTTGTACCAACAATTTATCAGTACTGATGTCGTCAATTATTTTACACTCTCGGCCATCTTAAGCATTGGATCCGCCACTGATGAACTCGGAATGCAGATAAACTTTAAAACATGAATATAACATTATGTTAAGTATCAATAATATTTGTTATTAATATAAATAATACCGCTACAGTGGCGATGATGCACAACTTTAAAGTAACATTAGTATGTACAGTATAGTACCAGTGGACTTCAATTAAACTCAATTAATTCTTACACCTCAGTAATTGGCCATGACAACTGTTTCTCGTGTGGAAATCGGTTGCGATATAATTCACTATAGTTCGGCCTAGTTTTTTACCTCGTTATAGAGAGGCCTTTAAAACAGTATCGATGATGAAAATATGACAAACCATGATAATATTAGTATTTTACAGTATAAAAAGTTGCCCACCGTGATGTCTCGACGGAAATATCACAGACGATATTAATCTAGCCCCTCATCTTAGCCGCATTAAATACTAATGGTAAGATTTGTATCGATATGAACGTTTCTATGTACGACATTTTACCCGAAAGTAAAATCATTGGTTTCAAAATTAAAGTAAATATGAGTTTAAAGAAGTTTATACTGTTTTCATTAAAATGTTTATAACTCTTCTGTTCAATCGTAGTATTTTAATTTCAGAGGAATGAATAATCAACACATTGATTTTACAATTTGTTTTATTTTAAATGTTGATTCAAAAGTTTCTTCTAAACGTTACTTTAGAGTGATATTGTTGGTGTATCATCTCTACGCAGAATAAAAATAACAACAAATTATTAATTGATACACTTGTTTTGAACTATATCAATTTTGTTTAGTTAAATAGTACTCCTAAAGACATGAAATATAGATTTTTTTTTGAGTTTCCGATTCAAAAAACTAAGCCCGTATTATGCCAAACATTTTGGTTTGTATTTACAAAAAAAAAATGAAACTTACTTGTGATAAATTGTGGTGTTTCAAAATTTAAATTTGATTTTGTATTTTTATTCTTCAGTATAAGTATAATATTATAGTAATATTATTACTACATGATTTTACATTTTGAGATCTGATGAATCTACGGTGCAAATTTTATAACAAAAAAATAATAGTTATGGATTCTGGGGACTATTAGTATGTAAAAAAATAATATAATAATGTACATTTTGTGTAAAGGTGCTGAATTTTTCACTAACGCTTATTCATAAGCTCCAGTATTTTTTCAATATTTCCCTGGTGGGCTGCGTTGGTTCGTACAATACTTGTATAAAAAGTTGAAGCTTTTAAAAAAATATCACAATGTATATTATTATTAAATACCTAAACACTAAATCATATTCTTTTCTTAAAAAAGTTATCTTGACTTTTTTTTAAGATCGAAAATGATGATGTAGTCTTTTTTACGCGAATAATAAATATACATACTTTTGAATTCGTCTGAATAGCAATTGCAACTTTATTTTTATAAATCATTATACATAAATAATCATTTGAAACGTTTAGACGAATGTTGGAAAATATTATCGTCTATTCGGCATTTACTTTTGAAATAAAAGAAGAAATAAAATTAAATTAAAAAAACATTTTTGAACCTTTATAGTTACTATAGAGTTCAGCATAATATTTATTATATAGTGCAAAAATTAATTTTATATCGAAGAAATATAAATATTATACAATGCCGAGAGTATTTAAAATGTAAAGTAATATGTATAACAATACTAGTTTCGACCGTTGGTCATCATCGTCAGGTTGTAAGCACACCGCATAGTAAAATAAATGAGGAACACCTACATACTAAAATATAATAAGCATGTACATATAATTAACGAATAGGAAACAAATTAGTAAACGATGAATAATTAACATAGATAAATAGATATATTACGTATAGTAGTTGTTAGGAGTTGTTTGTCGTAATCAAGTAAAAATTTGTGAATATCATTATTTTTTAATTAGGTTTGTATATTTAATATATATTATTACAACTATTACGTCTAAATTCATTATAAATAAATGGTTCTTCTAGTACAGAGTTTATATAAATATTCTTATGGCTGTGAAAAGTAAAAAAATTAAAAATACAAAGATATTTTCTTTGTCAACACGAAGTCGTGATAAAAAATTCTAAAAGTAACTTTGTAGTGAAAAATAGGATATAGGATCTAATTTATCGGACAGGTATTTAATATAAATTAATTAAAATGGACGATTTTGGTTTAACTTTCATTTTTTTTTAATCCGGGCGGGTAACTAAGAAATATTTCATTTTTGAAAAGTCGACAAACATAACAAAATAATGCTGAAAATATTAAGTGTGTCATCATTCATCAAATTGTTGATGCAGATCTGTTATTGGATTGCACGACTGGTGCTCGATTTCATTCTGCTGCTCGATATACATACGGATTCCACATTTCGGAGGCCACACAATGTATAATCTACATAAGTCGTTGGAGTTATTGTGTTAACTAGTTCTTAATTGTTAATTTTATTTATGTACAATACGGGCTATACGTATTGTTTAGGTGGTGGTTAGAGAAATTACATCACGTTTCGCGTAGATTGGATTGGCAAAATATCGTCCTTATCCCGTTATTCCTTAAGCCGTCTGTGAGTAATGGAGAAACAGGAAACCGCCCAAATGCTCGCCAAAACTTAGCGAACACTTGCCCATTTATAATAAAAATATTCAATTGCCTCAGTCGTTGCTATAGGTGGAACGTGGTTATTGCCTATTGGTAACAGTGGTATACTAATGCTTTGCTGGGAATGCTGCACTAAGTGTTTCAAGTAAAAACATTAAACGAATAATGTTTTAATTTAATAAGATAACGACTGGCCATAAGATATTTTGAATGATAAAATTGTTTACTCAACTCGAGTTTTCAAACTACACAAGATAAATAATTTATTGCTTGTTTAAAATATTTAAAATCGACAATGTAAAAGTCAGTTGAATAATAAAATCAAAGTAATAAAACAAAAACACACAGTTTTTGTATGGTTCATAGTTTTGTTGATTTTAAAGTTTATTTTGTAAATGTTGATAATGATTCAAGTAAAATGATTTAAATTAAATAAACTTGTTACTCGGGTATTAAACAAAATATTTGTTTTTTTTTTTTGTCTATTAGTTTGAATTGGTAATTTTTATAGTATGTAGGCGGTAGTAACGTTAATCATTGAAGCATTATTCGTATTTTTCTTTAATAATTTTTTTCAACAAGTACCTTTGAAAATTGGGGTTATTGACTATTTCTGTTGAATATAATTTTTGTGAAATGGTAAAATATAAGAGATGATTGATGCTTGCGTAGATCAATGGGAGGGATATTTTTGTGTTCCCGGTAACCATTATTACCGGGTAGACTACAGGTACCATTTAATAGCTCGGTACAAAAATCAATGTTATGTAGGTTATAATTATTATGTTAATCGTCTTTTAACACTACGTTTTTTCACTGCTTTTGAACTTACACAAATGCAAATAAGTTATAACTTATAATGTACATTTCAGTTATTTTAGTGATCAGTGATTTACACAACGTTTGATTTATGAGATTTGTGTTACACATCTTCCCATTCCTGTTGGAGGAGCGAAGCTCTTTGTTTCAGTAGCGCGGTCAACTTTAGTATTATTGCACCTTCTACCTTCGAAAAAAATACTTACACAACCGTGTCAATGTTGAAATGAAATTGAGTGTCCCGTAAATTTTTGTTAAAAATTTTGGATTTCGTCGAGAATTAAGATGGCATTATTCCACGTTTTAACACGACGGATATTGACTGAAAATTAACATAATGCTGAACGGTTAAACGAGTTAAACTCTGAATTGCGATGAGTTCTGTACACATGCAAATATAAAATTGAAATGATATATAATAACTAAGCTAATGGAACGTGCGTAAAAATGATGGTGTGAAATGTGTTTGTTCAGGGAAGGAACTTATTGGGGGTTGCGTTATGTTTCTTTTAACCATTAGTACGTATAACTGCAGGTCTTAGCCCGGCGAGGGGCTCTTAGAACGGTATAAACGTCCGAGATAGGCCGCTGTACGTTGTACGCGAACGCGCTGCGGGCGGGGTTCAAAGTCGAGCGCGCGCCGATCTCGCCCCTTTTCGCCGTTGCAGGTTGAGGCTTGAGGCTCTCATAATTCAATTTCGGATCCAAACGAACGAATTTAATTTGGGTTGTTTCGGGAACAATTCGGCGGTAAACTAGTGTGGAAGCCCCGAAGGCCGAACAAGCTAACCTTTAAAAACCGAACGATTCCCAGACATATCTGATTAATGTTTTTCCTCCGACCGCCGTTCCAACGACGCCATATACTATTGAGCACCGCAGGATTCGTAGATACGTGCACCTCCGACCTAGCGTTATTAACTGGATTACTACCACTACTTCTACTAAACTGCGATGCTCTTGTTCGCAGTTGTGTTTACGATTCGGAACGTGTAGTATGTCATACAATTAGACGTCCTTTACTTATGATAAAAACGTGATCAGAAATGAGCTGAACACCGGTGTATAGGTATAGGCGATGTGATAAGATATCCGTACACACGGTGGTAGATATTACTTGTACGTGGCCATATACGGGGGGATCGTTGGCAAAAGATTTCCCATGAGATAATTATTGACGATGAAAAACACATCATATTAAATTATTTTCGACGTTTGGGGTTTGTTTCGGACGGGAAAAGGTTCACGATTTTGAAAAAGATTAAAAAAAGGAGGAGAAAACTAAAATAAATAAAAAAACGGTTATAGACCTCTTGGGATTTAAGAGGCTCGTCCAAAAGAGAATATATACTTTGGGAACTTTAAGGCTGTTTATTAAAGGTAAATGAACAGCCGTTTATTTTATGGTTTCTGGGTGACATTAGCATAATGATTCCCGCGATAGTGCGAAACAAAATAAAAAAAAAAAAAAAAACAGGCAGCGTAGAAAGTAACAAAAAAGTGTTTAAATCCCGGGAATATGCTAAGAAATTCTGTAGGAAAAAACAGTACTTATAGAATATGCGCTGGGGAGTACTTCAGAACAATGAGGATAATTCTTAGATTAAAAAAATGTATAATTTATTTTGACAAATATAAAGTTTTCTCATTAAATGCTAAAAGATAGATGTCATATGCTAATATTTAAAATCACTTATGATTCATAACGATATCTTGATCATTAAAATACACGTATATTATAATATGTAATGTTATTATCGTTGAGGATTATTGTACGGTTGATCATTTTGAAAATGTAGTTCAACATTTCGACAGCGACGGTTGTTACAATATAACAATTACTATCAATCGATATCCTTATCGGTACGAATAGTTGGAAAATTAAATCTGAAATCTGATACGAAATAATCGTAAGCGATAACTTTTTTCGATTACGAACGTAAACTTGAAGATTACTGTAGATTGTATGGGTCGATACCATTTAATATCATCGACTATGACAGTGCATTGGTTGAAAAATGCATTAATTAACATATTGTAATTGGAAATAATAGTAATATGATATTTAATCAACAATTTGAATATCTACTTGTTTAATTAGCGTTGAATCATGTTTGGCTTTTGCATATTTTGATGAACTAATAATAATAGATGAATATGATTGAGGAACTTTTGTCATTACATCGATGTGCAGATTTCATACATTTCATATACTATTTATATCAACCCGATTTTCATCGTGTCGGCTTTATGTCCTCTTCAAACTTTGCATGCAGATATGTCACTGATCAATGACATAACAACCTAAGAGCAACGGAATGAAATAGATTTGATTAAAAATAGCTCTCAATACTTTATCCATTAATCGCATTAAATCTTTTGTTTTAAATGTAATATCAAATTGATATAATTGATACATATTTCACTTTAATTGATTGTATAATATACGTAATAGGTAAATGCACTTCAAAATATTTATGGGAGATTTGTTGCTATAATATTAATTATATTAAATTATTTTTATCAGATTGTATGAAATGTTTTTTACAATCTGTATGATGTAGATACTAAAAAAGTATTAATGAGTTAAAATAGATGAATAGAGGTACCGATGATAAATTATCATTACACTTACATGACCGTTTTAATATTTATTTTATTTTGATACATTTCTAAATCGTATGAAGCTTGTATAAGTTCTGATGTAACGTTGCGTCGCTGTTACCAATAATTTGGAACATACAGCAGGATGCTGCAGCGCCTGCAACTTATTAACAAAACACACCGGCATTCTTCACAAAAACCACGGTCCACGGTTGTTACAGTTATCTACGTGTTACAATCGTAGTCGTGACGAAAACTCATTGACAAATTACTTATCGATCACCTACCATTATCAACCATGGTATGGTTAAAAGCCAATCAGAAAGTAAAATCACAGATTTTATGTCACCTGTGGTATAATGTTTAATATATAGATTGTGAATATTTTAAAGTATTAGACAAACTGATAGCTGTTTAAAATGTTGAGTTTTAACCACGGTAGGTATATCTTGGTATAAACCAAGATGCCAAGACCCGTAGACACGCCTATGGTGTCTTCAACGCAAATCGTCTTGCGCATAACGTATAAGTACGCGGAAAAGAAAACGCACGCATCTCACGAAACGCGCCGTGATACTGCGGAAGTGAACGAATGTAACAATAATGGTGTCTGGTGAACCGCAGAATGACGTTACGACGATGACATTACGAGTAAGTATTGTTTTAAGAAAGCCCACATCAATAGCAACATAAGACCGGTCGTGAGGTTCGCCGAGATCTTATTGTTGCGAGGGGAGGGGGAAGAAAGGAGCGAATGTTTTCAATAAGATATAATGATGCGTAGTGTACCGTAGGATTATAGTGTACACGCGAAGTGTTTGTTTTTTTCTTCTCTTTATTCTCGTTCAAGTCCTAGTGTCGTCGCAGCAGCAGCAGCTTTGTAGCATGTCACCCGCGTGCGTGCTTAATATCGCAACCGTTATCTCGTATATTCCACCGGCACCGCCGTCTCGCCCCCGACAACCCCGTCAACAGTTTCGCGCCAGTTTGCAAACACACTTAATTAAAGTTCTCCGTACGTACCGACCGCTGCATTCCGCTGATTAACATCATTATCTCCATAAACAACAGCATTATATAATGTGTACGAGCGCATCGGGACATCGCGTCGTGTTATATACGTCGCGAGAAGCGATATTCGCCCCCCCCCATCCCCACGCGTTTCAGCGCGCACATGGGAAACCGGTGAATTTTTTCCCACTTCCGGTCGACGCCGGCTCCTTTGTACACCGTCGTACGGCCGTCGTTGTTATTGTTATTCACCGCTCCGCTAATTATTATCGTCCTGAGTTTTTTTTTTTTTTTTCTAGGTAACGTAGCAGGGATTTTCCTCGGGGATAATTCATTGCCGTTTGATTAAACACCGCGGCCGCCACAAAGGGAACCGGGTATTTTGAGCTGCCGCGTCCACGCGCACACCAACCCTTGCCGAGTCTCGATTTAACGACCCTTCGTGTGTCCTCCCGCCCCGAAATCGCGCGGTCAAACGTGTGCGGACGGACGGGACGAGACGAGCCGGCCGGTTCGGACGAAACGCCGTTCGGCGCGCGTACAGCAGGCGGCGGGGTGTCCGGGTGTGATTAAATAAACCGGTAATTGGTCGGGAAAACGTGAGGGACGTGCGTCGCGTTTGGCTCCACCCGCCGCCGGCGACCGGAAGGGTCGAAGGGGTTGGCGATGAGACGGAGCGGGTGGGGGTGGCGGCCGAGGTGGTACGTTTTTACCCCCCGTCCTTGGCGCGCGAGACCGGAAAATACGGTTTTTCGGCGCGCACCGCGGCGGCCAAGGGGCGCCGTATCATCAGTACCGAGATCTCCACGCCGGCCGGCAGTGTGCTACCGACACCCTGCGCGTAACATCGTCGCCGACGACGGTCCCTTCTCGAGGAGCCCGTTTCCCGACGTGCGTGCTCACGCGGTTTTCGACGAGGACGACGACGACGACGATCGCGCGCTCCACACCCACCGGCCGCATTGCCCCGCGGCGCACCGTCGCGTGCACACCGTGCGGCTGAGTACAACCGGCGGCCGATTTTTCGCGTTCGCGTGTACGCACACTTTGGAAATTTCGTAGCTCAACTCATCCCGTCGAAATCACCTCACCGGCTCGGACTTCGCCGACGGACAACGACGAGCCGGACGACTGCAGGTACCTCGTTTATTATTACGTAAATTGTGCAGCTCGTCGCGTATTCATCCGCGGAGACATTCAAGTGCCGGCCGGCGAAAACGGACCGGACATCTGTACCGGAACAATCTCAATATTTCGCGAAAACCAATTTTTCACCCAACTTATATTACGTATTCATTGGCAAAAAGACAATTGAAAATCTCTTTGGTGCAATAATCGTTGACACAATACAATCCGATCGTTGAACACGAAGGTGTTACCATGCGTAATATTGTGTGCAAATGGTGATGTCTGGTTTTTTTTTGGACTCGACGTACACACATTTTCCGGATATTTTTTAATCCCTGCTGAAAAATTGTGTTGCATTGCAGGACGTGAACGGTGCCCGGGTCTTCAACTATCATTGAATTATACCGTAAACATTTGAAATTTATATTCTTTGACCCTCCCTACGACATCCATAACCTTTTCGAAACGCACCGTCAGTAGTGATAACTCGTGCGTTCTATAAATAACCGGTCACCTTTTCTTACTCCTTTCAAATGTACTACGGACCGTTCAAAATTTCCCGCCAAATGTGTCACCTTACAGAGATTCAGCTGAGTTTCACGTCCATTTATGATTTAACAATAATTTGTTTATGCGTCACGTTATACGAGTATAATGCGAGTTTAGCTGAAAAACATAAAGAAATGTGTTTCTTTCTATTCGCAGATAAATGTTGATATATACCTGGTATTAGAATAGTAATGTTATTTATATTTTTTCGAAAGCCAAACGAAATCTTTTTTTTTACTTTCATCGACAACAATTTATTGAGGTTTTGAGTTCTTGCATTCGACTGTCTTTACTACTAGTATGTCATTTCTTAAATTAACTAATAATTCCAAATAAAATGAATTACAATTGGTTTACAATATCGTTTAAACGTTAAACTGATAAAAAATAAAACATTTGCAATTTTGTCTATTTCAAATATCAATTGATATATGAATATATTGATATATGCTTTTAGTTAAAAAAAACGTATCTATTGTCAACTAAAAAAGTTATAGAGAAAAAAAAAGTCCAGGTAGTATTAATTTTTTGTACAAATTTTAACTCTTGATTAAGCTTCGAGACTATTATTATATTTAACTTTGATATAATTCGTTTTGTGCCATAGTATGTTACCTATGTAAAATAATAGTATGATAGTGTTTTAATTTAAAGAGAAGTCGTTAGTTTAAAATTTGTATGAAACTATATGTATTTCGATAACAATTTGTTGATAGTAAATTATAAAATAACAAGGGTTAAATTCTTTTGTACTTTAAACAAACGAATTATGCACTTAAAATAAATTAATAAATTAAG
The DNA here is from genome assembly GCA_949715065.1 of Periphyllus acericola. Taxonomy (NCBI): domain Eukaryota; kingdom Metazoa; phylum Arthropoda; class Insecta; order Hemiptera; family Aphididae; genus Periphyllus; species Periphyllus acericola. The sequence continues at coordinate 7,408,198 of OX454268.1, forward strand.
TTCAACTTATGGTAATTATTTTTTTAAGTACACTTTTGTACTACGAGTAAACAAAGGCGATTCATTTAATTTGGCAAACTGTAAGATACATTATTTATGTAAAATTACTTCTCCATAATAAGTATTTTTTTGTGAGTGTAAAACGAATTATAATCCCAAATTTCCGAAAAATTCGATGCAAAAACATACTCAAAATGGTGGCACAGCCAAAAGTAAAATTTGTCTGAAGCTTCGGATTCGGTTTAAATATTATAAGTCATACCAAAGACCGTAGAGTAAACGATGAATTCGAGTCTACAAACTTACTTGTAAAATTTTGTAGAAAATACGAGTCGTATAAATAATAATATGTAAAACTATTTACAATATTTCAAATGCTACTAGAATGGTGTCACATTATAGCAATTACTAAATAGCGTGATATGCAGTAATCCTAGTGACAGCAGTTTAGATATTCCGATGCTTCAAATGAAGCATAATCATTCTTTTTATTAATCATACGAGCACAATTTGTTATTCACCAGAAGGAAATCAGAACGTTTTGGTATAATATATTCATACTGGTACTTAACACTATTCTCGCACTATAGTGATTAGCAATTAATATATATGATATATATGAGATCATGAATAGTACAGCACTGTATGAGTTGATCTTTTAATTTACGTTGTGGTATCGTTGCATTCGACTTTACACTCGGGTAAGAGATTGGAGACTTAGGGTAATCTCTACAGTATTGCATCGAGTTGCAATATTTTATATTTCATATGTACATAATTATGTCTTAACTATTATTTGTATTAATTTTTTAATTTTTTTAATTACAAATCACGACTATTTTTCCACACTCTTATTAAAAAAATTGTTTTCTGATATTTTGTAAAATCAAATTGATATATGTACTTATTTAATTTGAAAATTTCCTCATGTCTTACACGTCTCAATAAAGTTATACTCGTATTTGTTTATAGCCTCACCATTGATTATTTAAAATAAGAGCCAATAAGCGCTATAAGAACCTTTATTTTATGAAAATGTGTACTTAATATGGTTAAACACTTTTCATGTTTTGTACCTAAATACTGATGATATCATTGATATCTATGTTAGTTAAATTTGATCGTATTCAATTTTTTTTTATCAAAATCGGTTTATACATAATGTTTATAGGATGAATCCAGAATAATAGTAATGAATAAATTACTAATCCAACATCAAACATAGTTTAAACAAGTTCAAAAAAGTTCACGTCATCACTATTCGTACAAAAATTAGATAATTGTTTACTGCTAATGATTGACTTGCTTTTTGTACTTAGACTGTATAAAGTTTTAAATAAACGTACATACCTATGTATATTTTAAAGACACTTCGGTTAACTTTGCGTACAGTTTTAAAATAATTAATTTAATAAATTATTTTATCAGAAAAAGTATAAACGGTTTTGAGAAGATATTTTATAATATTTTTGATATTTTCTTTTAAGTTTTTCTTACGCCAAGGAAAACTACTAAGAAAATCGAAAAATGACCTCTCTAAAGTACCATTTGTGTCCAATTTCCGATCTAAAAAGTTACTGCACACTCTTGCTGCAGATTTACTACCCAAAAGTTTGATCAAGGAAAAAACACCATTGTAAAATATATGCATTATTTTCTTTTCTCAGAATATCTAAAAAGAGGGTTATCTTAAATTTTATAAATCGATCAGTCAAAAAAACAGAAAAGTTAAGAATTTCAATAGCTTTTAGTTTCATATATTTTCTTATTAATCACTGATCTTATTAAATCCATGTAGTATATTAATATGAATAGTATAATGAGATATAAGTTCTCTAAAGTTAAGATTTGAATAGGATATGAAAATAAGAACATACTATAATAAATTATATTTACAAGACCTTCAATAATACTTTAAAAATAAAATCAGAATTTTACCATTTCGGAGAGATAATTTCTTTTTTGCTCTGAATCGTTTTTTCATAAAGCAATAACAAATTATATACTTTTTCAAATAATTGTATCTCTCATATTAGTAAATCTTCTTTCATATATTATATAATGTATTAAGATTATATGGATCAATAATATGTTAAATTGTTAAGAACCGACAGGATAAAAAGTTGGAACATTGACATTTAAAGATTCAGTATCATTATTCATTAATTAAAGTTTAATCGAAGCACATTGGGAAAATTAAATGAAAAATCACTAAAAAAAAGGGTCTTGTGTAGAAGTTATTTAAAACAAATGAAGTTTTAATTAATCCAAAATTATGACTATTCCTTTATTTTTCTTAAAGTAACAGTTTCCAAATTTGTCTCTTTAAAACACCATATGTATCCACTTTCAAATCGTTCGAGAAGCAATATAAAAATATCTGGACCTTTTATTGCCCTAAAAATTGTTATTTCATTAATGTATCGTTTTAAATTCGATGGTTTGTTCATTTCGCTTAGTATTTTTTAGTGTACATAATGCACATTTTTACCATGAATGTGATAAATTTGTTGCGTTGTTCAAAGCGGGCTTAGATGACAGGCCAGTATCATGACTATATAAATGTCACTACTAGGACCTATCGCCAAGGTCCCAGTTTTCAAATTTTAAATACATTTTAAACTAGGTACTTTTCTTCATAAAATATTTCGGGCTCCACGGTGCTGAGTTCTAAATTAAAACTTCATGTTTTTTTAAGTCCTACTCAAATTTAATTACGTACCTACTGAATATAGTGCTCGTGTATTGAGGCTGTCGTGACTTGAATTTTTTGTTAACTATGGTTAGGTTATAATAACATTATTTTGCGTGTTGCTATAGGTTTAATATGCCATACAGGTTTAAAAACAGTATATAATATATACATTTATTGTTGTTAAATCATTGTAAATAATTATTAGAGTATACGCATCAAGGATTAATATAATTTATTTTTATTAGCAGTATCAGTTTTTTCTCGATGCAATCGTTGACCATTTACTGGAAATGGAAAAGCTGGTCAATAACGCAGTCCGGAACCTGATAGCTTGTTTCTGTCTTCTGAGCACAAGTAAGTTAATCTCATGTTTCATGTTTAACTGGACGAATGCGCTTCGATTTATTTACGTATTATAGTGTAATATTTAAAAAGATTATTACGTCATGTATTTAGTTGGTACCTATCCTGGTATAATGCTGGACACGACTAACGAAATATGTGATTGGCAGACGGCGCGGCGTTGCGTGATGCGTATGTCTGTTTTCATTTCGTTTATACATAGAAATGAACATTATAACATTTATTACAAATAACTTAAAATGCAATGCACATTATTTAGTTTCCAATTTCTATATAATTTTATTGTTCGAAAATATGAAATTGTTGCTGGTACACTAGCTATGTAACGATGGGTTATGTTATACTTGATTATTAGTTAGATTTGTAATCGTTATTTTTACGTGTGCACTAAGGAAATACAAAAACAAATGATAACGTAGTATTAAACGATTAATTTACAATATGTGCGTATATAATTGTATTTTTTATTAGACACTTAATAAATTATATAAATGCATTTATAATATTGTCTTAGGGCTTATTATAAATTCGAGTTTAATGGCTGATTTTATATTAGGGTTGGTTTATTTTGAAATTTTATTTTTCTTACTATAATTATTTTTAAGGCATTAAATTACATTATGTTAAAAAACCATATGTATTGTTTGTTTGAAATTATTATCGAACGTTCATATTTTATGACATTTGTATTTTATAAAATAACTACTTTTCATCACTGTTTCCGCTTGCTGTTGTATAAATACATTATTGTACTGCATCGTATTTATATTAATAGTATACTTGTGAAATATTAATTAAGATTGATTAGAAATATGCTATTTGCTAAGTCTAGTTATCTTTAAAAATATTTAATCCGGTTAAATATTTAAATTAAATTAATAATTTAAGTTTTTTAATATGCACATTATTAAATAATCGACACTAAAATCAAAAAGATGTTTGTGTTATTTCGTATTGAGTTCATAAACAGGGTTGAATTAATTGCATTAACAATTGTAAGTTGACAAGTGAATTCCACTAGTTGCACCTTTTAAACTTTAAATGATATTAAAACACGCAAAGAAATTTTAGTGCAAAGTTAGTATTTATTCTATTAATTTAATCGTGTATTTAATTTCCTAGATACATTTTAAGTATTAACTGGGTGAGAACATAGCAGGGACGCACACAAATTATTTATATTTTTACCAATTCTTACTGTGAAGTTATAATCAGTAAAATGTTAACTTATATTTTTGATTCAATCAAAATTAAAAAAAAAAACATTGAAAACTTCGAAAAGCATACTTTTAGAAGTTGCAATAATACGATATTCAAATGTTGAGCTGTCATAAGTCATCCCATAGAAAAACCATCTAGGCCTTTCAGTATGTTTCCTTTCAGCAAATATCAATAACCTAAATAATCGAACCAATTTCTGTCAAAGAAAAAAATTAGTTACGTCAAATAATTTCACAAACAATTTAACAATCTCACCAATGCACTATTTGTTTAAATAGTTATAGACTTTAATCTGTTATTTTAAAATAGAAGAAAAATTTTACCATATCTCATAACTCGTATTAATAATAATAGTTTAAATTTGACTTTATTTAGTATACTAACGAATAATTGGCTGAGTATTTGTTTTTAGGTTTAACATATTTTTTTATCTGACATTTGAAAGTATTCATAAATATATTCGTACATTGTTGTGCCGTATATTTTATTTTTACTCTCAATCTACATATTAAAATCACACCCTAATTTCGCGCGTTTATTATTTTTATTAACTAAATAAAATAGGGTAATCTATGTAGTATGTCAAATATATACATATATAAATATATAGAGTGTTAGATTGAAAATTGTACTTTAATTTCGAAGACACATGTAGTCTGCATACTCTATTTGAAAATTATTCTAACGATTTATTAAGTTCCTCTTGTAGATTTTAATCGTATCAAGGCTCTTTTGCTCGTTATTCAACAAATCTAAAATCTTCGGCAAAAAGCCAGTCTTATGCACTTAAATTAACCAACTGTGAGCAGACTATACATTCTGTAACGATTTAAAACACCTTTCTGTTATGGTATTGTTTTTCTTTAAACATTTTCGAAAACGTTTTTTATTATTTAGTTCATAGAAAAATTAAATTTTTGTAAAGGAAGTTTGCGCTTAAAACACTGAATAAACATTTTTTTTCGTTTTAAATGCAGCAACTTAGCAAACAAACGAGGGATAGGAGAAATCGTTTTGAAATCCCGTGTTTGCATGACCTCTCTTTGGCTTCTCGTGATGGCAACCAATCATGTTATGCCTTGTCACTATTAATTCACTTATGTTCAGATGGTGTGCCTACTTTTGATGGAAAGGGGAAAATAATAAAATGAATAAGGTTAAAAAAAACCATACACATCTATTACAATAAATAATATACACACACTCACACACACACATACACACACACACACACTTACACATGTGACCTTTCTGCGATATCGCCAAAATACCTCGTCTATTTGTTTAACATGTTACCGTGACATAACACATATATACATTTTTTTGGCAGGATTTTTGTATTTGAATAATACATAAACAACGAAAACTGCCAGAAGACAGTTTTAAAGAAGGGACAATAAATGTACGATAAAATGAATGATTTAAAAAATTCATGGTTTGGTATTTTCATCTCGTTCGTTAGTTTTGTAATTTTCACTTTTTCCGTTCGAAGATACACGGTTTGGTTATATCGTGTATAAACGATAAAAAATTATGTTCTATAAACACTTGTTCTTACATTAAAAAAATAATGAGCATAAGTATGATATTTTGCATTTAAAATTGCATATGGTGTTAATGCACACGGTAGTCAATCATTGGTCGTACTAGGTATTATTGTGTACCTAAAGTAATTTTATGTATTCAATTGCTCATCAATTTTTACTCGAGATTATAATATAATCTCGTATAATATAAGGGCCGAGGTACTTTATAAGTATTACTGAAAATAAAATACGTTCTTTAGATCACCTTGGTGTATTTGACTGATAAGCGTTAATTTGAAAATAATATTTTTGTTTTTATTTAGGAAACAATTGAGCGTAAATGTACACATAAAATATATTTGCATTGACATGTATCTTTTGCAAAATAAACCACTCCGCATATTTCGTATACGAATTTTAACAATACGTACAGTTAACGTATACCTACGTTAAATTGCTAATATTAAAAACAATTAAACCATCGCGTGGTTCTTATTGGTATGGTTTTTGTGAACTATCGTTTCTTATATACTAGATAAAACTATGTGCCTAGTAACGTAAGTTGAGTGTACAAATATTTTACTATAAATCAAAAATGGAAGCCGCGAATAAAAACGCAAACAAAAGCAGTTTAGAAACGTGTCTGGAGTCGACGTTGTACCCATCTTTGGTTCGCGTGCTCGGTGATGCTCACAAGTCAGACGCTATAAATTACAGTCACAAATTCCGCCAAATATTCTTGAGCCGACTAGCCGAGGACCTTTGGAATAATAATCCTTTGCACCCGGAACGCAAGGGCGCACGTATTTGTGACATGCCATTTGCTGCTGCACTTAGAGGTAGTGATCAGTTACGACCGCCACAAACTTTCTCGTGGGGGATGACTCGGCACCAAGCAGCTGTTATCATTCAGGTATTCAGTAATCAAGTTGTAGTCTGAAACTGTAGCTTATCTCAAAACGGTTAAAGTGTTAACGCTACTATTAAAATAAGCGTGAACAAATTTGATGTTTTCCAAGAATTTATTCAAATATTTCTTCCAAAATTCAAAGGACGAAATACTTAAAATACGATTATTTTTTCTATGCAATAAGCATAAAAGATGATGGTTTCGTTTTTAGTTGGATTAAAGTGTACATTTTTAATTGTTTTAATGTTGAAACATTTTAAGAAAAATAAATATATAATATGTGTTGTATAGTACGGGCACAATAAATTATAACGGCTTCACAAAATCACACAGTAGATTAGTGTACACCATGTACTATGTACAGTATATCTAAACGAATATTTTTTTGTTCCAAACTAAACGATTGTGTTGTCCCTCGTTTGGTCGGACACATATTTGTTTGTTCATTGTACTTGCCCGATGAGAATTACAGCTATATCAGATCATGGGGGTTGTATAAATACGTAAACATTTATCAATCGATTTTTTTTTTTTTTTAGCCAGCTCGATAAAATAATCAAAATATTTCGCAACCCCGCAGTTAATTGTATTTCATATTTTTTTTTTACACAATTAGTCGAATTCATTTTTCACTTTTCCCCCCTAAAGTCAAATTTATCACAAAAGCATAATGATAAACTGTTTTGTGCAGTCGGCGTATCGTGCACACATAGTCCGGATACAGCCTGACGTTGCGGAAATGAGGGCTTTCTGGCGAGCACTGCAGGCGACCAAGGGCCACGGAAAGACGTGCACTGCAGCAGCTATAATATACGCTGGTGTCAAATAACTCCGATGACAAATAATGAATTTAACTGTGAATATTATTTTTCGGCTATTATAATGTTCTATGCGTAATGCGCAACAACCTACTAGATTTTTCGAATCATTACCACCGTCGGAACGCTAATATATTCCTCCCTTAGCTGCTGCTATTATTCGGAAAATATTAATCATTTTTTTTTTTAAAGTTCTTACTGACTATCCCTTTGCTACATGCTCGCATAGTTTTCCATCCCCTTCTTTATATCTGTTGACCTTTCCATTATATTCACTAAACTACCAATAGGTCTCACAACAATAACGTTCACCCCCCCCCCCCCCGGACCCTTAAGGAGTATCATTTCGCAAGCGCCGAGTTGAATCGTTCGTTACGTTGTTGTTCATATATTGTACACATAATAGTGTATTGCAGTGCGTTATAGAACTGTACGCAATAGTATAATGTTCAGTTTGAAACTTTTATCATAATTCACTCTTTAACAGTCGTAAAAAATAACATGTAAATGTTATGCGCAAATAAAGTAATTTACTACGATTTGTATTTTTTAAAAGGTTGTTCTAAATTGTTGGTAGTAGGTACAATTGAAGTGTCGTATAATAAACGATATGATTAGATTTATAAATTAGTATATTTTATTCGATTATTACAATAATGTATACATTTAAGAATTCACATTAATTTTAAACACAGCACGCTTTTGTTCGTTTTATCATAATATGTTAGGTTGCACCGTTCTTGTTCGGAGTGTTTATTAATCTTGGATATAAATATATTCATTTAGAGGGCGACAAATTATTATGTACCTGTTATGTCACACTATTTGTATTTTATTCGATTTGTGTCCATTTACTTATTTTTAGTGTACTTACGTGTACTAGTACATTAATTTATAGTGGGAACAGTTTTCCAAGAAAGAATTCAAAATTCGCCCAACTGAAACTGATTGAATTTTACAAATGACCGAACAATATTTATTACATTAAAAAAACCTTAACATAAGACGATTATAAGAATTCAGAGAGAGAGAGAGAGAGAGAGAAAAAAACGTTTTAGTTTGTATGTGTAATACTTAAAACCAAATATCATTATGAAAATTTGACACTCAATTTATGACCATTTATGTTTATAACATGAGCTTCATGAGTTTATAATCAATGAAAAACAATAATATTTTGATACCGTAACATAATAACAAACTACAGGTATATAAATATATATATAAATATTTTATAACATTTATTGTGACGTGTTTAAATGTAAGACGTAAAATTAACATAATTTCCTATGCTTAACGGGAAAAATACAATACGAACTGAAATAAGCTCTTGAAATAAACGTCTTGTTACAGTAGACGTACGATAACGATAAACACTGTATAGGCATTAAAATGAGTTCTATAACTTTTGTAATACGTATTATAGTAATGCTATTTACTATAATACGTGGTGTTGAAATATACTGGACTACTCCATCTGGACATGACGATAACTTATATACTATACAGACGTTAGCAGTTAGCATACGTTAGGTTTGAATCGTACATTTTTCACGTATTACAATACGCGATGGTACAAATTTGTGCCGTGTAGTTGTACGTGCACGCATATCTATATTATTCATCGAATAGGCGTGCGTGCACACTATAACATAACAGCTTATACAACGAAACTATTTCTATTTTTTACCCAATTATGAATAAATATATACAGGTAACAAAGTGATTTTTTAAAGTGTGAATCTTGAGAGGTGGCATTTCGAAAATAGGTAAAATGTTCACTACTCTTTTCTCTACTACTCCTGTCAACATTTTAAATAGTTATGACGAAATAAACATTAGTCTGGTGTAGAGGCTGGTATATAGTATATATTTAATTTCAATCTAGAGAAGTGAGTAGGTATAATATTCATAGTCAAAATGTATCTACTGCAGCGCGTTCATTGTGATTGCGCGAAATAATAAGAAAATCGAAACTCTCAAGAATTTGAGTTTTACCCAGTATTCTGGTAGAAAATGGTGTCTAGTTGATGGTCTGGCGATGGTATTTATATGAAATTTCCAATAGTTTTCTAAACAATTGCAAAGAACTGACGAAAAGTAAAAAAATCGGTAAAATTTACCACTTCAACCCACCCAACTATTTTCATTAAGAATCGTTTTTTCAAAGGCAATGATTGGTACGTTGGCTTCAAGTTTAAAGGACAAATATACAGCAATATCATTCACCCGGCAGTGGAGTCTCAGCTGACCTAGGGGTTTCGACCTTTTTAAAATTTCTTTTAGTTAAAACGGATGCGGTATATTATGAAACTTACCGTCGGTAAATTATTTAAAACAAATTATAATTTTAACCCGATCGGCTTGCCGTCCACACCGGTTACGCCGCGCGGTATCCTTTGATGCTTACCGATAACCATCGGGAGGCCGTGGCTTCTGCCGATCTGGTGATTGTCGGCTGTCACGCCTTAAGATCTTATACGTGCACTCAAGTGTTTAGAATAATAATCTCTTACATGAATTATGATATAAATTATAACTGCTAACTTATAAGTTATAGCAGGCAATAATTAGGAAACTTTCTAACTACCAGCTGTACATAAAGCAAATTATTTACATTCCCGTGAATAGATATGTCAGTAGATGAATCATATCTGATTTGTGTTTTAATGAAAATTCTTGGAGTTGTTATTGATGTTTACTACCCCTAATATTTTATAAAAGTTCATAACGTTTTATTATTTTAATATTATAGGGTTGTTAACATTTTATCTCTAGTGTTGTTAAATTATTTAGAATCGGTAATTGAAAATGATTTTCGTCCAAATTAGTTGGAAATAATTTATTTATAGTTTATTTCTCCACGTAGTTGGTCCGATTTTCCGAAAAATTATACACCAACGAATACATTTTACCATTAAAGAATAAAAGTTTGGTAGTACGAAGAACGAAAATCGGATCCAAAAATATTTCGCTTTAAACGTTACCATATTGATTATACTGGAAAAACTACAAACAATATATTTGAGTTTACTTTTATTCGGTCTCATGTCTATCAAAGTAAATATTTGTTTATCAAATCGGATTATGTTTATGGTAGATTTGGTTTTTTTTTCCATTTTCACCGTCGAAACGGAGACGAGTTTGCGCCTATACAACTTCTACTATCCACTATCGGTGTACCATGGTCGTGTACGCTATCGAACGAGATCGTAACGACGAATTTGCGTTTCGTTCGATCGCGGGCCTCGGTGCTCGGGATAAATAATGATGGTAAAACAATTATCACAATCGTACCAGGGACGAGATCCGGTCGTAGCCGAACGTACGTATTCGCGCCGAGAGGATATTACTATCCGTATTACACACATAATGCATATCGCACGCGTGCACGCACGTAATATGAATATTGTACAACTCTCTACACGCGTGACACGAGCAGCGCATTCGTTGCATAATTTCGGATTGTGGTGGGCAAACCGTGTCGCCGCCGGGTTATAATATGGCAAACAACAAAACGTTAAACGTCAAACGGCTCGGCGCGTGGGCGGTGGTGGCGTGTCGTCATCGTCTGGCATCGCGGGGTTACTGATCCTGCTCCTGCTCCTGCTGCTGCTGCTGCTGCTGCTGAGAGGAGGAGGAGTAGGAGAGGGCTCATCGCCGCGGCCGTCACGCGACATCGGCGTAATAATTCGGCGGAATAATTCGGGTGGAGGGACGGCGGCTTAGTCTTTCGCGGCAATTAACCCTAAATCGCATTACGCACATCCCGCCCTCCGCGGCACCACCGAAAATCCGCCGTCCCACCACCCCGCCGATGCGGTGGTAGTATTTACACGTCGACTCGAGAGGGCTGCTATACTGTAACAAATCATCACGTCGCTCGTGTACGTGTACACGTCACGTGGCGGTACATAATATAATTATTACCACGTGAATAATAATTATGTATGTTATGATATTATACGTAGACAGCGACGTGGACTCGACGTGGATTTTTCCGGTCACCGTTTTCGATAAATTTCCCCCTTACGTTATGTAGTACCTACGAGCAAAAGACGAATTTTTTTACCAGTGTTTTCATGTTTTTCTGTTTTTGCTTTTTTTTTTTTTTTGGTCGTACGCAGTGTGGTGGTGCAATTGGCCGAAAGCCTCTGGGATAGGGTGAAATAATTATATAGATATATATGATGTGTTCACATTACTCCTATTTCTCACAAAAAAAAAATGCAAACATTTTTTGGCTGATTAAAAAAAAGAATCAAAATTAATTTATAAGTAAATTTACCCTATTAATTGTCTCCCATTGTCCTGACAAGGGTCGTGATCATCCCAGTCCTTGCATTCCTTACTCTTGGTAAAAAAATATATTATTTTTTAAAAAAACATTATGTATGCTCTATACCAGCGGTCACCAACTAATATTTTTGGATGGCCAAATTGGGAATTTTGAAAATTTTCGGAGGCATCAAATTAGCAAAGCAAATATTTTTAACATATTATTTTATAATGCAAAAGTAACATAAATGAAAAAAAAATACAAATAAAAGAAAATACAAATTTATAACAATTATAATAGAAGTAGAAAATTAGGTTACCTACCTATAATTAGTGGGAAAAATTGTGAGTAATTTTCCCATCGTATTTTACTATCGGCTTTTACTTTGTTATTCCTTGTCCGGCCGGGGCCGCCATTTGGCGATCACTGCTCTATACTGTATATCGTATACAGGGTGGACCTCAATGTTGTGTCGTAGTGTTCGTTACGTAAAAAACAAGAAAATACGATGAACCACCCTGTATTTGAAAATAATAAGCTTAAAAATCTTTTTACAGATTGAATATGTTTCAAAATTATAATTTCATCCCTTAGTAAAATACTAGCGAGCAAATTCCCTTCACTCGCTCCCCCGCTAATCGTGCCACCAGTTGTACTGATGATTATTTTCTGTAGATTACGATTATGCAGCGTATTTGAGTGGGGAGAAAAGTGATTGCTCTTTGCGCCCATGTTTAATGGGGAGGAGGTTTGTCTGTAAACGTTAATTAGTTAGTTTTTGTTGTAAAAGTGAAAAATATTGTTATCAGGAGATAATTATATATTATTCAAATCGCTAAAATGTATTTGTCGAGTAAAATACAAACGTTACGATGATGAGCGAGAGCGAGAAGAAGGCGCTATAGAAATAGTTGTCTTTCCCCGCGAGATGTCTATATATATACAATGTGCTGTGGAACTTATACACGGTTCTGTGGGCCACGGCTTACTCGGATTTTGGAAGTGAAGACGTGCGCCACTGCGCACAAAAGCTCAACAATAGAGTCGCGCACTTCCGAAATGGATATCCGAACAAATATGGTTTTCCAGCGACAATTACTACCAACTCAATGATTATATAATGTACATTTATACACGCATTGTGTTCGTTGCCTAAGTATGTTTATTACTGTTTGATCGCCGAGCATATGTTATTATTATTTCACCGAAATGTTTTAGTGCTTTTGGCCGTAATCGAATTAATGGCGATCCCGTGTGACCGCTAAACAATCGAAAACCGACATAGGCAACTATGCATTATTCGTGAAAAACTAACGGGTCACCACTACCTAACACGTGTAGGGTTAATGTTGAACGCATCAATATTGGTATGCTACTACGCTAATGACTCAGATGAAATATTGATATTTTCCCTCTGAAATCGTCTCCAATGTTGACAATCATTTTACTACCGTACACGTTGTAATTATAAAACATAAGTTGGAGTGTAATGTACTTTATGTACAATTTTTTCTTTTTTTTTTTTGAACTTCAACGATATAACACGATTATCCGTTTCGATTTATTGTACCGAATAAGGTAAGACGTTGAGTTCCCGTTTTGGCACGATTTTCATTTCACCTTTACTTACACATATTTACATAGGCGCTGCAGAGCGCTACCGACGATTTCAAACTAAATATTGATATTATTACAGTAAGGATCCGTTAGATTTTTCCAACACGCTTTATTATGGCAGTTAAAACCGTTCGTGAATTTTAATTAAATTTATGGTATTTACATTCTCAATACATTAAGGTGCATTCGAGTTTCTTCGAGAAAGAGTTAAGTTTGTCTTATACGAATATTCAGCAAATATTTATTAAAGGGAAGTAGATAATTTGGCGCAGTATCTACATATTGGATTTACTAGTATACTGATCAAACTTAGTCATCCGCATACAGACTCATTCACATTTGTTTGAAAATTAATTTAGTTATATTAAGTTTAGGAAAGTCAGAAAATAAATTACGTTTAAAATAAGGTTTGAAACTCTTTTATTAATAATGCTATTTTATACTATTAATTGTTTTGAACATTTTCACATATTAACATTTTATTTTCATTAACCTCATGATTTTGAATCAATTTTTTAGTTTCCAGAAAATATAGAAAGTTTTTCGAAAATAAGAGAATATCACTTTCCAAAATCTTAGATTCTATTAAAATATGCAATATTTGTAGTCCTTGTCCCTGTGAGTTCTTAAGAATCGTTTAATAATTCGTGCGTCGGCTCGTTTCCTTAGTTTTTTTTTCGTTTATTTCTAAGAAGTCTTAATCGACGGTATCCGACGAATATTATCGTGTCGAACATCTGAAAGCATAATAATCGGGTAATCGTACGAAAGCTACATTCGCGTACGAAATCGACCACTGACGGGGGCGGTGTTGTAGCAGAACGATAACGTCGCGAGGAGCAATTAGTATTCGGGGGTGAATTTTGCGATGGAAAAAAGTTTATTCACCACTGCGGATTCTCGGAAGGTAAATGCTGCTACGCGTAGTTGCTGCTACTCGAAAATTCGTTTTCACGGTTGGCCGAGATTTTTTAATCGAGTTACGCGTTTTTCGGTGGGTAGCTGTTGCGTGTAGGCAGGTACATTTCGTATATGAGTATACGTGTGTGCGTGTTCGTGAGAGAGAGAGAGTGAGATAGAAGGATAAAGTGTACGGAACACAAATAGCAACTGTGGTAGTAGGTAGAGGCAGCAATATATGTGTGTATATACATATTATATAGCAACATAAAAGTCCTATTATACTTTGGGAGTTGCGCGTGAAATTTCTCGCACCCGACACAACACACTCCAGCGCCGGTGGTTTTTGGCAAATAATATTTTTGTGCCCGCGCCGTCGGGAGGGACGTGGTGGCGGCGGCAGTGCCAAAGCGGTTCAGTAGGGGTCGTATAAAGTTATATAGGGTGGAAAACTACGCAGACAGACGCCAAGACGGACATTAAAAACGACGTCCCCTCGTCGCCGCACCGTCGCCACCACCGACGACGACGACGAAGACGACGATGACGACGAGAATGATTCGCCGCCGTGTCGTATGCGGGGGATGAATCACTGTGTGCGCACTGAAAAATATTAGTCGATATTTTGTTAGGGGTACACAGAGCAGATAGAGGGCTAGAGAGAGGGGGGGGGAAGGAGGGAGATTGAAGACAAACGCAAAATCGCGTCGGAACGGTTATTCGCACAGCGTTTCGTACACAATAATGTACGACTGTTTGTGTTAATTCCTATATTAACCGACCCGATACGAGCGTCGTCCTCTTTCGTGATGTATTGTTGGGCGCCATCGATCTCGGTCGCCCGCGAGTTACGGGAACGTAATTAAGGGGTGGTTGGCGAGAGAGATCGCGCGCGCGTGCACGTCCCCTCGGAGCTTTTTTTTTGTGTTTTTCGTTTCGCACTTAAACGGTATTTCAGTTTATGGTGACGCAATAATGATATTTCGGGGCGCAAGTTTTTTATTGTGCGGAAAAAACGAGACAGTAAATCATGGTTATATATACTCTGCTCATTATTCTAAGGGAAGAAAGTACTACCACGATGTACACCTACGCAGTGATCAAAACAAAGCTTGATACATGCGAAAATACAATACAAAATACATGATATTGATCACAGATTGTCAGTACACGAATACTTACAACTGCAGTAGATTATAAGTACAACAATTGGAATACATCAATCCTGTGATAGCGTGATGTTAAAGGTGATATTTTACAAAGACTTTAATAAGTTATGCCATACTGTTTACGATAAAATAAAGGAACCAGACTTTGGATGAAAGGACCTATCCTCTGTCGGGTGTTCACGGTACTGCAGCTGTTTACTTATCGCACAACCATAGCGGTCGTGGTTTAGTTACATAAAGTGTATCTATATAGTTGTATTTTACCAACACGTTTCTATACTGGAATGCAGCTGTTATCGATTTATCAGAACAAAATAGAATATTGTACACAGCAATATTCACCTGCTGGACTACAGACTGCAGCTTCTGCGTTCTGCGCAAGGCCGTAACTGGAAATTGAATTCAAGGGGGATGGTTGTAAACTAAAAATGTGTAGTTTTTTAATTTTATCAATTATTGTACATAGTTAATTTAATGTAGCATAGTACATACGTAAATATTTTTAATGACGTTAACAGAATAGAACTTCTGCATATTTTAATGTACCTACTAATAGTAGAACGTGAAACTATAACGAATACAGTAAACGTTCATTTTCCAACGTCGACTGATTTGACAAAAATTAATCATCGGTCGTCCTTATGATATAGTTCTATCATTTAGTATCATTTTACGAGAGCGGCTTTACGCGGTGATCTAATTCGATTCGATGGCTTTAAACGGTCCACGATGATGTGTTCGCTCGTGACTTCTCTCCCCGTTCTAGGTCGTATACAAGCGTAACGGTGCGTGCACGTGTTATATATATAAATTTATTTGTTTTCGGTACGTGCCGTGTTTTGGGCAATGTTCGATTATGTACTTTACAGCGACGCGTTATTATTGTTACGCATTTATGTGCGAGTTCGTGCACTAAAGTCTTTCATTATTTGAAACAATATTGGAGCAGAGGGTGAAGGGAGGCAGATACGAGCGCGCGCGTGCCTCGTGTATATATATATATATTTATATGTATTCATCTATTATATAATAATAATAATAAAACTGTTGTGCGTTTAGTTTGTGAGATTACGGCTTTCCAGAACTTTTTTTTTTCACTAGTTTTTATTTGTTGTTTAGTCGTGCTGTCTACATATTGTTTTTGTCTAGACGGGTAATTGTCATAAAAACACGTAGATTTATGTTTTGAAAATATTCATTTAAAATCGTTTAAAATAACAAATGATTTGTAAATATTAAAGATCGATCATCAAACACAATTTTCAGTTGTTAAAATGTATTCTATTAATAGGTATTGAGCATTGATAATGGTGCATGTGGTACAGAAAACATACACAAATCAATATTTATTTTTATACGAATTCAATTCATAAAAGCAATTCACTTTTTCCATATTCAAAACTCTTTAAATATATAAGGTACCTTAATATAATTGAATTGATAATTTGCAATTTGATGACAAAATGTATATAAGTTTTAGATCATTTAAGTTTTTGCGATAAAATTATATTCTTTTGGCTTAAATACTTGTTGGCCTTAACCTGTTGAAATTTGGCACACATTTCAGATAAGTTGTACATAATGTTTATTTATTACAGTCGGTAGTTTATCGTAATATGTTTTAAACACAGTTATAAAATTTAAAAAAAAAAAAAAACTAAGAATGCCATAATTACGATTCGCGATTAATTTTTAAAATAATTATAGTTTTTATAAAATACGTTGTTACGTAATAAAAGTTCGAAGTTTTCGATCGAATAGTTTTTTAGTGACTACATATTACAACTAAATGGGGTGATTTATTATTTTAATACTATATTGGTTATTTGTTATACAGAAAAATATAAGCACATCACGTTAACTTTATAGAAGATTTAAGCGAAAAAATAAATATTTCATATTATGTGAGAATACGACTTAATACTCGTTCAGTGTTTCATTTAATATTTTAATTTTTTATTATACTTTTTTCAAGCTCAAAAGCAATTAGTATCTAACACATATTCCGTTTGGAATGTTTACCGCCTATACCTATATTGTATAGACACGAATATTTCTACTTAAAAACCAGTAATTTGGTTACAGCTAAGCATTAAAGTTTTGCCAAACAGTGCGCAGTACTTCCTCGTTAACGCGAACTCGGTTAACACGAACTATTGGATAACGCGAACCGGTTTTCCGGTCCCGAGAAAGGCCCTGTACTTCGAGGAGGGTGTTTTTTTTATTTCCTCGGTTTACACGAATTTTTCGGTTCACACGAAACTCGAACAAATCTTAGAAACCACATTGTCGTCTTTTCGATTAACACGAACGGAATATATTAATATTTTAATTGTATGCATAATAAAATTTGGTATTAAGTATATACAGTTGACTGTGTATTTTAGTAAGTGTATTCGATTTAACCTCCTCCGATAACGCGAATTCGTTCGCGTAAGAATAATTCGCTTGACCCGAACAAATTCGTGTTAAGCGTATCGGCTCGCGCACATTTTTATTTTACACGAACAGGTCATTTTGCGGTCCCGTCGAGTTCGTGTTAACGAGGGATTACGTCTGTACACAAAATTCTTATAAGGTTCAGCAGGAATGGCCATGGTGTGTTGGCGTATTACCGCCGCCGTTTTGGTGTCAAAATTATCCAATCCCCACGGTTCATTGAACAGCTATCTAATGTTGCACGAAATCGTTGCGCTTTACAAACAGTGATTCACTGAACGAAATACCCTTGTTATTCTTTCTCGTGAATTTGTCTTTTGCCATTTGTTTTAGTTTCTCAAAAATTAAAATATTTAGTAAACATACTCGAAAGTCACGTCTGGTGTTATCTACTATCTCAACTCATTATTATTGAATCGGTGATAAACATGTGATTATAAAAATTATATAAAATGTACACTAAGAGATGATTCGTTGTGATCCTTATAATAAAATAATATAAAATTACAAAAAATTAATAGATATGAAAGTTATGATTTGTCGTATACTATTTGAAGCTGAAATAAAAGTCACGGGGTCAAATATACTAGGGGGAATAAAAAATGAAAAGAACAAAAAACTAAACAATATTTCTTGATTAAAAACAATTGTATACGAACAACAGTTGTAGAGTACATTAATTATTGAAATTCGAAATAGACAACTGTGCATTGTACACGATGGGGAAAGATGTAACCACTTTTCAATGGGGCCCAGTATTCATATTATGTGGGAACATGAAATGAAAAAAATTAATTAAAAATATTAAGTATTATACATTACGTAAAATAAAATAGAAAATCCATCTACCCATTATGTAATGTTGTGGAGGATTATTGGATATACTTTTTGTATAACAACAAGCTGCTATAATACTAGAAAAATCGCTGTAACAAGATTAAATTATAAAATGAACCAAAGTTTAAAAGTTCTTGTATATTTATTTTTTTATTACAATATTTTTTATAGGATCATTTTTTTTTTATACGAGTATCGAGGACAGCTTATACAATTTGTTTCTTTTTTGTCCAAGAAGTAGAGTAAGTCAGATAGTTTTAGGCTTAGAATTAGATTTTTCTATATCTCAAATTCACCGTAGAAAACTTATTGTTTTTATATCTGTTAATTGGTCGTAATCGCGAGCCCATGCAGTGGCATCCGTGCCGTAATATACGTTAACATTTGTCCACATTACGAACGTTTACATGCGTGCGCATAATAGTTAATAATAATTATAAAAATCGTCGTCAGTCTTTGCTGTAATCCACTCGACGACGGGAACTATGATAGGTACTCGTGGAGGCAATATTGTCACCATCATTAATATTAATTTCGTAGAAAAGATGGCCGCAGTTGATGGAACTATAATTGTGTCCGCAGTATTTCAGGTAGACGTGTGCGGTACCGTACTGTTTAACATAAGATCGTGTCTCTCACACAAACATACCGTAATGTCTGTGTACGTGCATGCGTGCATGTGTGTGTGTGTGTGTGCGTGCATAAGTTTATACATGCTGTGTGCACGGGATATACACGAAGTATTCATAAGCCTCGAGGAAGCACGGTGCGTTTTAATCAAAATTAAAAATAAAACCTTCAACCCCCTAAGGCTGCACTTTATAGCGGTATGACATGACGGGTTTTAAGAATACTGTAAACACTGGGAAACATATAAGACAGTGTTTGTACACTTCGACGCGACGTCTAAAATAACTAGGGGGAGCGAAAACAACCAGTGCGTGCACCACGATGACAGCTAGCCCCTGCAGTCCGATGCACATTATATATTATGGTTTTATACGCGGAACCGATCATCCCTCCCGCGTTCGGCATGTACGCGCGCGCGCTCCCGCACTCTAACCCACCCCATCGCTTCCCGACCGTACATAATATGTTCTCCTGTGTATGCTTTCGTCGTGTGTATCGGATTAAATGTCCGGCGAAACAGCCCGCGGCGGTGACCGGGAACAATAAAAGTTCGGCTTGTTCAGTCCAACTCATTAGTTTCAGTCGATCGTGTACGAGAGGGGTTTTTATTTATACAGTCGTATTGATTTTGGAGATGACGACATCGTACGGCCAAGACGGGGTCCATCGACTGTAGCCGTACACAATAGGACGACAAGCGATTGTCGATTGTCGTCGTCGTCGTCGCGTCGTCGTCGTTGTTTTCAAACGACTTCCTACCCCCTCACCAGCGAATAAAAGTTAATTAAACATAATATGTGTGCTCTACCATTAGAATAATTTGTCTACTGATCGGAGGGGAGGATAATTCCTTCCGAGATGGTTGCATAGATCGCGGTCGAAATAATACGCGCGTGTCGCTTAGCCGGAAACGTTGAAACAAGAAAAACAAAAAACACGTGTTTATCCCTGTTTCACGCGCGTTGGGTAAATATCTGTACATATATTTATACGGACTGCGTGCACCGCAGTTATGCGGCGCCTGCCAAACGCCGTCGAAAATGTAATATATTATGCGCGCAAAATTGAATACATCAAGCGATTAAGAGAAAACAAATGTCAACACTTGTGAAACTATATTTATTATATGTACAACCGAATAAACGTTCTCGCGAGAACATCAATTGATTTGCCGAGTAAAATCTTAAAGAAACATTAATAAATCTGAAAACTGCATTTATTTTTTGTTCAAATTTGATTTACTATTCTTCAACTCGTGAGTGAGTATAACATACACGACAATAACATAATTTATAATCAATCGATATTCGTCGAAAAATCTAACTTTATTGTATAATATTATTATCTTTAAGACGGTACAGTTAGCTGTTATAACTTGTTGTCAATTAAATGAAATGTTTTATTAATAATCAAGTAGTATTTCTAATAGAAAATGAGTAAAATTAAATTGTGTACTCGTTTCCTTGAACATTTTGAAAATGTCACTGAATACCCTAAGCAAATATAATGTTTCTGTAATTATTATTAATTTTAGTTTTTGGTAAAGTATGAAATTAAAAATATTGATTTTATACAGTTCCGCTTATAAGTGGTTGTATATTTAAATTATATAAACTGTGAACTGTAGCGTAATTAAGACTTTTTAAAAATAAGATTATTTACGTTCGCCTTTTGAAACATTTTTAACAGTTTGCAAAACGTTTTAAATAGAGACTTAAAATGTATTCAGAGATTATCCAACTTAAATTGTAGGTATCGGTATTGATTGGTTCGGGTTTGACGTCTTTTCACTTAGTTTTGTAATTTAATGAATACAATTTGGCCTAATAGTTACTATATAAGGTGCAATTGATTTAATTAACAAAAAAATTGCATTTGGCGTATTAACAAGAGCTGTACTCGTATGCATGACGTGATCAGTAAAACTAATATTGGTCATCAATATGACAAAAATCATGTTGTGACAGTAATTTTATTTTTATTTTTTTTATGTGTTTATTTGTACTGTAGGCTAGGTCAATTTAACCTGTAAAAATACTGTATGTAAAAAATACAATTTATGGTTTTTTAAATTAAGTATCTGTGGGTATTCTAGGTTATTAGTTATTTGTGAACATAAACGTTAAGAGCAATTATTTAAATATATTTTTATTTGATAACCCATGAGAAATACTGACAATTATTTTTTAATTTTATAAATTTTTCTTAATTTTCAATTAAATCAAAGTTTTTTTCGTCCAATAATCAAATATACCTGTTGTGAAAATGTATCGTATTATAAATTGTTCGAATACTCTACTGAATTGTACAGTATGTCAACCGTGCCATTTAAATTAAATATTTCTACTTCAAACTTATAAGCATTGCGTTTTTTGATACAAATGATATTTTTTTCTTGACAACGTTCATTTATTATGAATTAAAATTGTTCCGAAATTGAAAACACTAAAAGATTATAGAGTTCAGTAAACTAAAAATGTGTTGGCGTGCGTATCGATCCACTATAATTCTGGCTTGAACTACCGCATTTATCGTTTATTAATTCCATCGTACTTCTAAAATATCTCTATATGATAATATGTGATATAGATTGGCAACTGAATACATTGTATTTTTAAGTAATCATCCGTAGTACTCCTGTTGGTTAAAAAACGCATTCAAATTCGGGGGGAATGGTGAACTTTTTATTACTTTCAATTTTATTGATTGATTAATATTTTATTCCATCATCTGAATCCGAATCTTCGTAAAATCGTAACCGTACTCTCAATATATTTTTGTATACATTTTATTTTTATCTATTAGCTATCTATATGTATACATACTCGTTTGTAATCTTCAATATAAGCCAACAATTTTTTTTAACTTTTAACTAATTGATAAAATCAAATTTTTTTTTAAATAATTAATTCAATAAATATTAAAAAAAAAAATATATTCATATTATGTATATTTCAACGGTGTACTACTTTTATATATGAGCAAAGTTAAATGAATGACAGATGAAAAGTTAGGTTAGGTTGTTTTAGGTTACTTTGCCTATTATACAAGTACAACTAATAGTTATTGTTATCAATATTATTTTTTAATATGTTCACTTTGTTTTGCAAACATTAAGTTTTTTATATTATATAGGTAGTACTGATGACAGTTATTCAGTAATCCTCTGTTCAAACATGAACCTCAATGAATTCAATAATCTCTTTTATAAAACGAATTCGAAATCGACTGAAACGTTTGGTTACACATGATAATGCTCAACTGTCTATGTTTTAAACATGGTGGTGAAGGTAAACATTAATTTAACTATGCAAATGCAATAACATAGGCAAATGAAACGAATTTTCACTTTGAAAATTAGGTAAATAATATTATAGTGTATCAGTTCCTTGTATTGTTTATTGTAGTTTGGAATGTATTAATATGATATATTATGATTTAAGCTCAAAATGCGTATTCGCATTAATTCTATATGAATATTATACTAACAGTTCTATGCTTTTATTTTCGAATGTCCAAAAATCGCTTTATAATTTTTAATTAATACCATATACCCATAGAAATTATGTTTTTTGTAGGTTTTTTTTTACAACAGTATAAAAAGTTGTCTAATACAATGCAAAAGTAATTAGTAATAAGCCCAGTGGAATTGCTTTTTATTATACTTACACATTTGTGTAAACGTTTCACATAATTTCGTTTACTATTTTTTTAAATTAAATATTTTACACTTTATTTTTTATTCGCTTGAAGGGAGTTTTAGCATTCATATAACAATGTTTTATTCTACTGAAATGCAATGTAAAATGGTGGAAGGGTTTTTATTTCCATAATTTAACCATTGATTCTGAATCAATAAAAATAAATAAATGTTCATCGGTTTTTACGTCATATATATATATATATCTGTGGGGAGCTGTTTTTAGGCTTTTTCATGTATTAAATTTAATAATTTTATTGTTATCGTTAAGTTGTAACAATTATTGTTTATTACATTAAAATAAATTTAAATTTTATATTTTTTATCATAAATACAACAAGTTCATATATTATTCAAAGTATTTGGATAAGAATAATTTACTGGAAGTGGTTAGCAATGTTAAATTTAGGTAGTAGTGAATGGTATTTCATATTTATATGTTTCGAAGTATCTTGATTTTATCAATTTTAGTAATCGTCAAATATATTCTCATTTTTTATAAGTCGTGATAAGTTTATAAATTCGCTGTTTTGTAATATGTTGGAAGAGTTTCAATATCATTGAATACTTTATATTATTTATAGTTGGCCTATCATCGTTATTATCTAAATATACTTTATTTATTATACTGTATACATATCTGAAAATAATAAGACTAGACATTTTTATCTGCAGTGTAATCACTGTTATGTACTTATGAAAGTTATACATAACTACAACAGTTACAAGTAGAGATATTGCTTAAAATTAGAATAGAGCCAGTCGGATTAGAGCAGTGAAAATGTCAATGTAGTAGACATTATGTAAGAAAGCACCGAGTCTATAATCATTCGCATAAGATTTAATTAATATATAAGCTTATAAAACTTTATCAGGATGACGTACATATACTCGTATGAGTATGGTTTTTAGTCTCAGAAATTAATAATTAAAACCTGCAGTGTATATTCCGAAGGTAGATGTACTTTGTGTCTTTGTGGAACCTAAAAACATTACGGATTTAAAATTATCATTCGAATGAGTTGGGAAATAATGAATCGAATATATTTTAGTCTTGTGGCAAATATCAGGAAACGAGTCTTAATCATGTCACTTGTATACACACGCCACGGCGTCACGCTAATACTCATTTTAATAATAATTAAGTGGGACGAATAAATACTTATTAATAACAGCGAATTATTTGGGCTTTAGGTACGGATTATTAAATATAAGGTATAAACACTTCCATATTTCGTATTATTTTGATGTAAATATTCGTATTTACTTACCAATTATTATTAATAACATTCATTTCGGTTTAAAATAAGAAAGCACTACCGAATGGTTCGAGGCTCGATACAATAAATTTTTTTCCATCAAAACAAATTTTTTATTAAATACGGTGTACACTGACGTTATATTTCTTGCAGAAAGTTTAATCATGCTGTTTAAAATACATTTTTATTGTTAAAATATTTTTCCATACTATTTGTGTCTTGGAGGTTGGTGTTTGTGTTTATAAATAAAATATAATTATTACCTCTCGTATTTGGTGGAGTTAAATACCAAGAAAAACGAAATTGAATTTTAAATGTTCATATTTTTTTTTATTTTGATTTTTTTTATAGTTTGACAGCATAACGCTTTCGAAGCCAAACGCTTTATAGTTCCTCGAATAACGCATATAATAATGCACCGAATATTAAAAAGCATCGTTGAATTGTATACGCACATCGATCAAATTGGTCATCCATATTTCTCACTCGAATCTTTTGTAAAGTTCAACTAAAAAAAAAAAAAAACCAACCTTTGTAATGTATATGATGTATATAAATTATACAATATGTATATTATGTTTTCGAATTACATGTTAGACGCAGCGCACACTCGAATACTCTTGCAGGATCCAATTTAGGCGGAGCATTTAAAGAAATGGAAATGATTGCATTAAAAAAAAAAAACCTTAGTGTTTTCTTTACAATGCAATTTGTCCGCCGACGGCGAAAACGTATACAAGCGCACAGATTGTGTACACGTGTGCGTCGTGTGTGTGCGCGCGTGCGTGTGTGTTTGCGCAAGTGTGTGGTGTGGCTGCAACAATTTGTTTACGTTTGCCGCCCGGGTCGACGGCGACTGTCTATCGTTAGTAGTCGCCCCCCCCCGTGCCCTCTCCGCCACCGACGGAAAGAGCCGGGTAGTTGGCAAAGGCGGTGGCGCAAAGTCGTGTAATCTTTTTCAAGAGGTTTCCTTATTACATATCTCTGCCCGCGTTCCCCCGGCGAACTATTTATTTATTTTTTTTTTTTTCGTCTTTCCCCGACGTCCCCCGCCCCCGCCGACAAAGCCATTGTTTTTATTATGACGATAAAACATCGCCACAATATCGCCCCGACGGGGGGTGGTGTGACGCCGGCGGTGGGGCGGTGATGACGGCGGCGGACGGGCTAGGCGTAGCGAGGAGAACCCAGTCGTTCGGATTATGCATTATACGCGATAAACCGTCGTAGGTTTTTTATTCTTTTTTCCTTCAAACTTTTCTCTTCCCTCCGCGCGGTACACGTGCAGGTGGCCCCACGTCGTATAGCAATGTACGGTCGCGTGTGTGTCTTTTCCGTTTTTCGACTTTCGGCTCTTATGCGTGTCGTACCCGTCCTGTAAGTCGGCGTTTTACCGATCGTTTCTCGGGGTATTAATTTTTTCCCGAACGCAACAATACGCCGGGGTTCCGCTAACGCGCTTCGAGCGAAACCTAATTCGTTCGCAAAACGTTCGCGCACTCGATATATACGTATTACACAGAACTCGACGGGACCGAGAAATGACCTGTTCGAGGTTAAAAAAATCCGTGTAAACCGATACGTTTACTCGTAATACGACCCATACTTTATTTATACTTACACGAATGAATTCGCGTCATCAGAGAAGGTTGGATCAAAAACGCGCACATTATCAATTACATATAATAAATATTAAACACACGGTAAATTGTATTATGCATATGAGAATTATACATGTGAAATTATTTTTTTGTTGCTTTTAAGTGACTAAATTACCACTCACGTCAGAGTAATGGACGGTTTTAAAAAATCGGTGATGGGTCTTCAGTTGTTCCGAGCCAGTAGCACTGCAGCGTAAAACGACTGTCAATCTTTCTTTACTCTTTGCAACTACACATGTGACTACTTCACTCCTCTAAAATCCGATGAACGGTCGGGCAACAAATTATAAAAAACACCGGTCTCGTCGATATTAAAATTATAAGAGGGATAAGATAAGGCATCGATAAAAATCACTTGGCTCCAATTAAGATTAAACGATATGCTTGTGATGAAATGAAAATAGAAAATGGAATTTTTCCGTTCGTGCTAATCAACAAAATGACATTATGGTTACTACATTTTGTTCGAGAAAATCGAAAAAAACCTATTTTAATGTGGCGGGTCTTTTCGGGACCGAAAAGTTGGTTCGCGTTGTCCAATAATACCGAGTCCGTGTTAACGAGGGAGTACGCTGTACATAATAGTTTCAGCTGTTTGTGCACTGAGGCACGCGTACGCGCGGTAAAACGATGTGCGTTACGTGCGGTTCAATCGTCGTAATAAAACAATTTCGCGATTGCATATTGCATTTTCGACTCGATGCGGCGTGCGCGCCGAACAATGTTATGTACAATATTGGATGCAGTTGGACGATGGGGATTGAAAATGCGGTTTGAAAACAGTTTTTTTCATACGGAATATTCCGACGCGTCATCATCGCATTACCATGTACGAATGCTCGCGAGACGTACCACGTAGTATTTGTATTAATAATAATATAGTTGATCTCGAAACGTTTACAGTGCGTTTGAAATATTTCCTTAAAAGACGATTCAAATGTTCTAACAGTTATTGAATCTAAAATATTCAGTTATCGAATAATCGCAATGTTTTTTTAATGTTCTTAAAAATCCATTTATAATTATATTGAATGTCTAAAACAAAACGGTAATTATCCTTAAAATTAGCTATGGTATTCGCAAGGGTTCGCGGAGCGCTTCATAAATTTAAAATAATTCTCGTAATAATTATTTAAAAAATTAACGATTATAATATTTGAAAAAATTAAAAAAGTGACTTTAAGACACTTATATACATATATACGCATGACGATATATATAAACTAATATATTATAACAGTTGTTTATAATCATATATTTTATCAGTAATGCGAACAAAGTAAAATTATGTAATTCGTAATAGCAATATGATTTGGAATGTAAAAACAGGAGCATAATCGGACTGTATACTATAATTTATAATTACGTACGCGTGATTAGTATTACATTTGTAAAACAATATCTTGTTCTTAAGTCTTGTTAAACACAATAATATAACTTTTTCTAATATCGTGTGAAATCTACTAATTACATTATATCTATGTAATGTATGCGGAGGGAGAAATATTCACGTATCTCTTGTGCTGCTATTAATTACAATTTATTACATGCTCATAGGTTAAAAGAAACTTGTACACAATAAAAATGTTTTAACATAGACTTGCCACAAATGTGCATGCGCTTATTTACATTTGTTTGTTGTGTAAATGTAACATAAACTCAACCAAACTGAAATTTAGATCCTAGTAATTTAGTATAAAACATCCGACGTGATTTATCCATTCGGTTTTGAAATAATGTTGAAAGCTTTTCAGTGCATCAACATATTTTCTTTCTTCTAGTTGAAATTGATCCACTTCAGGTTAACACGGTACAATGCAACTCCCAAGTAGGCGGGAAATACATGGTACTCGCATGTAATATTCAATTTGAAAAAACACTACGGTGAAAGATTACTTTTTCTTCGTATATAGAATATACTACTTCTATAAGTCTACATTAAATTAATTTCCAGTCACTGTAATAATCCGTACTTTTCGACTATGTTTCAATGATAAAGAGTTGTGATCTAAGTTATAGTTTAATTGATAAAATTATGACTATGTTAAGAAATTCTAAAATTTAAATTATCGAAATATCCTTTTGTTATTATAATATCTATGTATATAGTTTATGAAAAATTGGATGGAAATTTTTTTAATTGGTCTGGTTTACTCCATAGGATAATTATTTTTAATTTGAATACATACAACTTGAAGTATATTTTGAGCGCACGACCTTGGTTTAACACATACATAGTTAGTTTTCAGAATAGCAAATGTTCGTTTAAGTTTATTTACAAAAATTTTAGGATTTGGGCGATTTTATTTTTTCTCTAAAGGTAATGGGAAGTGAAAAATAATTATTCATTTTAGTGAAATTTCTGATTTATAGAGGTGTAACATAAAAATGACGGGTTCACTTAAACAGCTCGAAAAACAAAAAAAGTTTTATTTGGATAATCGTTGCAAAAAAACGTCACATCATTGTAAAACTAATAATTCTTTCACTCCACGTCCACTTGGTATCTATTGATACTGTTAAAAACGTTACAATTAACGACACTTAAATTTAATGAGAGTATAATTCAAATTGAAGTAGCGTTATTAAATAAATAACATAAGAGTGCGTAAAAATAATATTATTTTAATTTATTTGCTTGTAATAATCATAGTTAAAGAATAAAATATACAATTTTGAAGCTCTGACGAAACTTGTAAGTTCAAGTACCTTAAACTAAATTTACGATTGGCGGCCAGTGGTCGTTAAACGTTAATCAATAGGCACACAAT
Source organism: Periphyllus acericola (assembly GCA_949715065.1). Classification (NCBI taxonomy): domain Eukaryota; kingdom Metazoa; phylum Arthropoda; class Insecta; order Hemiptera; family Aphididae; genus Periphyllus; species Periphyllus acericola. The sequence goes on from OX454268.1 coordinate 7,436,993, forward strand.
GTAATTTGAATTACATTTTTTGAAAAAGATCTATTTTTTGTTATTCAAATTGACAAATTAAATTTTGTATATTTTATGGCTGAAACGATATAAGCTATTCATTCGATCAAAAAATTACCATTATTTCCGTTTATTATTTTACCTGTTCATCATTTGGTTTTATATAACTATGTAGCAACACGAGTAGAAGTAGTCAAATTTTATGTGTACCATAGTTTCTTATGATTAAAGTACCAAATGAAGAAATTAAATTAAATATTACATTTTTCTATATATTATAAAAAATGTATATAAGTGTTCACTATTTTAGGAATTTTGTTAGTCTTTGAAGTATTTCTAAATTATATAATATGAAAATTAGAACGTGTTGTAAACTATGTTTCACTTAGTTTTGTTTTGAAATATAAACTAAACAAACGTTTCGTTCGTGAACACACATTAAAAAAGAAACGGTTAAAACGTTAATGTCCATTTAAAATAGCGAGGGACCATGTACAAGAGTATACCGTAAACAAAACGTATAATAGAGTTAAAAAGCTTAGCTGTTTGTTTGACATACAGGAATACTACAGGATGATTTTTCAACGAGCTCACCCTATTTTTTTCCCGTAAAATTGCTTAAATTAATTAAATTTTTAACATTTCCCATGAGATCTTTGTTCTTTACAAGCGTCGTTTGCGGACAAATAAAGCTTATATACCGAGTTGTAATTTTCGCGTGGATTTTGATGCGTCCTTTAGGTTAAAAAATATGCCTACGGTAAATTATATGATCGATCTAAAAACAGATAAAAATGTATCTCCTTCTCCGTTTTTTCTGTCCAATCTTTTAATAACTTAAATAAGTAGTAAGCCGCACATTTTACCGATGAATGTACTCGACTAGATTCTTAAGAAAATTGTTTTTTTTTGGGAAAGAAAATTAAAATCCTAGGTTGCCGAATGAAAATCAATAGCTGATTATACTTATATTATAAAAAAAAAACAAATGTACCCATTAGATAGGGGATGGAAATAATTTAAGTATTATAAAAATAATTTAGGTTCGTAAATGTTATCGTACAAGAGTTATTTATTAAACTTTTATCATAATGCGTACAATCTGTAGTTATTATTGCAATAAGTATGCCTGCGAAAAATATTATATAGCTTGATATATATATATATATATATATATATATATATATATATGAACGATAAAAGCAGCCACCCCATGGCGATACTTTATAATCTGATTAGGTTAAATTTGATATATGTTTTTACCTATTACTATTATACATTTGGTTAATTGACATTTAAATCTGTACAGGAATTAAATCACGAATCGTTCAAACGTTCACGAACAGTCCAACCACGATAATTCAATACCATAATAGAGGGATGAAAGTTACCTATCTCGGGGAAAATTAACATTAAAATATATTTTATAGAGGACCCTAAGTGTAAGCAATCGAGGTTCGAGTATCGCGACTCGACCGTATATATTCATACCGTGGTCTTGATTCGCGTTATACGGATCTAGAGTTAGCCGCATCGATTAAAGACAATAGTATTTTGTTAAAACAATATTGTACATACCTGCGCGTATCGAGTACAGTAATGATAGCGATAATAATAATAATAATATTACAATAGCGGTTTATGACGATAATTATTATATAACACAACAATGTCGAATAGCTGGTTATACGCATTCTATATCTAGTCCATCTCCATATCCCTGTCTATTCATATATAATATATATATATATTTGAATATATAAGTACATATATATATATTACAGTATACCGCATATACACACACGCATCGGGTCCTGCAATAGCGTAGTAGGATATACATATTACATGTACACACACACATACACACGTATATACGCACAAAGGATCGGCAATATTTTCACACGGTGCAATAACCCGTTGAACCGTGGCCCGTTTCTGTCACGGCAAGATAAAGATATTTTAAGTATATAATAATATATACGATCTCGACCTTTTATCACGATTGCGATCCACGCATATACCTACGTATAATACTGCGCGAGTGTATACACAAAGCGCCGACGGTATTCCGCGTTCTGTGCCGTTATTTCTTTGGAAACGTGCACCGCCGCCGGGAGAATCCGTGGAGGTAAAAATTAAACATCACACCCGTTTCCATATAATGTATAGTGTAAGCTTATTATCATATTTTATTATACACGGCGGCGGTGGTGTATAGTATTTATTCACTTCGACGAAGTGCACTCTAGTTAAGTACGTTACTGAAAAGAAGAGAACAGATTTTCACCCCTTCCTCTCGATCTATCCTTCTCTCTCACCCTCACTCTCTCTATCTCTCTCTCTCTCTCGCGTGACGTGTATACTTACCTATGTATATATATATATTTTTTTTAGAACACCACAGATTTCTGGTCACGTTGACGTCCGTTCGCTTTTACCCCCGTCCCGTTTCGAGAGCTGTTTGACGAATGATGTTTCGCGGTGTACGTTTTTATTTTTTATTTCCGCCCTCCCACCCCCCTACCACCCCTCACGCACTTCCCTTTTCAACCCGCCCCGGCTACTTTGGGCGCGATGTGTTCCATTAGGCGACTGCCGCCGTGTATAATGTATGTATTATGCAGTACACGGCTCGGGCGGGTATATAGTATATATATATATATATATATATATATATATATATATATATATATATATATATATATATATATATATATATATATAATATATATTTTATATAAACGTATATAATGCCGCGATGGATACGCGCGCACCACTTTAACGCGCATCAATCCGCCGAACGACGAGTGAACTTTCCGCACACTATGTGTACTACAACATAATATGTACCTATGTGTATATTGCAGCGTGCGCACACATGAACGTCGGTACTGGTCCGGGATTATATAGATAATCAATTTTTTTTTTCCATGTATACACAAGCTTACGTATTACGCGTGTAGAGTGTTTATCCGTTTTTTCCTCCATCCCTTCTTCCTTGACTGCGGTGCATTCTTTACATTGTCCCATCATTTTTGTTCTGCTATGTTTCATTCGAGATCCAGCTATTAATTTCCGCCTGAAAATTACGTAAACAAAAATCTGATAGAAACGGTCTGTCTTACATAAAAAAAATTACATTTACAACAATTCCATTTTAGTTTAAAAAATAGTTAACTTACTGAATAACTCCGGAAGAATGGGGCATGGAATCTTAAAACATACGAGTACAAATAAAAAATGTTTACTTTGAATTTAGGCAATAGAAAACATAGAAATATAAAACCAATTCATATATACGTATTAATTGTACACAGATGTATATTATTATCCGGCAGGAATCATGATTAGAAAAACATTAGTTAGGTGCATGAATAGCTTCTTTTTTTTATTCAAAGAAATTTAGGCTTAAACAATGAAGCTAATAGCCCAACATGGAATTTTACACGGTTTCCTAAGTTTAGGTGTTACATTATATAAAACTTATAAGGGTTACAATTTTTTAATGATATTTATGGTACTTAAAAAATGTATGATTCTCATTGTTTTGTTTTCATCGAGCGCTTCTGCTACGATGGGTGTTGGTATATTGAGCTTGTATAGCTTTTATCCGAGGCGAAAACGATGAAAAACCATGTATTAGCGGTTCGCACAGTGTCGGTGCGCATTGTGTACGTTGTTATCGCTGTACGCGATGTGTTCCAGATTCGCCGTGTAGTTTTATGCTACTTTATATTAAGTTTTCCCGAATAGGTTTATGATACGGACGTGCAATATGGACTCGTTCAATTTTGTACTTGGCAGCGACGAGAAAAACATTGGGCTCCTGTACACACGTGCGTACGTCGCGTATAAGTATTCATCACCTGTGCGCGAAAACGTTTCGTTAGATTGTGCGTTTCGACGGCATTATTACGTTATCATGGACTTTGTGAAATCATTTTACTCGCCATACACGGGATGGACAGAGCCTCACCTAACCCGCAGAGGCGCATACTCTCAACTCCGTTTTGGTTACGTTCTGTGCCGTTGTTAAATATCTAACGGATGCTGCGATAGTACAGGATTGTACTTTTACAATTTGCGTTTTTCATGATTTTTAACTGGAAATTCCACTTGGCCCGCGGATGATTCTCCGATAAAATAATTATCAAACCGTTCATCGTTATAGTGATCCGAGGAACCCGCTACTCGTGCCCACTACATAACGCCAGTAACGTGTTGGCACACTGATTATTTGCTGACTGTCTAGCAGTCACAACTCGCAACATCAACGTGCGCGCTCAACGAGTCAGGACTATATTACAGGCACGCGTTAGCCGTTTGTATTTACGACCAGTTTGATAGCGGTGTGTCTCGTAAAGCAGTACAAGACTGAAGATAAAACACATTATTATACATAATTTCGGTTGAACGTATAGAGGAGTTCCGCTACAAACCGTTTATCGTACGAAAATACCTAACGATCGGTGTGAAAATAGAATTAATAGAATTTTTTAGCGAACATCTAAAAAAGTTTAAATTAATCGTAAGGTAGGTACTAAAAAATGTTATAGTTAATACATATATCTTAACAGTAATTAAAGGTTTTACGATTCAATTAAAATTTACTGCAGTTTTTTTTAACTTATTATCAACAAAAAGAGCAAAAGTTGCAAGTACCCGTGTAAAAAAAAAGCGTGAAATCAATTATTCTGTTTAACATTGTCTACGTCTACCGATGTAGATGAACATTTTAGTTTATTTAAGGACTTTTTTACATTTTAAATGATCAAAACACTTTAGGCCAGTACATCGCCAACATTTAAATTAGACCAATAGGTATAAGATCTAACCCAACTTAACCTAACCAATAGGTATAAGAATAAAAACGTCCAGTAAAGTTATTCACATTTTAACTTTAAATCGAATTTATATATCCAATACGCGTTATTAAAAAGAGATTAATTTTCAAAAAGGTTGATAGGTAGTATTAAAGTACTAAAAAAAGTATCATTTGATATGATTTAATAAAATAAATTCTCTCTACTACTAAGACAACTTGACGTGTGTTATTTGATTTGCTCTGTACTGTTATCGAATTCTACCACACTGGAGAAATACAATTTTTTGTAATTCATTTTAATGTTATTTTCTTACTCATTTATTATTTGTCGTTATTTTGAAAGTGACAAGCAATCTACTTTGATATTATGGCGATAATTTATTCAGTTAACATTATTTATGTGCTTCAATATACGTATTGGAATAATTACGGTCTGTATTTTAAGTAATCATAATTCAAGCTTTCAAGAAACAAGTTCGTAAACTTATGAAAACATGTGCACTTATGTGTTACTTTTATGGAGTGATTATATTTCTATAGTTAATTATGATAGTGTCACCCAATAATTTTGATAATTATTAACAATGTATTCTTATCGCATATTGTAGTATAATATATATTATTCTAAATTTGTGAAAAATAGTAATGATATATAACACGCAGTTTTGCTGAGACATAAAAGTTTTTTATGAAATTAAAATACATATAATTAATGGAATTTTAGTAAAAATGATTTCATGAGTATTAAGAAACGTTTACGGTGCATTTTTTCAATGGCCACAATAATATTAAATATGTAGCTACTAACTGTAGGTATGCATATATTATATGGCTTTACATTAAATGGTATTATTTTTTTTTTCTGCACTTTATAACGTTATGACGCACAGGGATATTTATGACTTAACCTGTGCGTAAAGTTTTTTTTCCACATGTTTTTTAATTTAAACGCATAATAATTCTTCTCTATCATAACACATTTTCAAATTTATAATTGTAGTAACTATACGTATATAAAAGCGGTCTTAAAAAGTTTTTTAAATACTCGAATTCGTTTAAAAATTAAATTTTGATTTATAAATAATAAAATGCAATATTTTACGTTTAAAATTGAAATTTTAAGTAGTCAGCTTGATTCTCGTTTCGTAAAAATAAAAGGTACAAGTTACTTACAATGACTTGGCGTTCAGGTGAGCACGTGCGATATGTAATTCCGCAAGAACAAACTGTACCACTCGGCTATATCGCGTGGTAAATTAAATTTAGTATTTCGAGTGGAAATCGTTTGACGCTTTTAACGAGCGTTGCAAGTAAATAGTTTTTGTGACATCGACAATTATTATTCTAAAGCGCGGTGTCAAAAGAGGCGTTTTTCCACCGGGCATTTTCATTATTTCGAAGAAACATACCTATATATATAGGTATCATCGTTATCGTTTATTCTTATTCATTTGTAGTCTACAATCTGCTTAATAGATATACATATCACGTTATCATACGCTCAAGCAGCTAGTTGTTGGGCAGATACAAGCGAACCGGCACGGTGAAAAACGACATATGGTCTACGACAGTGGCGTACGCAGGATTTTTCAAGGGGGGGAGGGCTTGATATTAAATATTTACTCAGTTCCGACATTTGGTTTAAAAGAATATATAACGATACTAAATTGTTAAAAATATATATGAAAAAAAAAACTATTATATTCAATCGTAAAAATAATAAGCAATAGACGATAAATAAAAATTTTATTTTGTTCAATCTATGGGTGGGATATATGAAAATGTTTGTATCACTTTAAATTTCGAAAATTCTTCTTTTTTATTAATGTTGTTAATTTAATACGTAAGAAAACAGTACTACGGGTCATGTGGGGGGGGGCTTCAGCCTCTTAGTCCTCTCTCCCTGCGTATGCCCTTGGTCTACGAGTATATATACTATACGTATTACTTGCTCGTGAAAGGTCAGTTAAATCAGTTGAAGTTATTGGATCTTGAGATTCATTGTTTGCACAATCATATTATACGCGTATATTATAATGCACAGAGAACAAAAACGTGCCACAACCGACTCTCGTCCTGCCTTACCACTGTTATTACTGTTGTTGTTATTATTATTATTACCACCATCGTGCGGGTCTGACTGCTGCGCTATCCTATTACACGACGATGTTCCGTGCGCATTACGCGCCGGGCCCCCAGAACGATAATAATTTCGGACTTGCAATTTCGCACGGGGTCGGAAAACCTCGGTCCGCTTTGCTAGCGGAGTCGATAAGAGAGGCTTTGTACTCCGTCCGACGAGAGGCATAAAAGAAAGGGGAGGAATCGTATCAATACATATAGCGTTATCGTCTAAAGATTTATAGGCGTTATATTCCATATGTATTTCCATAAAACGACCGTTTTCGCGGCAACCGCGCCGGACTATAATATAACTGGCACAGGGGTGAAACCGTTTACTGCGGCCGAGAGCAGCGCGCAGCCAGTCATATAACAGTATTATGTACATGCGCGCGTATAAATATATTTATATATGGATTTCGTCTTTATTTCTTTCTTACATCTTTTTTTTCTTTTCAATAATTTTCCAAACGAATTTCACTTCTCTCCCGGTCGTACCTACGCGCTCTTGTGCGAATATCATATTATACGCGCTTCCATTCGTCCTCGCCGCAGCACCGAATTTACACCACTCACTCTTGGTCACATATATCTCGCGATCGTGCCGTGCACCGTCCACTTGCAAACAGACGCGATGTCGTAGCGATATAGTACTGTATAGTAGCGACCCACACACACACACACACACACACACCAGCAGTATTGTGCTTTGTCATTTAATATTTGGATATTGACTTTTAGGCTCGTACGTGCCGTCAAAAATCTTTCTATACCCACCCTCCCAACCACCGACCGAATCGTTCTTATATTTCCACGAAAACATCTTAGGCTTAGTACTGTATACATCAATATAGCGTTTTGTGGTTCTTAACCTGCGATACTTTGCGTCGTAAATTATGAGTGAAATCAACTATAGTTTATATTCTAGTAAAATCATAACGTCGCAAAAACCTTTTTTTCCCGTGAGCGAATGAAAATGTACCATTTTCTTCTGCGTTTTTCATTTTGTGATCATTGTCATGGAGTTCACAAAAACATTGATAGTTATTACGTACCACTTAAATGTTATTTAAAATAAACTTACGTCAATAGTATAATATACTCTATGCAGAGAACAAAAAATCTATATATAGGTATATAATTAAAATTTCACACACCCACACGTTCACTCACTCACTGATCAGCGTTAAGGCAAAACCACCGTACCGATTCGTTCGACATTTTCAGTGAATGTACTTATTACTACGGATAGGTGCAGTAAGAAAAGATTTTTCGAAAATCGCCTATTTAAGGGTCGAGACCGTTCTGGACTTTGGTCTGGATGTATACACGTTTTCAAGTTTTTGTTACCTTGGAAATATTTTTTTTTAATGAATTTTTATGTGATTTTAATATACATAATTGCCGATTGATCGGTAAATGAAATAATAAGTAAATACATAAAAACAGGTATCATTGAAATATAGGATTTTTCAACTTTAAAATTACATTAAAACAGTTATATTGCACCAACATAACAGTAAAATGTCTCCCAGAAAATTCGACTAGTATTAAATTTAGTTTTTTATTGTAAAACATAAACTAAACAGTTACGATACGATATCAAACGTTGTTGACGTTATTGTGGTTATTGATATCGATGTTAATTTTTATTTTAAATACTGTAAAACAATATAAACAAAACGCTTGACTACGTTTTGATTGAAATAAAGCTAATAATGTTTGAACTACTATTTGTTCATTTGATATTAATAAATTTATGACTTTCAAATTGTCTTAGATGCAGGAAAAATGGTCGTTATAAACTTAATGAATCGATCAAAAAAATGGATTAAAAACAGATTGACAAAAATATTTTAGGTGATGGTTAAAAAACTTAAATCAATATAATATATACCGATGGTACAGACGTATAAAGACAAAAGTAATTGAAGTAAAATAATAAATAATCATCTTACATTTCGTGGTACTTTTTGGATAAATTCAGAACATTTGAAATTGGATCGTGAATACTTTGTATGATAATATTATGGTTAAAAATTCATCGATTTCTAAATTTTTTTTTTCTTACGAAGGACGTATTAGTGAACAACTAATTATTTCATCAGTTAAATGGTTGAAAAGATAGTGTGGATTTCTGAGATGCAATTTAATAATAATGTGAGTCCGTGAGGCTTGATTATTTGTGTACTCGTTATGATCATAAGCTGTGCATAGGGATATCGGTAATATTTTTGTACGCTCCGTTCTTATACTGATTTATTTCACAAGAAGTCCGTCGACATTCTTCAAACCGTCGAGACGATTGTAAATAATCTTATCCAATAAAATAACATATCTTAACGATATTAATGACTAACTTAAATTATCTTAGCGATCAGTTACTAGGGTGCATCGGTCGCGCGTTTGACCACGACGTGTGGGTTCGATTTCCAGGCATAGTGAAAAAATGCTACCGCAATCAATTCCCATGACTCTCGTACCGTAGTCCGACTGCATACCGCGTCACCCCTCGTACTTGCACCACTTGGAATAATGCGAGCTCGTATCATAGTGGAGTGCCAGTAATCTCCAAATCGTCTACGTTCAAATATTTGCAACGCATATTGGTCCCTGGTCGTCTCGACCGTACAACACGTTCTTCGGCTCTTCGCTTCACCCGAAATCTAAAACCAAACATACCGTTTGGCGTAAACAACTTTTAAAAATTCCAATCGTTTCGTTTCATATATTTCTCCTTCCTATTATTTCAACTTTGTACTTTTAAACACTGCCGATATCACATATGTCGCATGTTGATCGTAACGTTATTTCAAATTAACCAATACAAATTTATTTCAACGTTTATTGGTAAACTAATGCACGGTGTACAATACACCTTGGATCATATATTCTTATAGCTCGTTTTTGATTTTTGAACTGATCACACAACACGTCATAGCCAATTTTGGGTCGGTAAATTACTATAATATATTATAATTTATTTACTATTTAAAAGATTTTAATTATAAACGTCATGGTATAAAGTTTATTTTGTACCGTGCATGTTTGTATAGGATACCATTTTTATTTCTTGTAATACATGTATCAATATTGTATGACAACGTACTGCGTTAATTATTATGAATAAATTGTTAAAAAAAAAAAACGATGTATAAAAATGTGGGTGATGGTGTGTTATAGTTTACTTAATGTCTATAATGCGATTTTATACTGCGAGTGGTTACAATGACATGCAATGAAGCTTATCTGATGAGTATATACATATTTTTGATTATATTGCGATGTATTGTGCAATATGCCATATGGTACCTACGCTGATCATTAAAATAAAAATTCCAACTAGAGTTTACGTTATTTCCATGAGGTTCTCACAATATGATAAGTATAATAATATTGTTCTCAAATAACAATCATATTTTGTGCGTACCGACCAGATATCGTACACAGTATTACATAAAAAAAATAAAATAAACTTACTACTCAAAGGAGAAGAAAAATAAATCCAGTGAAAGAAAAAAATACTATTCTTGAACTTCAGCTGCTTATTGGAACAGCGCCGTATGACCCTTATTGAATAGTTTAAGGTTTATGATCGTATAAACTCGTTCACCTCTTATCAAGTCTCTTATTAACTTTCACGTGGATTTAAAAAATCGAACTGTCATTGTGAAACCCATAATATATCTACTTGCGAGGAAAATATAATAATGAATAGAATCATATGTAATACAGTATTTAATGTTGAAACTAATGCATGTCGCTTGTTGGTTTATCAATTAAATAAATATACGGACCAAGAACGACTTTTTTAGAACAGGTATTTTTCAATATTTTTCAGATTAAATGGTTTACAGTCTCGCAGTTTAGACACGTTTATGCATTTATAATTGTATGATTTGGAAATCAATATTAATTAATAACTTATTATATCTATTAGTAGATTGTTAAAAAAAATATTTATATTCTGCTCAGGCAATAAATGTGATAAATATATCCAAAAGTAATTTCAATTTTGTCTATTTTACAATAAACATCGATCTTTGTCATCTTATTATATTTTACGTATCTTTAATTTGATATTAACCAATCAAACGCTTAAAACGATGTAAAATAATATTAAGTTTTAATTTTTTCAGCGTTAAATCAAAAGTTACCGCTTGTAGCAATTATTCATAAAACAAATGAGTAGTTAAAAATAACCACCAATGTATTTGTCGCGTATTTAATGACACATTTAGCCTATCTATAAGTTGGAAATAAATCATCAGTATTAAAATGATTTAGCTTTTACATTGGGTTATACACATTAAACTTTTATCTTTCAAGTCTTTAAATCTAGTTTTACAACGTGTAAAGACATTGGTTTGCATAATTTAATGCTGAAGTGTTTTCTCGAGATATCCGGAAATCGTATACAAAAATGATTTTATTTACATAAATACATGTTAACGATATTTATTTTTCTTGTTTAAAATGTTTACGTTTGCCATCATTATAAAGCTACTGTGAATCATATACTTACAGCGGATAAATGTAGTATATTTAGATGCAGGTACTTATCTCAATTGAACTCTCAAGGAATTTTTTATTTAAATTTATCGATACGACAACAACAACGATAATAATAATATTATTAGCACTTGGACCTAATGCAGACACAATCAACAAAATATTAAAATTCTTGAAAATATCTAGTCTTTATAACTTAATATAATAAATGTAACCCCGAGAACAATAGTAATCTGTATACAATTCTATCTGTAATTATAACTAATGGTCATTGATGCCAATGTTTAATAGATCAATAAAAAAATAAATAAAATAATATTCTCATAATCAGTGCTTGGATTTTAATGCCGTCGGAAAAAATAAAAATAATATATACCCTCTAGTAATCAAAATTTAATAATCTACAATTATTTTTTTACAGACAACAAATTAAATTTATATACTAGCTGAATAACCCGGCTTCGCTCGTGTGCAGTTATTGCCTTCTCTAAATGAAATTCTTAAATCAGATGTTTATTAATTACCTTCTTTCTTTTTTCCGTCCCCTAGCCACATTCCTAGCCACATTCCTTAAATAAACGACGTGAATTTTCAAACGAAAATAATAGCACGTAGGTTGTACAGTTAGAGTTAGTTTTATAATAATTCATAGCCGGCCCCTGTGCGCTTCGCAGCACTAAAACAAATATGCAATAAAAATCATATCATTTTGGGGCATACACAGATAAACAATTTGGAGTGCCAACTCTTGATCAGACCACGTATAGTTGCCCGTGCGAAAAACACGACTCCTCCAAATTCAAACCGCATACTTGGAGCGTTTATCCTTGTGCCTTATTGATGGACATGGCGAATGATGAATAATTAAAAAAAACCAATTTATAGAAAATAGAATTGTTGTTGTCATATTTATGTGCAGCTGTACGGTATATTTAATCAAAATTCTTCACACTCAAAATTAAAAAATTAATTAATTAACTTCAAAATTCGAAAAGTGTTATTATTATTTGGGAAATGGAAACGCAATCATTTAAAAATTCTCAATTTTATTAAATTTTCTATAAATTTATTATTATTTAATAATTATTTTCTTATTATTAAATTTTTCTCAATCTTAATTTTATTAAATAAATGCTTTCAATGTAATGCAATGAGCCGATCAATTACTGCGCAGTGCGATAATGAAATCGAATGTGGCACACGATTTGATGAAAAAAAAATGAAAAAAAAAACAAATTAATTAATTTCCATCGTAAAAAAACAATATGAATTTTACAATCCAACGTATTAAAAAACACTGACAACAACAACAACAAAAATCACACATACTGATGGATTCAATACAGCGAATGTCCAAATGCTTTCAATGTACTGCAATGAGCCGTACTGCAATTTTAACTTTTTGTCATTAAAAAAACAATATGAATTTCACAATCGTATTAAAATGCGACGAAAAAAACACACGAAAAAACACCGCATTGAAAACAAATGTTCACAAATTTTATTTCACTGTAAAGAAAGAAAAAATTAAATTTTACTTGTACGTAATTTGTTCGTAAAACGTAACTTTTAATGCCATAGACGTGCGTGCCACGGAAACAAATAATAAAAAAGAAACCACATAAAGTTTAAATATCTCTCCATGGCAAAACAATAATTGTTGAATATCGTGCGTGCATGTGTGATTAAAATTGTGCACTTAATTGTTTACAAACTCCACAGAAACCATCTACATCATCTCCATATCAATCCTAATATGCCCTGAAATTTTCGCCAAAAAATCATATTATCAGGCAGGAAAAAATGAAAAATATAGAATTACATTGAAAATCGAGACTGAAATTTAGTGCGATAATAATAAGAATGTCATTTCTATTGTTGTTTCAGATGTTATAATAATCAGTGGCAGCCTACAGTCGGGCAAAGAAGTCGATCTGAATCTTAACTCCGTTAACCAATTCAATCATGGTGAGTAAAAGTATACAATATGTCTAAGTATGGAAACGTTAATTAAGTTTGAAATGCGACCGGAATAATTTAATAAATAACACGGGGTAGACATTCGGCGGCCTACGGATGGCGGACCGTGGCGCGTAACGATTGTGTTGTAATTTCACGGTCAACCGCTCGCATAGGTTTTTTCTTCCATAAACCGAACGTTTATATACAGGGTGTACCACCGAGATTTACACAGAACTATATCTTCCGTGTTAAAAGAGATAATAAAATTCTGTTTTTTCATGAGCATCCGTGGGCAAAGGCCTGACATTAGTATGGTAAATATAAGCGTATTATAAAAGAAGTTAAAAAATTAAATTGTTATTTATACATTTTGAAGATAGCCATTCTATGAGGCTTCTTTTTCCGAAAATGTTGACGGTTCAACTTTGAATTTTCATATAACTTCTTGATTTTTAATAATTTTTCTAGCTTACGTTGCTTACAAACAATCAGTGTACTATTTACAAAATTTTAAATAATAATAATATTATCAACAAACCTTTTTGGAAAAATGACGAGGTGATAATAGTTTAAATTATTTATATATTAATTATTATTATGAAGAATAGAAAATTATAAAAAAAACATGAATCCATTGAAAACTGAATATGTAACCGCTGAAATGGTCAGAAAAAGAATCCCTATGAAATGGATATCTTCGGATTTCACAAAAGTTATAATATAAAAAGTTGATTTTTTAACTTCTTTAATTATAAAATTATACTATATAATTTACCAAATTATTTTTAAAAAAATTTCCTTTATTCAGAGATGCTTTAAAAAAAAAAAACAGAATTTGATTATTACTATTAACACACGTGATATATTGCCTAATGCAAAGCCCGGTGAGACACACTGTATATATTATAAATACGTATACACTATGTTCATGGTTTACGGTGAACTTTCGTAGGGTCGCATACCCGTTCGTCATCGGTACATTCGCACATACGGTGCGTGTGCGAGTTAAGTTATCACGCGGACGAAGGTGTCATAGGTATTTTAGAAGGGTGCGAAAAAACAATAACGTCCTTTTTGGTGACTGGAATAACGTAAGCGTCGCGTGCACGTGCGTGTGCTAGCGACTGTACGGTGACAGCGATGAAGACGATGATCGTATACAGGGCTTAGGAATACCCTCGTATCGAACTTTCCGCCTAACGGATTTCCTTGTTTTATCTAAATTAATTTTAACTAAAGGCAAAACGTTTAACAGTGTTTCAAAATTTTTATTTTTTTAATTTTCTCGTAGTATATGCAATTCGCGTATAATTTACGACGGAAAAAAAGTTTCTACTCGAAACTTTTAATGCAGATTTACTAGCCGTAAATGTGTTCACGGACAAAGAGAAAAACCTCATATTGCAACACCTATATACATCTTGCTCCGCTCTGAATCCAAAATCACTACTATTAGTTATGTAAAAATTGAACGATAATTTGTCTAGTGGTTGAATGAGTCCCGATACATCGGATTTATTACATTTAGAAGAAATGTATATGTGGATAATATTTGTCATAGAATTAGCCTCGTCGATAACTCAGACGTCACACAGTCACCGAAGGACGTTTTATACACAGCTGTCAATTGTAGGACTTCTTAACGTATTTTATAGCTTATAAATGTTTGAAATTTACTATCGATCTACACTCGGATTCGAGGACGTTTCGAAGTTAATTGCTAGATGTGTAAAGATGCGTGTGTGCTTGCGTACGTTCAGTCACGTTGACAAAGGCGGTTTATTCTTTGTGTGTGCAGAAGAAATAACGCCGTCTTTAGAGACGATAACGGGATGTAGAAGGGAGACGTGCGAATAAGGAAACATTTATTGTGTACATACATGTTTGTGCTCATGTGTGCGACGATGACGACGACGATAGCCGGAGAAAGATACGGAGAAAGATGTATAGACACATGGATAGAGAGATGGACTCTAGAGAACAGAGAAAGAAAGTGAGTGAGAGAGAGAGGGAGAGGAAAGATTGTGTTCGTGGGGTCGAGAGCAAAGGGATGAAGAAGAACCGAACTTAAAACACGATAAATCTAGTGGTGTTGGACACGGGGGCGCACGAGCGTCACGCCGACGCAGGAAAGGGGTAGCGGGACTTGTATTTTACCTGTGCAAAGTCCCTAGTCCCGCGACCTACCACCCGGCCGCACTTGCCACCCCGTCCAGTCCGTAGACCGGCTGCACGACCGGGCCGGGCGCGCGCGCTCGCGTCCCTCAAGACTTAAGTCGATCCTTCCGTTTCCGACCCTCGAGCCCAATGAATATCTTCGCGTTCGGCCACCATAACTACCCCTCTCAGAGATAACGGTTTAATTAAGTAATAATTTAACACGTAGCACCAGCAGCCGACCGAGTATTGTACACACGCGCGCGCGCGCGCGCACACACACACACACACACACACACACACACACACACGTACACACACGTACACACGTACACACACTCACGTACAAAAGCGCAACATTTATACGCATTGTGCACAATAGCCGCTGCTGCTGGTGTTCGGGGTTCCAACAATGTCACGTACCCAATAGCGTAGATTACGACGCAATGGTGTAGTAATTCCGTCATGCAAACAGATTGAGCCGCGGTCTTGCGTTGCGTGCAGGTAACGAAGGGGTGGTTGGGTGGTTAGGTCGTGGCCTCTGCTGCTGCCGTTATTGTCGGAGAAGACTCGTGCCAATGTAGAATATACGTAGAACATTATAATAAAATGATTACCGATAAAAAATGAAATATAAGTCTGAAACGGGATTTCACAATACATAATTTATATTTTATATATCGATTGCCGATTGTACACCCGCTGTACACATCCACTTTTGATTTGGTAATGATGATAGTTGCTCGCAGCGTTCGTTAAAGGTGAATATCGCACGAACAATGCGCGACGATCTGCTACCGCGCGCTGTGTGCAATCGTACTATTCGTACTCGTTTCGTAAGTTAGACATAATACAATATCATAATAATATGTTATTATTTTAAGTCTCACGTTGCTTTAATGAATGCCGAAACGACGTATTGTCGCACGCTTCACGTGAGTTTATACCGTGTTACGACGACTCGAGATGAGACGATATGTGTTTCAAATTTTCTTTTTCTTCCTCTGACACGTGATGAATACAGTATTTACTTTCGATTATTTCGTATTCGTCGTCCACACTGTTGTGCACGATATTCGCTTTTTCACTGGTCTAATAAAAACTAAAATCTAACGACTTTCGACTATATAATCATATTTTAACGATTCGTTTAACTATATAATGTGCATATGAAACATCAGAAACATCAAAAAAAATTTACTAAAAATACACATCTGGAGAATCATGTTATTTGGATGCGAAACATGAACTGTTACAAATGAAGAATGGAGGCATTCGAAATGTGGTGCTACAGGAGGATAGAAAATAAAAGTTGGACTGATAGAAAATTCAAATGAAGAAGTTTTAGTAAGGGTATCTGAGAGGAAATCAATATGGAATAGTATGCAGAAAAGGCGAAATTAATTAACTGGTCATATTATTTTAAGACACGATGGGCTGCTATTATTGATCTTAGAAGGAATAATTTATAGAAGGAATCATAGAGGAAGACCAAGATTGCAATACATATGTCAGATACTAGAAGATCAAGGATATAATTCATATTATGAGCTGAAGAGGAGGGTTAGTGATATACAAACATATTAGTTGCTGCAAACCTATCATTAGATTAATTACTGCAGAGAAAGAGAGAGATGTGCATTTGAAATGTACATAATACCAATTAAAAACTTAAAAGAAATTACAAATTATACTATATCGTAGTTATAATATTTTAAATTTTCTTTAAACTTAGTCACGGAAAGATGATTTTTCATTTAACAATTTGTGAAAAACTTACGATTTTTAAATAGTCAAAAAATATGGTGCTTACAGAGTCGTCCCGTAAGGAACACTGGAAGATAATTTTTTTAATTTCTGAACATTTTCCCGAATAATTAAGAATACAGAAAAAATATTGCAAAATATTTCAAATGTAATTGCGAAATTCAGTTATGTTATGTTAGTGGTAAGATATATATTTATTCCAGAAAAAAAAGAAAAACGTTTGTTCTAGGAAGATTAATTATTCACTGCATTAATTTAGTTTTTGAATAGTTGGAGTAGTTAATTTTACGTTTTGCAAACGAGAAAATTTGTATAAAATGAGATTTGTGATAATTTGTTTGAATGAATTAACTATACAGATTCTAAACCATATAATAAACACATTTGTTGGTCACAGAAACATTATCCTAATAATCCGTGTTAACTTATGTAGCTTACATGCCGTACTACATTATATGACCTGCCTTAAAAAGTTTGCCGTGTTTTTCATAATTCCTACGTACAAAGCGATTAATAAATATAAAACTATAGTATAACTGTAAAAAAAAAAAAATGTTTCGCAATACCTTAATTATTATTAATGTTCATTTAATAGTTGGTATTCATATTATAGTTGTAATAAACAATTTCACGTAAAACGTTCATTTGAAAATCATTACAATTTATTAGTTGTGTATTTTGTATTTTGTCGATGATAATTTTTGTGTTGAAACATAAAATTGAATTTCGGTATTTTGATATTTTGAATTAATTATGATAAACGTGTATTCTCGAAATAGATGGATTAACTGTCAATGAGGTGAACTATAAATTAAATTACTTGCTCAAAGTCATAAAATTTGTAGCCCGCAATGTTATTGTTTATTCGATTGTAATAACTTATTACAGCAGAATGTATCCATTTGTGTTTTATCATTGTATTTTCATTATTAATGCGTTTAATCTAGAAATTACAATATAATCAACTTATGGTGTTCTACAATATTGATTGAAAACCTTTTGTTCCCATCGCAGTTATACTTAGGGGGCAATGTATACAGAAATTTAGATGTGGCCAGGCGTCTACTTAAAAAAAATCGCGCTTTGCATTTCGTTTCATTCAATAGGCGAAAGAAATCGTGTCCATAATTCGATTTGATCAAAGAAACTTATTTTGTGGAGTATAAACTTCACAGTTGATAAATATATTTCAACAAGCCAATTTTATATCCACGTAATTATTGCTAATAAATATTGAAATTACTTTTGAAAACGGGTTTTTATATTTTATATTCAAACAGGTACAGGCACTTGTAAATGGTTATTAATAATGGTTTATCCATTTCTGCTCGTATACTTAGTACTTATTACTTACTTCGTAGTAGTTTATACTGATGTTGATGTAAAACCATCAATGGAATTAGTAAAAATCAGTCAAATACGTTTTAAAAGTATTTACAAATGTGTAAAGATGCGATTGCCATGCGTTAAGGATGTCATTTCGGTCCCCATTCACAAACTGAAGGGGCTCGTTATAAGTTGGTTGACATGCACAATAGACTTGCACCTATATAACTCCGATAAGTTTATCAATCCATGTATACATTATATACACGTATAGTGTATACATATTGTACATGTGTGTATGTGTGTGTGTGTGTTGAACATGGATCCTAACTACGTTTCACAGTACGTAATTTATGCGGAAGTTTTGTTAGGGGTAGTTAAAGAGTGGCTAGTGATAAATCAGTGTCTGCGGAGGTTAGTGCGAGGGAATTCGTGGGAAGGAGAAACCCCGTATTCTCGTTTGACGTCTAAAACTGTCCGTCCGGGCTTTTAATACCGCTAACTGTGTTCACGGATTACGGCAAGTTTACACTTGTCCCAATATATATATATATATATATATATATATATATATATATTTATTTATTTCTATATATATATATAAATAAACACACGCAATTCACCCAATCCATCCGACGGAATTGCCGTTCTTCCACCGCCAACGTCCTAAATTCTCGTATTATCACAGCACAAAACCACATAAACATAAAATTACTACACCGTAGTTTTATGTGTTTTTTGATAACATTCCTTAACAATCAAATCCGTTGTTATTCGTAATATATACGAACACTTATTACATTTTCCTTATAAAATAATGTAGAAGCTGACAACGTGTTGAATATTTTTAATAATACGTTGTAACGAATCTTGGCTAAGCACAGCTACGCAGTAAAATTTTATAAAAAGGTTAATTTTACAAATGGGATCTACGTTTTATATATTGTTTACATTCACAATTATTTTTTTCTGATCTTTAAAATGTCTAGAGGTTTCTAAAACAAAAACAATCTTGTAACAATTATAACGTGACTATTATGTTGTTTATTTTAATTTATGTATATTTGTAGAGACATCTTATTTTCGTTGGAAGTTTTTTTTCTGTTCAATGCCACTTATGTGGAAATGGTTGTATTTTCAAATTATATCGATATCGGACACTATTCGATTGCATCTCCGATTTCACTTTTACTTAAATAGTCATATTATGCCTGACAGTTTGTCTACGTGTATTACTAAAATATTAACATTTAAAAGACAGTTTTTTATACTTCTAATTGGTCACATATTTTAACAATGAATTAAATAATTCGAACATTTTTTAACTGACAAATCGCTGATTATATTCGTTATAATTTAATCGATTATAAATGATTTATAATTGAAATCTTTTGTCGGGTATCATTAATTAGTTGAAAAAAAAAACATTGAAACTTATATCAGAAAGAAGTTTATTATAACATTATGGTTTAATACTTTTTCGTTTTTTTTATCAATATTGTATCCTAAAAAAATAAAACTTTGAAAAATGTAATTAAATATTTTATCAGATTTCTAATTATTTATTTATACAATTTGTATTTATGTTTTCTTAATTAAATAACATTTATAACAATGTCCCTAATCGCTTTATACATTTTAAAAAATGCAGAACGAAAATATTTTAATTCAAATCGACTTTTGATGTATTCCATTTTAAATCGTATGTAAATAAGACGAGTTTTTTAAATTAAGTTATGTATAGTTTGGTTATTATATTTTTATGAATTCACAAAAATGCCACCTTTGATTTAAGAATTCACGTGGTTTATCCAACTACCTCTTAAACTTTATTCTATAACATTCAAAAAAGAATTTAATGCATAATTTCTCATAGATTTATGTTAAACGGATAAAACTTTGTACATATAATAAAAGGAAAAATTATCAAAAAAAAAAGGAAAAAAGTTTTCTTTAATGTTTCACGGTATAATCGTCAACAGTATAATTTTGAACATTTATTATAACACATTTTCAACTATTAGTTATATTTAACAAGTTTTGACGGCTCCTCTTTATTTCCGAGTATCATATTAACTCAATTTATTTAGAATATTGATTATATAAAAACAGAAACATTGGTGATTGATGATTGGTACAAGAAAAGTGGAGCTTTCTTAATGAATTCGGTAGTGTTAAAATTGTATAAAGATTTATGGCATCCCGAATAACGGAGGAATAATAATCAAAACAAGAGTGCAAATAAAAGTGTTCCATTAATTCAAATTGTTAAACCGAAGGGAAAACAATACAACTTATAAAAAAACACACTTCGAAAGCAATAAAAAGATCGAAAAAAAACTGAAAAATGGAAGTTGGTCTGAGAAAAACTTACAAAATCCTGGGCTTTTAAAATGATACCAAATGAGCCGTGGAAATTGAGTTTGTAATAAAGTTGTATTTGCAATTAGTTTTTTTTTTTTTTTTGATTCGTCATAAACAATGGTGGTATTTTCCCTGGATAATTTTTCCTTTTTTGTCTTCCGCTATGTTATTCAATAATTTAGATCGAATAGAGACGGATAGAGAGAGGAGAGAGAGAGAGAGAGAGAGAGAGAGAGAGAGAGAGACAAATAGACAGAAATATATACAAAGTTTTTCCCTATTCGAAACGAGATTTATATATGTATATAAATGCGCGCGTGTATGCGTGTGTGTGTGCATGTGTGCATACGCTTGCGCTATGAAAAAAAGTGTCATTTTTTGGGATCATGTTCTATAAACATTTTCGTATCCGTTTCTCATCCACCTGGCGCGTCGATATATTACTTTTTTCGAATTTTGACACGGTGGTGGCAGAAGATAAAACTATGAGACCGCGATGGATGATTAATGGCCACCGACGCCTGTCGTATGTACCAACGGTGGCAAGCCCACTATACCACCCCCGCATCCATCGCCATTCCCCACCCGTGGCATTTGGTTATCAGGATTATATGCTGTTGACGTATTGCGTCGCCTGTGATTGATAAATTATTTAATACCTTATACATATATACGTGTCTGTGTGTACACATTTATACATATATATATATATATATAAATGGACTGAGATTTTTTTCAGTTTATGTGTGGAAAAAAACAACACATTTTTCGTTTTGATTTAATAATTGGTAAACGGCCGTCCGTGTTTGCTGTCACGTTTTTGTACATCACGTCTAATTGATGTGTCATCCGCGACGCGCACTCACGGACACTGCAATATTGCATTACAATACGAGCTTTCACAACTTACCCTTATCACATTAATCGCACCATCACTCGCGGTTCACCTGCATACGCCACGGCGGTAGCTGCTCAGACTCGCGTTATTTAATTGTTCTGTATTATTGTGTTATGCTTACTTCTCTCCCGCCCTTATCGTTACCATTTGTTATTACCGCGTGGAATATGTCTTGTTCCTGTGCCCTTTTACCACACGGCTATAGACCGATCGTGTGCAACAGACTGAGAACATTTAAAAAACATATAACGCGCCGAAACTTTAAATTTTGAACTCACGATTGGAGATCAAGTGTTTAAATCATGGTTAACAATACGTATTAATAATAACGTATAGAAATTCCGCAGTTTATAGTATTATGTATAGAATTAAAACGAACTGGCCTTAAAACAAATGTATAATCTTCTATCATATGGCGTACCAAATCAATGTGCCAACAATTACGATTTAGGTGCTTTTTTTTAAAAATTTCCTTCTAAACAGACATTCACTGCGGCAGATATCTTTTAACCCGTGTATTTTATCACCGGTTTAATTGCCATTGCATGTTTTTAAATGTAACGTTTAGACTCGTATTGTTTAAAACAATGAAATTAATAGGTACCTATATTTTTACTCAACGTTTAATCATGTATCGTTGGTGATTATTCTTGACTTAAACAGTCCATAGGAATTTGGTTTATTTCAACTTATAGAAAAAACTGATCCAGACTTATATTTTTGGTTGGTATGTTTGTTCAGTCGAAAACTCGAAACTAAAAATTTTAGTTAGTCAAAGTGATCGACTGTTATTGATTTTAACATAACTATTGGTTTTGTGCGGAACACGGTCTTTTTTTCCTGATCAATCTCGCGTTACCGATTTAGTGTCACGATATTATTAACACTACAGAGACGAAAATCAATAATAAACCAGTTCTAATAATTTCTGTGAATGCCCAAACACATATCTATGGTTTCCTTGAATTTCCTTACAGAGGAAGAATATCGAGAGTAGCATACTTTTTTTCGTATATTTTTAACAAGTATTTAAGTTCGTTACCACTAACAATGTTAGCCATTAAACACACATTTTACCTACACATGTAGTACGAGTTGAAATTAATGAGAATGTAGAAACAGATGCCTTTTATTTTATTAAACGTTTATCGTTTGTAAAATTTAGATAATATAACCTGATAGCACACAGAAAATTGATTTTAGTTATTATTGGTGTATGCATCGCGCGAAATAAATTATAATATTATAATTTAAAAATGTATAATATTATAATTTAAAAATGTATAATATTGCACAAATATACTACAAGTAATTTATATTATCTTATGTATACATTAATTTCATATGACAGATTTGATTAATCGACAAAAAAAAACAATAACACAATAATACGTTCTGCTACTACTTTAGATGATACTACTACTTCTAAGTAACGTACGCTATACGTTGTGTAAAGTATTACATTTTTGTCTCTGATTCTTGTTTTTGTATTTTGACCTTATCATAAAATATTGATGTTTGATGTTTAACAATCAAATATAAACAATAAACGATTGTTGTTACAGTTTACGATGATTTTTAATCTCTAAAGTTTCTCGTTCGATCAAAAATGATTTCAAAACATTTAATTACGAGAAAAATATTGTTTTCCAATTTATTTACTTCCTCTCCGGAACCAAGTTTTATTTCCAACCAATTAAGTGTGTATTTTCCGAGGGTAAATAGGTATATGTGTGGAGATTCAAAAGAAGTAATTGGTCAAACTAGATTCAACGCAAAACGCGGCCATAAGAACGTTTGAGTACGTGCACTATAAAATGAATTATTTACAAAAATAACGTACATTGTACGAGCAAAAATACTTTTATTATATTATATATATATATATATATATATATATATATATATATATAATGTGTTGGACGATCCACGAGACGAGTCTAACTTATGAACATTGAATTATTTCGTTTGCAATAAATCGACATTATATTATAATAATGTAATACCGAGTGGGTCAAAATAAAGTATAATATGTTAAGAGTTCAGATATAAATATACTCGTGTACATTACATAATATTTGAACCGGAAAGTCAGCTACAACTGTTTATATATTGACGTAAACTTCACATGGGTGGATTTATTTTGGTATCAATTTATCCGGTGCTCCGCGGGTAACGTGATTTGTTTACTTGTCGATCAGATGGATGCACTTTGTACAGCGTGACGGTGTAGATTAATGCGCATCAATAATATACTTTATCGAACGCGAAATAATATTATACATGCTCTGTAATGCTCAATCGCTGTTAACTACAATTTTTTTTTATGTACTTACACAAAAACTATTTTTATTATAAATTGTTTCTCGAAAATGTTTATATATGTTTTCCATGGACTGTACAATGGTTTACATAATCATTTCTTATATTAATCGCATATTGTTCGGATTCGGTACAATAACGTCTCTATAGATTTAACTTCGGTGTATACTCACTGCGTTGTGTGCACGCTCAAAAATGAAACGCGAAGTAACCAAAAATAAACTAATTCCCTTTGACCATTTTAGAATTTAATTAAAAACCTTAGAGATACTCGAGAATTTTAAATGCAATCAAAATGATAATACAATTATTTCATTTTAGATTTTTAACGTTATATTCAGACATTTAAAATATTCAACTATTTATTAATGTTAATCATACTTATAATTACTGTGAATACATAATTTATTATTTAAACAAACGGAGAAGTTTTATGTTTAATGGTAATTGCCCATTAATATAAAATGTTTTTTTATATAATTGATGGCCGTGTTTACTACTTCTACTTACATTAATTATAATACTTTATTTGGAATACAATTACTGTATTAATTTTTAAAAAAATTGGTTTTATCATATAGGTTCTGGCACAGCAGGTGTGTAAGGCACGAGATATAATTCGGGTTTTGAGTTGGTCACTTTGGGCCTGTATGTACATTGTACCTGTACAATTCGTAATAGAGATACGGTTCGGAGCGGAAGTTCAAAATAAGTTATAAAGTTAAATTAAAGTTTTAAAATAATCATCGTTTAACTATGTGTCATACGTCGAAAGGAATTTTAAATTGTTGAACCGTTACATCCTAGTCTCGAACACAAATATAGACACTTTAACGAAAAATCATCAAAAATGGTAACAACACAATTTGTGTTGTAGCGAAACCGTTCTCAAACTATATCCGCAGTATATCCCGTGAGCGCATTGAGTTCCTACGTTATTATTTCTCATTAAAATCTATTGCCGGTGTTATGAACGAGAGACATCCATTATCGTTTGGTTAGACACTTTTTATTTATACTGTCGTTTTGCTGTTAGCTATTCTTGGCGTATTAGAGTCCATTTGGCATGAATACTTCTCCAGACAGAAAACCCCTCATCTCCTAGCCCCTAGACGATAAGCCCGACTTCACAGTAATTCGCCCGAATGTTCCCGGAGATAATCGGTTGACTAGTTTTCATATATGCTCGTTTTATTACGCATAATAATAATAATCAATGAACTATTGTCGTAAAGCAGTACTTCGTGGCAGTTGTAAATCTTATTATCACGCATAAAAGCATACAATAGTTTTCGGTTTATTATACGTTTCTGCGTTTTGCGAACTATTTAGACGACCGTTGATGAACATTATTTTTTGTACAATCGGTTAACTTATGTATCCATACGACTACACGAGTGGCGCAACTGGGATTTTGGGGCCCCGACGAAAAATTAAATATTTGGGGCCTAAGCTTAATGGCTGTCCGGGACAAAAAAATATTTTGAACGGAAGAGCGGGTGGGGTGATTCATTAATAATATTTTATATTACATTAAACATAATTTTAAGTACAAGGAAAATGTATTTTTCCACTCGAAATATACTTTAAACATTTATTTTATAGCCCACAAACCGTAATATTAGGTATCAAACACAATTTCATTGAATTAGCATTGTACAAATAAGACGAATAAATTGTTTTTATTTTATTTTACATAGCAAATAAGTATGTAGGTACTACGAAGGTCATTCCATTCTAAAAAATGCATTTTATTTCCATCATACACAAAAATGTTTGAAACAATCAAAAACAAAAACTTTGGAAATATAAATTGATCCAACTTATCGCTTTCACTCCGAATCGTTTTTTCGAGATCAATGATACACCAGCTTCAAGTTTAAACGACCCATACAGATGTCTCACCGACCTAGAATTATCGTTAATTTTTTACATAAAATTCTTGTATTTATCATTATGCAGTAAGAAGCCTTTGTAGTTTTGGACATATTGGGGGACGATGGGGTCCCCTTTGAATCCTAGGGCTCTAATTTTCGGCATCACCCTGATTGTTGCGCCACTGGGCATGAACACACTAAATGTTTTGACTTATTTATATAAAATTTGAAAATGTCATTAAATAGAGAGTTTTCGGTACCAAATATATATATGAATAGAATTTATCTTGTAAATTTAATCTCATAAAATATATTTGTTATGATTCGAAAACAATAATGAAAGTATTAAATTAGTTTGCTTTAAGTACA
The DNA here is from genome assembly GCA_949715065.1 of Periphyllus acericola. Taxonomy (NCBI): domain Eukaryota; kingdom Metazoa; phylum Arthropoda; class Insecta; order Hemiptera; family Aphididae; genus Periphyllus; species Periphyllus acericola. The sequence goes on from OX454268.1 coordinate 7,463,493, forward strand.
CAATTTATTGAATGACAAGTCAAATGTTAATAAAATATGCCACTTGTGGAATATTAATCATGTATTTTTTTTAACTCTACTATTATATTAATATACTATGAATAATTTTATTTTTTTGCCAAAAGCTTAGGACGCTTAGGTTTACCGGAAGTATTATTTTTATCAATTTTGAACCGTCTACATTTTATTTAAAACGATTAATTTTATCATATTGAATTATCAATACAACACACGCTTAAATTAACCGTGTGACAATCTAATTATATTATTTAAAAAAACATAGTAAAAAAAAATAGTTTAATAAATACTGTTTGTCATTATTTAGTTTGAAATTATAATGATTAAAACTCATTAACTTATTGTAGCGGATGTCTGAGTTGAAACTCTTAATATATGAAATATAATAATGGAAAATTACATCTAAATATTTTTCATACCACCAATTATTTGGTACCAATGTCAAATCAAAAATATTTGAATAATATTATACCCATCATATAATTTAGTTTAAATTAATTTTATATCAACTTCATGCATACATAAGTCTTTATTTAGAGCAAATAGCTTATTTTTTATTATCATAATTTTTATGTAACTTACTCTGCTAATATCACTATCAAATTATATTCTATATTTCAAAAGATCAGATACGTTAACTTTCATAGCGATCAAGTTTTAATTATGTTGATTTTTTTACTTACAATTAAAATTAATATTTCAGATACTGAGATAACTTTCATTAACACTGAACTTCGACTGTTGTTGCTTTATTTTTGATATTTTGATTCTTTTTGATGTCAAAAGTTTTTTCATGGATAAGTCAGTTACCTAATTTTGTAGCTATCTTGGATTTAAAATTTTAATTCACTGGAGTTCAGTTCATTTATTTTACTAATTTGCCTTACCGAACCTTATTAAACAACCTGTAGGTACTATATATATATACTGTATATTTATTCATTTCGTCAACTTTGATTTAATTATAATTTTTTTCATTTCAAAAGACCAGAGTTTTAAAGTAAAAATCAATAGGTAAGTTGTCACACGTATATAGTGCCAGTTATTGCTCTTGCATTGTTAGAAACCGCAATTAAAGACAATGACAATTACTCAAATCACGCGATAAGATTTTGGCAAGCGTTTCTGATTAGGTTGTACAGTCAGGTACATTTAGATGCGGATAAATTAAAATATATGTATGAACGGTATGTGTTTAGTGTTCAAACGTTTACTCATAGAAGATCGTTCACTTAACTATAAAAACAATTCGGTTGTTTATATGATAATTTATAATATAAAACTTGTTCATAGATAAATTATTTACTAAAATTTTAAATATATAGGTAAGTTGTTAAGTTTTTGATTATATAATAAAAGTAAAATTCATAAAATGTTAAAATGTAAAAATAGGCACGGGTAAGAGTTAAAAAAAACGTATCGATTGCAATAATAATAAACAGTTTGTTCTGCACAGTCGTGTATGGGATATTACTTATACAAGTTTTATAAACTTGAAATCAATGTACCGTAACTCTCAAAAAAATGAGTTTGAGTGAAAGAGGTCAGGTGGATCAGTTTAATAAATAACATGGTTGGTATAGAAGTATAACCGAAATTCTTAATATGTTAGGTTTAACTTTTAACCAATAATGTCTATTGTCTAAATAAATAGAACAAGTGTCTTTAAAATATTTCGAATATTATGAAATTCCTAAAGAATGTTAGTACAAGTACTCCATAAAGTTTAATAGAATAGTGCACGATAAAATGCTAGGCGATGCAGAGTCCGAAACCCAATCTCGGTTGTACATTTTTTCATTTTTCTCAATTTTTCGGAAAATTGTTGAAAAATTAAAAAAAATTACCCTTTTAAAGAACCATCTTTACATCATTTCCGATCAAAAACCAATTTTCTTTTTAGTCTGATGATCGGAGCAATCCTACTAGTCGAAATCGTGTGTATAATATGTTTTAACTTTTAAACGGGGTGCAACACTAACAAGTAAAAATTTTCGATCAAAACAATGTTTTTCGTAACGATTCTCTGTTTCGATTTCATAGTAACAACCTTCTATATTCGCAGATAATAAAAATATGTTTTTGTGTGACACGAACATTGAACATATGGACAAATTATTATAACATTGTCACCTTAGAGCAGATAATTTTGATACAAATGGATTACCTGTGTAATTCGTCGCGCATGCTGTTGAATATTATAATTTATTTCGAACGATTACGAACGGTGTATTGTTTCGTACTTTAAATGATTCGTTCACTACATTTTTTTGCAATTAATTCTTTACCTGGACACCAAGATTCTGACTATCGTGAGACTTGATTTAATGGTTGGCCGTGAAATTACAATATTTTTATTTTATCTTACAATCCAAACCCATCCGTCCTGGCGGATTAAACTTGTTAGTATTTTACTCTAACTCGTTGTATTTTTGGCGATTTATTTTATGGAATTTACTAGTGGAAATTTAATGAAAAAAGTTAAGAAAACGAGGATGAGAGAACGGTATAATAAGCAAAGACAAAAGGGGGAAACAAAAAATGAAACATCATATAAAAATGAAACCTATAAATTATGTTGGAAATTAATAAAAATGCACAAGGAATGCTATTATTTTAAACGTCCTGTTGTAAGTACTTTTGTAATGACCTATTTTTGTTTGTTTTTATATGTTCCGATGATATTAACATCGAATTAAGTTTAATCCGAAAAAAAATGTTATTTTCGTTATGTGATTAAAATTTTTAAATTTTACTGATAATTCAAATATTTCTCAATATTTCCCTATTTTTTTTTATACCTTATAAGGATAAGTCTATTTTTAATTATGTCTTCTTTAAATCTATATACCTATTCATAATTCATACGATATAAGTTGCATTTAAGAAAACTTGCGCGCCTAATACTATTATAGTTAGTGCATAATTATTTATTACGTATACAATATAATTAGTTTTTACGTTATTATACTATAACTAAACGAAAACCCATGTTTTAATAGTTTACTTTTGCTGTATAAATGTTTATACTTAATATTATATACTTTCGAAATGGTCTGAAACCTCTTCTATTATATTACTTCTTTTGTTAATTAATAACGTTGTAAAGTAAATGATTGTACGTTTTATTTTAGAAGATTATGATAAAGTTGATTATTATTATTTATATAAACATTTTAGAGTAAAGCTTTAAAAAAGTATTGATGAGTGTACGGGGATTGTTTTATAATTTATTCTCGATTGATTTTTTTGCAGCGTATAAATTAGTATAAATAAATAATTCATGATACACAGGATGCATTTTCCTAACACTCAATTAACTGAAGTAAACTCATGGTTAGGTTAGGTATGTGTTGTAAATAATTATTAGTCTATCATTATAAGTTTTATTTTAATTGTGATCTATGTATGTTTTTAATTTATATAATAAAAGTGTCAGATATTAAGAGTGGAGTATCACACAAGTAGCAAATTATTCATATTAATTTAAGTTTTTTAAGTTTGGATAATCAGACGAGTTAAACAAGTTTCGGGGTATTCTCAATCTCCAAGTTATTCACCCCTCACGATGAAACATTGAACACTTACAAATTATTATTACTTCTGATTTTCATGTATAGACATGATTGTAGCAAATAAAAAAAATGACAATACCGTTTGTTCTGCAAAACTACATGTACTGCGGTGACTTTGAATTGGAAAAATAGTATTTTTTGAATTAAATACATACATTTATACCGAAAAATTAAGTGATAAAAAAAACACCGAACACTTTTTACGAATTAGAAAGTAGAAACTGTATTCGCATAGATACTGCATAATGTTTTTTTTTTTAACACAAACGCATGAAAATATATTTTCTATATTATTTCTACGGGACTATTGTACACACCACGTACCTATTTCACTGTTATAACTCACAATATAACTTCTAACTTCTAGCGCTATAGACACACTCGTAGAGCGTAGACGGTTTATCATAATTAATGGCATTGTATAATATGTACGTGTATAGCAGTGCAGTATTAATGCGCCGTCTATGTGTTATCTTATTCAAACGTTATTCTGGTGCGTTTGCCGTGGCGCAGGGTTTAGTTGACTGCGACGCGTACGACAAATTTATAACGCGCACGAAAATAATAATAAACTATAACGACAACAAAAAGAATACTCGTTACGATAATAATACGTTTATAATATACATCATCTCGTATTCGACGGCGGCGAAAGGTTGTCTGCAGAGGAGCGAAAAAAATATGTTCAATTTAAAACAATGAAATGGGTCAATTTGTTGAAACGTTTCCATGTGCATGCGTGCGCTCTCGATTGTGTTGTGTGCGTGAGACTGTGAGTGTGTCTAGGGCACTTGGCAATATTATCTAAACTCCGCATAATGACCGCAATTTAATGACGCACTCGACACTGGCGGGTGGTGCGCGCGCGTGAATATTGTTTCGCCCGCCCGGCAAAACGCACTCGTTCTCCTCCCGCCCCTCACCCCCTCCCCTATCCGCCCGACGCATACGATTCTTCCTCGACCCCCCCCCACCACACACCCCGTCAACATCATCGCACTACACTCCACATTATCGCGAACTTTTGCCCGCCCCTCCAACGACGCCCCGAGTCCCTGCTCGCCCTCGCCCGAAAGTTTTGACATTGCACCCGCGACGTCCGTCGAGCGTACGCACGGTCCCTCGCGTCTCCAACGAACCACAGCTCCGCGGGGGCTCACGAACGCACCTACACGTTTCGCGGCCGATTTTTCAAATAAACGTACATTATAATACATCATATCGCAGCCGTTCGTCTTGGCACTTGTCAACTATCGCGAGCAAAACGGCTGTCTGTAGGGTACGGCGCACGCGTTGCCAATGACGTTATTACAATGGAACGCCTGTCGTCATTACGTCGGAACGTGTACGTAGGCGCCACCGATCATATTCGTCACGAGCGAATCGCGAACAGGTACATTGTGCATCGTCCGCCGAAACCAACCAGATTCAACATGTTACCGACATAGGCGCCCGGAGAGTGGGGCAAGACGGGTCGTTTCCACCCCTAACTTTTTTGAAATCAAACATACGACGAAATGGCAACATGTTGAATTGAACTCGATAACGTATACATTTTGATTTTATTCGCTTTCCACGACAATGTAAACGCCTACGACACTACAGTAATGATTGGCTGAAAAAGATCGAGGGAGAGCGTTGTTGTTAGCCGATGAATTAATGGTAAATGCTAATGATCCATGACAGTTGACATCATTTTCTAGGCGACGTAACGACGTATGGTTCCGAAAATTTGATTAGAATCATGGGCACATCGTCGTTGATCGGGCAACAATGTAAATCCATTAGTTTAAGTCCTAGCCGGTAACAAATATTACCTATACCTACACATCGTAATAGTGTACAGGATGGTTTTTCGTTTCCTTTGTCGATCAATACTTATCGCAGTTTCGCGAAATAGTTATTCCTATTTAATTTGAAGCCATAATTTTTGTACAATAGTTTTGCGAAAAAAAAGTACGTTATAGTTTTTATAAGTTTTTTTTTTTTTCAACGGAAACTTTTTCATTACATATTCTGAAGCAAAATATTTTTTTGAAAATGTTGATGTACAAAGAAAAAATTCGAACATCGGACCTGCAGTTAATTATTTATGAGTATTTATACTTTTTAAAGTTTTTATATGATCGGATGTATAGAGTTCCTTCGTCGTAAATATTTTCGAGCCATCCTTTATTGCTGATTATCGAATTTTAAACACATATAAATTATTCACTATTGGGTCGATATTTGATTTTTTGGTCTCAAATTTGACCGAGAATCATTCTGGTTCAGAAATTGAAAATTAAGTTATGCATAGGTAAATACAAAAAAAAAAAAAAATAATAAAACTAAAAAAAAATAAAGTGACGGTAAAGTTTGTACTACTGTTCAACAGCCACTCTGTGTGTCTAATATGCAGCATATACGAGTATGTACATAAATAAGTAGAAATGTAAAAATAACTTAAATTATATATTATAACGTTTAAATGTAAAATGAACGACGCCGTTGTCCACCTTGATGTTTATTATTTACCTACTTCGAGTAATACCAATGTACTTTTATGTAACATTTTGATAAAATACATTGTGTTAAAATATTAACAATTTTAACCACTTGTTTTTTTTTCTTTTTTCGCAGAAGCATCTATGCCTAGATTTGCCGAACCCATACCAAATGTCACGGTAAGCATTGGTAGAGACGCGCTGCTGGCGTGTGTGGTGGACAACTTACGCGGATTCAAGGTGAGAAAACTAGAACATTGCGGTTTAGCTAATCTGCAGTTAATTTTAAAGATAATTCTCCAGGGTCTTTTGTTCTGGCCCGAAGTACCCGCCAACATTTTCCCCTCTTTTAAACAACAAAATATAATTCTTACTAACGGTACATTACAGTCACTTGAACCCCCAAAAACAGGTGGCTTTACCCCATTAAATACCCGTGGTCAACAAAGGAAAACTTTTAATTGGATTTTGAAATAAAAGTCGGAAATAATTTCACCTATTTGCCATAATTTTTCGGGAAATGGCTTTTAAACGGGGAAAAGTTTATTAATGAAAACCTAGTATTTCCTGATACCTATATTATTTATATATTATATATTGTTTATAGAAATGTTCGTCATTATTATAAATACAAAATACTACGTTTTTACTTAACTACCTAGCTCAAAATACATTTTAAACTTATATATTCATACACGATTGTATTAAAAAAATTTTTTTTGTCGAAAATTATTACATACAATGTACTTCTAAATTTCCAATTTTTTTTAAACGGCTCATTTTATTATTTGGAGAAGAAAAACAATAAATATATATTATGTTTACATCATAAAAATATAGTTTGAAAAAACTCCCATAAAGTAAAAGAAAAAAAAAACTAAGCGTACAGTTTACTTAGAGATTCATTTTATCATTTTAAACGGTACAAGGTTTAATCCAGAAAGTTTTCTTTTGTGCGGTAATTATTATTTATTTTTATTTTACAAGATAGTTTGCTGCGAAACTAATAGCATTCATATTTAAAATATTTATAAATGTAATACATTTAAGAAACAATTCAATTTCATCGCACACGAGATGAAAGAGTTTTAGTAAACAAATGTTAAGTTTAGGTACGAGCATTATAGTTTACACAAACGAAAATCTCCTACGCTTGGTGAATACCAACTTCATGTCATTCGGGTAGTTGTTTGCGTTAATTTCCCCATCAATACTGTTTGCCGGCAACAACTTACTACATACCTATTGTAGATTTTGCAGTGTTGTGTGGCCAATTGAACGGTTCAAAGGTTAACACGAGTGATCTAACACAAATGAGCGCGTCTAATCAACTGGCTACATTAGCCGTACAGCTAACTGGCCAATCAGGACTGTGTATCCGTTATATCTGTAACGGTATCAATATCTATAACGATGGGTTGAAACACAGTCGGTTGATTTACAGTGTTTACGCAGTTCGGTCTTAACGATTTACGCGGTACAATTACGTATTAATCGGATTTTGCGCGAACATTAGTGTGTAATTGAATGACACATAAACACGATAAGGGATGAAAAATAAACGAAATTAAGTGAAAGTTAAACCAAGGGAGTTACCTTTTTCATCCCTTGTTGAAAACACAGCGGGTCAAAGCGGCTTTCATAGAACATTTTATAAATGTATTAAATCAGGCGTAGATACAGATATATTTTATGGTGAGGGACGCATACGTACTTACCTTATTCGTTTTATATGTATTATATTTATTATGCAATTATAGTGTAAGTTTTGAACGAAAATAATTTAACCAATCAATATTTATATTTTTATGTACACTTAGTTACATTTTTTTCGTTACAATTTGTAATTTTAAATGCTAAGTCTTTGAATTTCAGTACAAGACTAATTTTATTACATCCTGAACGTTTGCATAAAATGTAATTTAAAATCTTTCAAATCATGAAATTCAATTTTTCGGGACCGTTTTAAATTTGAATCCATAGGGGATATGCTGAATGGGTATACAATTATGAACTGACATTCTGTCTCTGTATCCTGTCCGAGCTATATATTCATATATTTGGGTTGTTAATAAATCCGATACATTCATATGATAATAGAGACAAACAAGATTCTAAGTGATTTGAGTCTCGTCTTGGATCCATTACAGCCGAAATCGTTTTCAATCAAATCTCTATGGTAATTTATGCAGCGAAATAGCACAAGTATAATTTGTTATTATAACTAATGATCGTACCATACGGAAACTGAGACACGACACCTTGATCTTAGTTTGTCTTCTTATACACGGAAATTATACATCTACCATATTTTATTTCGTGTCGGTATAGACCATAATAATATTATTTGAGCGCATCGATTGGTAATTTCCCTATTGCTGAGGGTTACCGTACAGGATGCGGTTACACGGTTTATTGAAATCCTGGGAATCGCGGGATCACACTCTGATTTATAGTTGTACGCACACGCGCGTGCCTACCGATGTAATAACGTTGTATCTATTCCGTACCGAAGACGACGCGCTCTAAACATTACATCGTCAAACCGGCGGTTTTTGTTGCAGGTGGCATGGGTCCGAGTAGACACTCAAACGATTTTGTCCATTCACCACAACGTTATCACCCAAAATCCTAGGGTAACGCTCTCCTACAATGATCACCGGTCGTGGTATTTGCACATCAGGGACGTGCACGAGGAAGACCGGGGTTGGTACATGTGTCAAGTGAACACGGACCCGATGAGAAGTCGACAAGGGTATTTGCAAGTGGTCGGTGAGTGCACTCCATACGACTATTATTATAATTATTGTTAACCTCATTCGTTTTCCGTTTTGTCTCGATCGCTATCATACCATACAGGGGTTATGAGTATTATTAATTTAGTGCTATGAAATGCAATATTTTTTTCGCTACCGACGATGTGAACGCGTCGATATCGCACATAACGTCTTGGCGTAAATACCATTCCCGCATAATATACACATATATACTGTATGACATTCGGTGCGATGAGTTTATCCTGTTCTTACGTGACACCTAATAAATCCGTTTTATGTCGGTTTTTTTTTTTTTAAATTTCCGAGAACGAATGATTTGGCGGTGTACACGTTCCTTTCACGAATCCTAGCCGCGCCGCTGACGTACGTGAAACTCATGCGCAGCACGATGATATTGAACGTCATATGATCGAAGGAAAATCCTTGTGTTTTCTTCAGCCGGTGTCTTAGGATTCTATTACCATCAACAATTTTTGTCCCCCCCCCCCGGGTAAAAATATCCCAGGGATTTGTTACACCGGTAAACATCCGGATGTCACGATATAATGACGGCGATCGATGACAACGGAACTCGACCGCCCGTTCTGCGAATCGCGTGAACGTGATAACCATCATCATGTGTTTACGCGATAGCAGTGCGTCGCGGACACATTGTGTCGGACTGATCTTGTGTAACGGGAAAAATGTTTTGTTTTCGAAGTGCCGCCGAGCATTATAGACAAGGAGACGAGCACGGACATGGTGGTGCGCGAGGCGAGTAATGCTACTCTAATATGCAAAGCCGCCGGATACCCGGAACCGTATGTGATGTGGCGGAGGGAGGACGGCGAAGATATTAATTACAACGGAGACACAGGTAGGCCCGCGATTACAATATATTATATAATATTGTGTACGGCGCATGGTACGGTGATAGCAGTACCACGGTAACGACGACGAGGGTGTATTGTACAGGGATATAATCGTCGTCGTCGAAGAAGGATCCCTTCCCAACCACCCCCCCCCCCACCCTAAAAACAGTCTGAATCGAAATAATTACTGACCCACTTTATGCCTGGGCACGACGACGGATAAACCTGAACAGCCCGTGTATATTAAACGTTGACGATCGAGCGCGACCTCATTATATACACTGCGATGTACGTACATGCGTGCGTTGTGCAAGTGTATATAGTATAGCGAGTGCAAACACGACTGTAAATTACGCGTGCACAGGTATCGCAATTGATTTCACGATATTATACGGTCCGGACACGTCGCGCTATTGTTACGACACACAGTGCCCGCGCGCGGACGCAGCCGCGTGACGTCGCCGCGGTCGTTTGCATTCGACTTGACGAAAACGGGCGTCAATCGACAGAAGCGACAACGATGCAATAGTTTTCCATAGAAACAACAACTCTAACGACGTTAAGCTGCGAACGGACTGTTGTCACGTCACGTTAGCCCACGTGTTATCGCGTTGGCCCATTTGAACAAATGATATCACGCATGGAAATAAACTACTGTCACGTAATCATGTTGTTACGCTTTATCGCGTCACAATTACTCGGTAGTCATGTATTGATTCGTCTGTGAACGCATGTGATTTTTTTTCTAAATTATATTTAAAATGGGAGGAGTGATTTCAAGTAGTTCATCGGAGAGGGAAGAGGATTTTGGACATTGAAGCTGTTTTTGCCGTCTTGGATGAACGGAATAAAAAACCGTACCGGTCCTGATGGGTACACGAAATTATTCAAGACGCTTCCATGTGTACTTCCGTTTTTAAATTTTTCATAAAAATCAAACCACTGACAAAATTTCAATTTTTCAAAGAACGATATAATTTGTGAGTCCACGTGAGTCGAAGATGTGCGTGATGTTAGAAAATCAAAACGTGCTATCACGCGTGATGTAGGAAATGTGACGTGATACGCTCGAGGTTACATGAGTGTGGTGCTCATACATTAAAATACTATATGTATAAGTAAATATATTTCCTACATGTTTTCCTCGTGACGTGATAACATATGATAGCAAGTGCGATCACGTGACGTGACAACAGTCTGTTTCCAGCTCAAAGGTATTATAACAATAGTTTTCTATGGCTGAAAACGTGTTTGCATCGAATCGAATGGAAACGACTGCCACGACATCTAGTGGCTGCGTCCACGTAGCGTAGACGCCACCAAATTGAACCGTGTAGCATGGCGTATCCGTTCGTTAGACAATCAACGGTATAACATACGAATGAAAACTCGCACTGAAAATACGTACGACGCAATAATAATATTGAATTATTATATTGTTATGAATACATCATTACGTTCACTCGCATGTAAATGTCAGCGCACCACGTCATACTGTTATTATGATGTAATGTGTTCGGTTAATATATCGTTGATCGGTGACAGAGTACGGATGATTGTTTACGATTAGTCTACATTAAACATTCACAACCCCTTGGCTCCCCGTAAGAACTGTACACGAGCGATTTGCATACGATTTGTATTATTTATATTGTATATTACTTATCGCATTACACATTACGCGTACCGCGTGCTAGACTTCTTAGAAAAAGTGGTGGAGACCAATCGTCAAGAATTCCATTTATTATACGATGATAACTGCACGTTGTGTATGAAAACGTTACCGATAATAATACCAACTAACGATTTACCGGGTTTTCGAGAACGCAGTCGACGATTTTATAATGTATAATATAGTATTGTTTCAACCTACGAGTTCGGTAAATAATTATTGCAATACATTAATCGTACTATACTACTGTACACGTGTGGGCATTGTTGACTGACGACAGGCCGCCGCCGGTACCGCTTACGACGGAATTAGTCGATTTCAAATATTCATATCCTTCATTTCCACTGATCCCGGTAACACTAATTGAAAATGCATACTCGTATGTTTACTCATTCAGTCCCAGGGTTAAAATAATCGAAGTAAGGAACTTTTTCCTCAGTATGAGGTTAATGGGGTACTAATATGCTAAAAAATAAAATTAATTAAATATCTTTTAAGTTATTTCCCGATTTCCCAATGAGATATAATATTGTCCTCGGTGAAACAAATTGGGTTCGTACGCAGTCAAAATTATAATAAAACAAAATGTTTTACACTTTAATACTCGAAAATATAATTTTAAATTGTAATATCACAAAACAAGTAACAATGATGTATACATAAGTAATAACAATAACGTAATAAAATATAATATCACTAAAAAGTCCTAGATCATAGTTTTTTATGATCATCATTTTACTCGCCCGAAGTCCCTCGTGGAAGACATACTTATCAGCTGCATCATTATTATTCTGGAAACACGATTGATGGAAAAACAGTTGGAACACTTCGTTTATAGGCTCAAATATCTGATTCAATATACGATTTTTAAACCTTATCTTCTGGTCCATAACGACCTCTTATCAAAAACGAAAATCAGATTTGGGTCACAAGATTTTTTTTTCCTTACATTTTAATTTCAAGTATTTTAATACAATGTCCTCCACGGCGGTCGGGAGACGGCATGAATGCAAGGGTTAAATCACGTCATTGTTGGACTGTGTACGAGTACGACTTTTGGAAACGTTTGCTCGGTGCTTTAAATATACGTTTAGGCACTGGTGGTGCAGGGGCGACCGATCGTCTGAAATAAAGTTATACGTTTTATACGCCCGTCAGATGTATATTTGAATTAAACTCGTTTTTCGAGAGATCGTGCGCAAATATAAATCAACGTTCCGAATAATGTATACGTTGTTTTATTATAGCACGCGCGCGCGCGTTGTTCTTTATTTTTATTCTACTGTGATATTTTATTTCTTGAATATTTCTTTATTGCGCACGGGGTTTACAATACACGGAAAACACGAGCTAACTACCGCAAACGTTTTATTTTTTTCAATTTATTTCAACCGATTATTCTCAACCAAACCAAATGAATGGTATGTGAAAGTCACTGTTAGCTTAACAGTCATAAAAAATAAACTTTTATTTTTTTATCCATTCTCATAAACTCTATTGTTTCGCTACCAAATTACAATAAAAGCAAAATGTACGTATGTTGTGTTCGGTGCGTGTAATCGCGTGCATGAGATATCTCTTATAAAAAGTTATAATCCTGCTACGCATTAGTATATATATATATATATATATACACACACAGGTTACAGAAGTGGTTTGTAAGTTTCAGAGTAACCTATACGTGTACGTTAAAAATATTTAAATTTATGTATGGAATTTAGTGGATTACACTTTCAAGGGTTAAAAACTTTTGTTATTTTAGCGGTATGATAATGGTGATGTTGAAAATTTAATTTACTAATACTAGCATTTTTTCAAATTAAGATTTAATACTGTTGTTGATCATTTTAATCCTCTACTAAAGTTATGTATACCAGATTGGCTTAGAATATTTGCTCTTGTAATATTCTATACGCTTTGATGATGGATTATTTTTTGTGATAACTTATAAGAGTTTTACACGATTGCGCCCGGGTCTACCTTTCAACATGATAAGAACATAACACGATTGTGCCCGTTTTACGTGCAAAAAGACGCCACACGATTGCGCTCCATGAAGTATAGATACATTATAGTCCTTAAAAATGTTTTCTAGTACACGATGTAATTAAAGAAGTTTGTCCAAATGAGGACTTGTAGATTTGATTTAGGCCAAAATTGATCTAGGAAAATCCAAAGCCATGACAAATTATTAAAATAATTCAATTCAGAGTCGGAAATAGAGGTGTTTGGTTAAAATAAATGTTTTTTAAAAGTGTATTTTTTTAGTGTTTGATGTCGGTCCTAATCCTAAAACAATTTTTAGCCAAGCCAACAATTTAATTTTGTTATCAGTTCTAAAATTTGGAAGGGATTTGTTTGAGGACAGCACATACATATGCATGGAGCACAATCGTGTTGTGTTTTTTTTTATGTAAAAAGGTAAAGCGGGCTAATCGAACCTTTTATACTTGTATGTCATGTGTAAGATATTCTGAAAAACTGTTATCCTTGCGGACAATGATAATATGTAATTGCTATAGTTTTTAGTTTGTCTGGTGATTTTCCGAATTCTTGTTACGCGTATTCCCATTCCCGTTAACCGCTGTCTCGTTAAAATAGTATTCTCTTATAGTGGATTCGAAGGCCCTCGATTATCATAATTCTAACTGTTAAACTGTGATGGTGATTCGTTCTCTTTATATTCCAATGATTTGGTTTTTATATCATATTCGAGCGCCAACATTAAAAATATTTCCTCACGGTGACCGATTCAAGAAGCTTTCATTATTTTATTTTTCGCCTTACTTTTAATTTTATATCGAAAACTTACGATTTCTTTTAGAAGAAAAAAGTATGTTTGGAAATTGAATAATGTTGGCAATGAATTGTGCCCGAAAACTTTTAGGAAATAATCTTTATATAAAATGAGAAAAATATTTAGAATTCAATTATAGTCAAAAAAAAGTTTTGATTTATCATTCGAAATTGCTATAAATTTTGAAAGTTAATTTAATTTAATTACTTTTTATTTAAACTTATGTTATGTTAATTTTTGAACAAAAAATAGAAATAACTGAAAATACTTAACACATTTAACATCTTTTTATGTATCTAATTTTCATTAATGAATGTGATTAATCGAAAAAAATCTAATTAAATTATTAATATTAGCATTCAACCGAATAGTATTTTAAGTTTATTCTTAAAACTAAAAAACCATACCATGTAGCATGACATGCGTACAAGACACACATATAAGACTTATCTCATTTTCTATAGGTGGCTCGGTAGTTGTCTATTTTGGGTCATCACGATCAATGTGCAAAATAATATTATATATTTTGTGTTAAATGATTCTGGAAGTCCATTTCTTGTGGAGCTGAAAGAATATACATTTTAAATGCCTATTAGTTATAAATCAAGGGGCTGTTTAATGTTAAACTGTTAACTGACATTTTTGAGATTGTCCATGAACACTACTTTTGTAGCAATATATTAAACATTTTTCTTAGTTTTTCAATTTATAAAATAACTATTATAAAGGCATATCTAGGCTTAGGTATGCCTTTATAAATTGTTATTTTATGATAAATAGTTGAACTGCTGATCTTTCAATAAAAATTTACAAATCTAGAAAATATTTCCCATATTTTTTTTTGTCATTCCATGGAAATTAAATAAATGATTATATCACATTTATTATTATAAATATAATAACGTAATAAATAACTATGCTGAAAAATTAATTAAAATTGTTGGCTTTTAAGGTTGTTTTATCAGTTTAAACAAAATAAAATACATTTAATATTACATTTTTAAGAACATTAGCCACAAAGCAATTTTATTATTGATTATATTTGTTTCGTTAAATAAATTTAGTTTAAAAAAAACTGTCGCAAACTGTCTCGATTCTTCATGGTTTCTAAAAAACAAATGTTAAATTCTTAAAAACGACCTCAATAGTAAATATTTGCTCAAACTTTCAATCTATAGAAAGATTATGCAAAACTTTTAGAGTATTATACCTCAGACCCAAAAAATATTTTAAAAAAAACCTCTATGTAATTTTGTTTAAAGTGTATAAGCCTATGGTAAAATCGATTTTGAAATACTGATAATATTGTTTTTTTTTAGTAACCTTGGGGGTTTTTTAGTTAAAGAAATTAAAATTATTATGGGAAATTTATAGGAATTTCTAATATTGACTAATCGTTATTAGATAAAATAATACAATTCATACAAATCTGTTATTGTCGCCTCGATGTAATTCGAAAATCAGCATAACGTAGATTTAGAAGTATAGTGGATTAATACAATCTCAGTGCTACATTTCTATTATAAATTTTACCAAACCAAAACTATTGAACCCATACCAATAATCATGATCGTCTTCAAATAATTGTTTAGTAAACTTAGTAATTCGGAGTCTTGGCCGAAAGAATATATAAATATATATGTGTAATATACATATAAATAAATATGTGTAATATACATATAAATAAATATCAAATAGTTAATATGTATTCTAAATGCTTCATCTAAAATAATGTATGTTTACATGCCGACACTAAATTATCTCGACCAAAGTTAAAAATATTCTAATGATAAAACTTTTCTTTTACACAACCTATTATTGTTTAGTTGACTTCCAAAGTACGAGAATGAGAGTTAAGTGCAAACTTTGAATTAAGACGTAACAAATTACTCGTTAAAATGTTGGAATGCGTACCCATGTGACCTATTATTTTCACTTCAATCGTATTTACAGCTGAAAACAAGCGCGTAAAGTATGTAAAAGAGTGTACATTTTATATTGCTCTGGCTTCTTTATTAACAAATTTCGGGAATTTTTCAACAATGTTATTAATTTAAACATGATTCGTTTCTTCGTTTTTTAGAGACACAGTAAAATATTAAATTTGTTGTTTATACTGTTCAAACAAGTATTATTACAGTAATATAATTCAAGAACATTTCAGATACGAAATTTTGTTTTAGTAAATGCCTTTAAAGTTTTGACAATATTAGAATACGAGCAACGTTATAAATGCATTGAATTAACAATAATAATTCGTTATATGTTTTTGTATACATTTTTATTTTAAACACTTCAACAATGACTTATCGACGGACTGGGAATTTCGTCTTGGTGACACGTTTTTGAGAGGTCGTTTTTCTAATATCTCAATATCTAAAAAAAACTCCAAGGCTAATACATAACAACGAAAACCCGTTGGAATATCTGGTGTTCTCGTTTTTTTTTATCAAATCGATTACAGTTATTTAAAATCAAAAAATAATATTTCTAGAGACCTAAATATGTAAGTTAGTTAATATCATATTTATAGGCTAGTAAATTGGTATGGCCTTCTTTTACGACTATTTTTGAAAAGTTTTTTCAATTTGAATTGTTTAAAATGTTTTCTTTTAAAGCCTGATACACTGGTTTAGTATTTAACACAAAAATTACCGAAACTAATTGTTTGATTTTGTTTTATAAACGATTCGAGTTTTAAGTACAGCAAAAAGTGATATTTTGCATTTTATTTTCATATCGATAAATAATTTCCATGAAAATATATAGTAAAAAGTTATTTTGTTTTATTAATTGTATGTAGAGTTATAATTAATAATATGTTACAGGAAATTTAAATAATCCGGCATTATCCATAATAGACAAAAAAAAACGCCATGCAATTTAAATAATTATTTATATATTGACTGTAAGTATTATGAATAATGCCCAAAACAAATTGGGTATTATAATATAAGTGATTGATTTTGATGTTGAAGTATGTTGTTTTAATGATTGTTGCATCGAAGTTAAATGCAAATATAAAGGCTAAAATGATATACAATTAATTTAATTAATTCTTTTTTATGGGTTTTTAAATGTATTTATCAAAAAAATTTAAAAATTAAAAAAAGTTCTTTAAAATGTAACTCAAAATGTCTTTCTTAACAAAAATGTTTTAGTAAATAATAATAATAGTAATAAATAAAAAATAGCAAATTAATAAATAGCTGTACGTTTAATTTTAAATATTTCGTGTATAACACTATTTAGAAATTCTATAAAATAATTAGTAATTTAACATAGTATGCCTAGGCAGTATGAGGATAACTTATTGGAATTATGTATATTGCTTAAAATCACACTACGTTATACGTATAATATTGTATCACTATATTTTAAAATGTATTTTATATTACTAATCATAAGCATAAATTAACTATATATGATCTTTATGTACACTATCTTTCCATCGGGCGTAATTAAATAAATAAATAAAAGATAAATAAACAATTAATCATACCTGGGTTATTCACATTGCCGGTAACACTCGAAATAAATCAATATTTTCGTACTCGTCTTAATTAACACGTAATTGTTTTTCTATGAATGCAATTTTAAAAAATTTAACCCAACGCTTGTGACTTGTGAAATTGTAATCTAACCAGCTTAGTATGCATTACGAGGCGCTTTTTAACGTTTCGCTTGTCGTATCTGTAGTTTACGGACGACATAAAATATACATCGTTATACCACACAATCGTTTTTATTTTTCGAATTAAATCGAAAACAGTTTGAAAACCGTGGTACAAATAAATGAAGTCTACCGCTTTTGTAAACTTTGCGTGAGACTTGGGTTTTTTTCTTCTTTCTTTTAATGCAAGCTCAATTTGCGATCGTTGGCGCCGAAAAATCGCATTATTTTGGACCGGATTTCTGAGATTCTGTCTCTATACGCACAGCGTACGTCTTGCAGCCGTAACAATGGTTATATTCCCGCGAGTGTTTTTCTCTCCTAGAATTTAAAAAAACGGTACATCTGCGTCCGGAAAACTAAACATAACGTATTACAGGGCGTCCGGTTGTCCACATCTGAAACATGGTTGCTTTTCTGACCACATTTTTTCGACAAACATAATGTAAACAGTTTTTTGATTGAACACATATAAACGATAAAACTGAACTTTGTCTTTAAAAATGATTTTGGGCTTAAATACGATTGCAGTGTGTACCATTTTCGTTGCTCTGCACTCGTCTAAACGACAGTAATCGACTTATTGCCGAGTTCTTGCCAGAATAACATTTCGGGTCGAATGGCTGAGCTGATCTTCTCCGGCGGTATGATTATTAAAATATCGAAATCGATGGTCTATAGTTTATACTAATCGTCTATCACACTTACACACACTCACAAAAAATATAGTCATTTAGAAGTATTCTGTTTTCAACGTTTTAATGTTGATGTAGAGTTGTGACTGAAATTTTGTAGCTGATTTAAATTTGTCACAAAGTGTTAAATTTTCCCAAAAGTTTGATTTTGTTCTTTGTTATTCGACTAAAATAAGCAGAAGTGTTTTAAATCCGAGAACGGTTTAAGTATATTTTCAATGTATTAAAGATAAAAATTGAATATAAAGTCGATTTTAAGTATACTTGGCGGCGAATTTCAAATCTGTTTTTAAATCCTTATCGTATTAATATACCAAATTACTATTTGTTTAAAATAGAACCACCCCTATTTCAACGCCTTTGGTGTCACGTATCAAGTCGGTGTACTCACACAACGGCCTTCGCATTGTTCTACATTAACAAATCAAGAAAAGGGCTGCCTCGTGATTAACTCTTTTCTTCTAATTCACCTGTGTTTGGATATCATACCGGCTGATCGTTCGTCTAACATAATTTTAATTACGGTCTAGGACAATTGGGCGCAATGCCATTTGGACGCTAAAAAATATAAACATACAAGAAAATCAGTTATTTAAAAATTGAATGTTTCAATAGAAAACTCAATTTATTTCATGCCTTCAACGTGTACAAAGAGGACGTGATTTATATTATAATCATTTAAAAGCTGGAAATAGTCCCCATAAAAAATTTAAAAAATACATTTACATACATAAAATAATTTTAAAAATCACCTTAAACTATAAGCAACTATAAATTATGTATTGTTTGAAAGGAATAACTCAAAACATTTCAATAGTACAGACAACCTATAGTTAAAATTATATATATTTGTATTGCTATAATACCCATTTTCTATTTATTTTTTTTAGAACATTACATTTTAAACTATTGATTTACGTTTATATTTATATTTTTTCGGCGTCCGAATGTCCATTTCGTATTAATTATTATCGTCGGAGGCGTGAACTCTAAATACGAAAAAAATTCGACAACAACGATCATCATCGAACAAATGAATGAGTAGTTGTAACTTTTACTTTTTTTCTATTAATCAATAACTTTTAAAACCACAGGGTTTTCTCGTAGGCATCCTGTGTACAATATACGCGTACATCTATCTGTATTTGTATGGATACTGTACGTTCTCGAATGCCGCGACGGTGTAGCGAACACAAGATCACATGGGACTGATTTTTGCCAGCAGGTTTAATAAAACGCTCGTACAACATTAATTGGGGACCGGAGTTTTTGATGTTTCTCGTTTCGTACACGGTTATTTAATTACTCTAATGATTACCATTTTGTTAATAGGCCACACCTTTCCCGCACGTCTTATTTCGCCGGTTTAATATTTTACATGCGTATTGAAATTCATGTTTACGGGTGTACCAAATATTAGAGATACAATATAATACGTCCTCTTTGGATTTTTTTTTTTCCTCAGTTTTTGCTTTTTATTTTTATTTTTCGTCCATCACAATAATTCTGGTTTTTAATTATTTGACTCTAAAACGAAAATCGTCACTAAAAATGTTGATTATACACTGCAGTGTACTGAGAAACAGTCAAAACAAAGATAATGTTATTAACACAATGACGGAGTTCATGCAATTGCGATTTCGAGAGGAACGTGAAAAATGATTTTGTAATATTTTTCCCCGTACTAACATTTTAAGTACGCCAACAATACACGTTAATGTGCTGTGTGGTTCAAACAGATAATTTCACGGTATAGTATTATAATTAATGGTCTACGCATACAGTTATAAATTTAAATAAACTGCAATGAAGAAAAACTGTTTCATATTGAAATGGTATTAACTATAAAATATTAAAGTGAATAATATAAAAGTGTACATGAAAACTATATACATTTTTTATAATTGATGACTAAATAATTCGACTAATAATAATAATAATAATAATAACTATTAACCATATTAATAAAACCTACTCGCACATTATACTATTATAGTAATTACAAATTAGTGTTGTTGTGATTTAAATTATCCTATTATCTCTCTCTCTTTTGGTATTCAACTTTTAAAGTTGGTTTTGCAGTTGGATATGCGGTCTCAACTCTTCTCTGTTCTCAGCTAGCCTTTTCAGTCCAGTGTAACTTACTAGTTTAGTCTCGGAAATCATTTGTTTGATAAATGAAGTTCTTGGAGGCCTTTGGCCCCTTTTACCTTCAATTTCCTCTTCTATCATTTTATGGATTAGCACATTTTCGTGCCCCAATATGTGACACATCATGTTCCATCGTCTTGTTCTGACGGTTTTGAGTATCCTATCATAATCTATACGAACTCACCTTTTAAAATGTATCAACTATTTTGTTGAAATTATTGATGACAAAAATTGGGAGTAATAAGAGTATACCTACTATATATAGAGAGAGCAAATAACTTTCATAACCGAAAACGAGATTTTTTTTCTCTCGTCGGTTATTATTAACATAAATATAAATGATGATACTCGGAAATTGTTTTCATACTTGGTACCTTAACATTTTCCACTTACCGGTCAGTTGTATTTTAAAGTCTTGTTTGGATAACTAGCCATTTATGAAAGGTTCTAGGATATTTCGGTGAAAGGACATTTTACCTAAAGGACATTTAAGCGAATACAAATAATTTTTTATTATTAAAAAAATAAATCCGTAATAAATTAAAAGTTAAAAATTAATGACATGTAACAGATAGTTAATGATTATTGTCCAAAACCAGCTAATTGTTATTTATACAATCTAATCATTGACAATTATTGTAAAGCATTCTACCTTTTTCTTTGATTTTTATTTCATTTTATAGTTTAACAGACGTATACATTATCGTAATGTTCATTGTTAAAATTAATCACCAATAAATGAATATTTCACTTAAAGAATATGAGATTTTAATTTTACCACAGCCATATTCACACTGCCGTACTAAGCACATTCTCTTGAATGCCCTATCGTCAAAATATCCGTTCGGTAAAATGTCCTCTAGCCGAATAAGTTTCGCCAAAAAGTCCGGATAACGTCAATTATACCTTGGCAACCCCGTGTCGGAATTTTGGTTTGGTATCGTGATCATGTTATTGTACATCGTGAAACGTTTTGTGACCACAAACAACTATTTCATCATTCGGTAATAGTTTGCCGTATATTGTCAATACGTTGCGAACAGAGTGGTTATTAGAATTTTACTTTGATCAATTTCGACTAAAATTACGCACAAAGACAAATAATTGCGGAAAAGAGTCAAGTTTTCCACTCGGACCATCGTATTATTATGTGTACATAATTATTAATTAATAAATCGCGTATGTACTTGTGTGTCGCGTGTGCGCTATTATGAAGACAACTCCGACAAGCATAATATTTCATATAATTTATACGTCATATAACGGTATAGATTATATATCATATATAAATGTATATGTGCACTATATACATCTGAACTCGCTTCTTCACCTGTACACTGCTGCTGGTGCCTTTGGGGAAAACTGAACCGAAAAGCCCATGTGCCCCGAGCAATTTATATATTGCATTCGAGCGTCGGCGGCGTGGTCGGTCGCTCGGGAAAACATAACGAACCTCCACACGCACACACACACACACATGATATTTGTCCGTTTGTGTCCTGCAGTCGACCGCCTACTGCCCGACCCTTATTTTCCGCCGGGCAGTATCTTTTTGATGGTCAGGGACGTGTGGTAGTGGGGTGTATGTGTGTGTGTGTGTGTACCAACCCCCCGAGGTAGATATTCGGCTAGACAGATTTGCTAAAACCCCGGTCACCGTCGGCGACGGTACCGTAGTCGTCCTCCATCCCCATCGCGCACTCTTAAACCCTCCGGGGAATTGGTCTGTATATGTGTATCTTTTTCCTATATTTGATACACACACACACACACACACAGATATACATATTTATATATATATATATATATATATATATATAATATTTCCCCGACTTATTTCCGCCGTGTAATGTTATTTTTATTCTTTTTCCTCCCGCTCCTGTCTCTTCGATTTTTTTCATAAATATAACGTTACAAATACGGTCGCCATCATTGTTGGTCAGAGATTTTTTTCCCCGGAATTTAACGGAAATAAGCGCTGTACCGAATTCCGATACGTAATAATAAACATCGAAGATTCCCGTATTGGCCGTAGCTTAATGCAGGTATACACGTGTGTACGAACCGTGCACACGAGGAAATCGTAATGCTCGGCGTACGCGTACGAAATTGAAAAACGGCCGGTCGGAACAAAGTGGATTGGAAAAGATAGAAGAAAAATACACATAATTGGGATTAAGATGCTCCCTTTGTGTGCGCTTAAATTTACGTCATAAACACGAAACCACGACGTCGTCGGGCGCCTACGCAAAAGTGTATATTTCATTTTTTGTCAGCGCACGGTGTTACTTGTCTTCGGTACTCGTAATTTTTGTTTGTTTCCTTGTCAGATGTTCAAATGCCATGCGCTGGTACGCGAATCGTTAGTACGGGGTCCGGACACCGGAAACATTAAACGTATGTGTCCGTAGTGGTGAGCCATCGGTGATTTCGTAATGATAAATTATAGTTATTTGTAGTTATTTCTTTTAAGAAAAGTTTCGGATCATTTTCGCGTACGGAAGAGCGGCGACGAACTGAGTGAAAAGTCTGCACGTGGCCTCGAATAGCGTTCACCGGCGGGAAACGGGTTAGTTTTATGCGCATACACATTTCACACGCGCGCGTGGAAAAATTAAGAAAAGCGGCTGATTATAACCTAACCGACCGAACCGTTGCCGTGGGGGTGAATGCATCGTTCGGGGGGTTAGTTTGGCGTGTGAGTATTTCATTTTTAAACTCAGAACTAGTGTACTTGTGTCGCAACGGTAACGATATAGGTGTGTTTATGTCATTCGGTGTAGTCTTACACCGTCGCGAAAACAATAAACTCGGTTCGTGAAGTATCCACAGGTATGCACGTGCCGTATTGTAACGCGGGTGATAGGTACGCGTGTACGGTTTCACATCGTCGAATAGCGTTTTCGGTATTCTTTCCGTCAGCGCCGCTCTCGCATCAATCGCAGACAATTCGGTACGCTCCGTGCTCGTATGCTTTTGCGGCTTCGAGCGTCAAAAGATACACCCCTGAGAATATAATAATAATATTATTATCGTTGCGGCAAACAACAACAACAGCAGCAGTGACGACGGCGAGCTTATGAAACATAATACTCGAGATCAAGTGTGCGAATAAAATATTCAGCGTTGGCGAAATAACACATTATTCCATCTCTCCGCTCCGACGCTGTGTGTTGCCGAGATAATAATTAAATACGGCACGGCGGCGTGACAATCTTAGCGCGTACGCGTTTCCACGGTGCTCGCGCCGATTACCGATCGAAAAGTTGTCGCGTATTACGTTCATTTCGTTCGGTTAAAACGGTAGTGCGCGCGATCGACGGACTTTATACTCGCTTTTGGCGAAAACTCGTGAACGTGTTTATGTGGCCCGATATGGCGTCCGTACGAGAGTCCTACACTGTTATTGGATGTCGGGCGACCGAGCATAACCCAACACTTTACACGTTTCATTAAGTTTTCATCGACTCGATCGTCAGCACGGTAAACCAAGAATCTTACACCGCGTTTACTGCCTATAAAATGTATAAACCTTGCGCGCGGGCGCACTAAAGGAAAAAGTCAATAATTTTTAACGGTTTTTGTTTTTATTAACGATATCTCATTGCGAAGTGCTCAATTAAACGTTTGTCTACGTTTTAACACACTCAGGCATTTCGCTTCGTTATATTGGCTATTGCTACGTGTTGGGAACGTTCGCAGCCAGGTATTATACTGCATTCACTTGATTTCACTGAATTCTGTGTATGCACATTCGTAAAACCTTAAGTCGGTAAAAACTAATAGAATCGACTCTATATTTCTGCACTTACAAAATGCTATGCAGCAAAAATATGGTTTACCGATATTTTACAAGTGAAAATATTAAATTAACGTTGATGATGCAAATTAACTTAACTACCTTTGAGTTTATTAAATACATCTATATTTACTTATTATTATTTAAAAAAAACTCATTGTAATATGCAAACAATTTACTTATTTGTTTAAACGACATCTGTTCCTGTTGTATTTACTAAACTTTAAAAACTACTTTTTCTCAGTGTACAATTTATAAAATAGTTTTTTATAAATCATAATTTTAAAAATGTCAACATGACATAGCATATTAAATTAATCGACCTACTCTACATAATCGAATAAGGTCGGACTTATTTAATCTTATAAGGATTTTTCAAGTCATAGCTGATATTTAATATTATATTATATCTTTATAATATATAAAAAAAAACTTGTCCTGACTGATTCATCATTCCACTGAGAAAGGATTTTTCAAAAATTGCATCTTAAAGATCCAAATAGTTTTGGATTCTGGGCTGGACGTATATATTTTTCAAATGTTGATTACCTAGGAAACGTTTTATTTTTTTGAATATGTTGATTTTAATAATTAAATTATAAACTATTTCCTAGGTAACCAAACGGTCTTTCCAAAAAAACCTTTCTTAGTGGGTGCCTAATTCGTTATAATAGCCATTTGTATGCCAAATATCAGCCCAATCCATCCGGTGGTTTGAGCTGTGCGATAACCGAATGAGTTGTAAGGTAAATGTAAATTAATATAGTGTAGTTAAATGAAAATAAATATTATAAAGTCAGACGACGATTGTGCAAATTTTTCAATCTAAAATTTATTTACACCTGTCTAAAATAGTTATATATCTCCCCAACATCGCCAAAGCAACGAGTAGGTATGAAATTTGGTCAATAGTTTCGTTTTATGACATAGAGATCCACTAAGAAAAGAATTTTCAAAATTCAACCCCCTAAAGAGGGAACAGCGAGTTCAAAGTAAGAAACCTTTTTTTTATATGTACACGAGTATCTCGAAAAGGACTCAACGGGTTTTAGCACGATTTTCACTAGTGGATCGATCGAGTGTCGGGATAGGTGTAATATGTCTATGTAAAATGTTATCTTTTAAGCGGAATTTTATGAAATGTACTCGTATTTCTCATATTCACCATAAGCCTACGAAATGGTTATGTGAACTTGCCATAATCATCTAGAAAAATTACCAGGGAGTGATGATATGTAGACGACACTACTAATTATCCTGTCGAATTTCTGAATTCGTCGAAACCACCGGATCTCCAATGTTATAGGCTTATTTTCCGAGTGAAAACTTCTATTATGTTATTGCGAAATTTGAAACCACCCAAACTGTGTAACGAGACCAGGCTGAAAGTCAAAGCCACAATTCTTACTGGGTTTGCGCAAGGGGAGACTGTATTTGTATCACGAATATTCCTTTAATTTCTCAAGGGCTCTTGACTTGAGAGAATACTGTTTCTCACATGGGCGATTCTACGTACCTTGCTCACGTGTAAGCTTACTCAGTAGCTTGGTGGTTTCGGCACCTTCTACTAGATAAGTGAAGAATATTGTCTAGAAAGAGGTTTTGTAGTTAATATTTTTACTTACCAGAAGTCTGACATTGTTTAGCCTTTGCAGCCAAAACTTGGCGTGACAATCTAAATTACACTGGATTCAAACAGCAAATATAATATGTGAAATACTCAATACTGGGGCAAACGAAGTTGCTCGGGGTTGCTATGTTGTTTACAATAGAGTTTCTAAAAATTAAAAAAAATATATAAAGCGAAACAGCGGGTAAACATCATTAGAATATTCGATGATTGTGCGCTTACGAAAACCTAAAATTGTTTTTCACATCGAAATAGTTGCTTTAATCTAAAATCTCTTGGGTGCATGAGCTTGAAATCTAAAATAGTGGATCCTTTAATACTCAAGATGGAAATAAGTAGGGATTTTGAAATATGTTGGCCCCAGCCAGGAATGTTCCGTTCAAAGCCGGGTAATTCACGGCTAGTATATTATATACTATAATATATTTTATTTTAAGTTTAAAATCCTCATATTCCTTCGACAACATTTTTAACTAAGTACTCCTACTTTATATAATTTATCAATTCAAAATGATCAGCGAAGTATTATAGTTTTCTAAAATCAACACCACTCTGATGCTCACAAATAAATACAAATAATATTATAGCGTAATATAGTATTATAGTATATTATTTATAACATAATCGGTTGATCGGTGGCCGGTTCCGGTAATCAATTCCTCTGAACTTTAGAATTCGAATAAGATATCTTTAGAGTATCAAGTAATGTGAGCCGTTATGCTACAGCTATCATTGTAATTGAGTCCATAAAAATACTTTCCAAAAGGCAATGATCAAAACTGTTAAAATCTCATTCAGGGGGGGGGGAGGAAGATATGATTGTAAATAGTCTGAAAACGTTTTTAAGTGAGCACTATACCTCTGTAATTATTGCAATTGTGTCTTTTATGAACTGGTTATAATATAATTGCCATTATTAGATCTTCAGAATTCAGGTATTAACTTCTTTTCCCAAATATCCTTCGTCCACGAATATAATATAAAAGTATATTCAGCGTTAGCTCATTGCCCATATTATTTAATAGTTCTCCGGTATCTTTTTCGACGGCTTTATAGTTGTTCCGAAATCCTTATTTGCAATGTAATCTCGTCTTTGGTTGGAGCTGGGAAATCTGTAGGTTTCTCTCTACACATACAGGATGTATCGCCGAGGATTTATCCATTGCGATACCTCATGAGAAAATGAAGATATTCAAATTGTGTGTTTTTTTTTTTAATCTCGGAGACAAGAACCACAACATTTAAATATTTTATTTTTATCATCCTCATGATTTTAATACATTTTTTAGTCACCAGAAAATTGAGTATTATTTAATACCATATTAGTGCATAGTTAAATTATTTTGTATCATCTCGTCTCGTTTTCTGAATAGTTTCATCACACAATTTTTCTGAAAACTAAATTATTAAAAATCACGAGTTAAATGAAAATAAAATGTAAAAACGTCAACATTTTTAGAGAAATTAAATTCTATAGTCTTCAAATTTTTGGAAAATTCTAAATTCTAAGATATAAGTGTTATAAAAAAAAAAAAAATGGAATTTGATAATCTTCATTATCTCAGGAGCTATCGCAACGGTTAAGTTCTCGGTGGGACGCCGCACCGCATACGTACATGTTAATCGTGCGTGGTTTTCGTCAGCCGTTTATATTTAAGTATATCTATGAAAATGCATATGACCCGCGGTCGTTGGCGTGTCGCGTGAGGAGATATTCACGTATTCACGGTGACACAATATGATACGGTATGCGCGTATGTTCGTGCCCGGGAGATAAACGATCGTGAACGTTATTGTGCGTTTCTGACGAAAAAAAAATAAAATATATATAAAAATAATAATAAAAAAATACATAAAAAATGTGTCCGAAATATCTCTTCACCGTTCGAACTCCAACAGTCCAAACGTGCTGTTGCCACATTCGCCAACGGGTGTATGTAGTGGGGCGGGGGTGCGACGATAACAATTCGCCGCGTCTGGCACAGCTTACGTTGGCTGCGAGTTGCGACGAGTGTTCGATATTGTCTTCGTAGAAAATTCCGAATGCGAAAACAAGTATATTATTATACGTGTACGGCGATCACGCGTGTACTTGTTTATATATATATACCACCCGTAGACGATTGAAGTGTGTGCGCGTGTGTGTAGGAAAATAAAAAAGTAGACGGGCGAAAACTCAAAAATCAAACGCTGTTGTAGTGTTTGATTATAGCCACATCGACTCCGCAACAGGAAAAGTTTTAAGAGTTGAGGGTTGAAAAAAAATTCTCAAATTTTTTATGAGATATAAGTGTTCAATTTTATTTCATGAATTTTAATGAGGACGCAAAAAAGTTATAATCAAATGTATTTTTCGGAATCGGCAAGCAAGAACTGTACATTTCTTCGTTCCATATACTATTATTAATATTAGTGATGATAATGATATTTTTAAGTAGTATGGCTGAGATTTCGGTGAATTTGCATTTTTGGACAAGTTTTTAGGTTATTTCCTTAATGCATTAGGGTATTTTAAAGTGTTAGGAGCATTTTTGGAGCTTTTGGATATTAAATATGAATTTTAAATTTTAAGGTCTTTACACATCAACACGATTTTTATATGAATATACAAATAAGTAGGTACTCGTATAATTATTCGTATTATATCATCGGAACAACAGTTGAAATGTGAAAACGTAGATACTACTTCAATCAGTAAGATAGACGTTCGATGTTATCAAAACCGCCGTGTAATTTTATTGTCTACATAATATATTGTTATTACGAATATCACCAATACTATATGCATGAAATACGATTAAATATACTTGCAATATATATTGTTTTACATTTTTTAAGCTCTTATAAAAATATTTAAAGTTTTTCTCATAATTCTTACAATATTTTTAAGTTTTTCAAGTCATTTTTGCATTTCTTTTTGGGTATTTTTTGAGATTTTTTAGAGGATCAAAATTCCAGCCCTAATGCATATTATACATTTTCTTGGATGGGGTGGGGGAGCAAGTTCCAATGGGTGCCCATGTATGTATTGTGTCCAGGTGTGTGTGAAGAGCAAGATATTAAAAATGTATACCGTATAATAATATGATATACCCGTCCTGGCGATCGACGTATTTTATAGTACAATAATATACTGTCTGTTCGGACGACCAACGCGAAGTAAGAGGATACACACTTCTCACCCGGTTTACGTGGCACAGGACCATAATAATATATTTCTGCGCGTTTTTATTTATTTGAATTCTTTTCGCCCATATTACGGGGGGGCCCAGAGCCATATAACTTTCGCTATACCGCGGCCAGAGTTATTGTCTGTGTACATATTATATAGTGGTAGAATATCCTTTCTGCTGTCGTGTCTTCTTTTTATCCCACCGCGCACAACACGCGCACACACGCACGCACACACACACACACATAAACACAGCGTTGAGCTTGCCAACTTCTCTACGGTTTGTTTTCGGATTCTGTTTGTAATAATCATCAACAATCCCGTCACGTTGAACAGCACAATGGAGCACAGCGTTTGAGTACAATGACTAAATTAAAAAAAAAAAAAAAAACCATAACAATCATAATAATAATAATAATAATAAGAAATATAAATATCCTGAACATATATCACCCGATTGCGGAACGAGATTTGTTTTTAATTAAACGTGTTCATACACATAATATTATAATAATCACAAATTAATTATCATTTCCAGAGAGTGGAACATTACACGTGTGCTGTAAGAGGATTCCTTTATGTGAATTACGACGACGTTAATGCGCGCTCTCGTTGTTATTAACGAAAATTCAATTAACTATATTTTCCGCAGCGAATTGCAACAATTTTCCTAAATAACCGTTTTAGGTACATCCTTTGAGCCTTAGGTTACGTTGTCGCTCCACAACATAGCACAGTGTCTTCCGTATGACATTACTTTCGTGGTAAAAAATGGATTCGACCGTTCCTCTTCCATTCAACTACACTATACATAATATGCGCTACCCACTGCAGTGTCGAGTTATATTGGAATATATATTTATGTTCAACACAATCGTTCATTTTTTCTAACTAAAACATATTATTATCATAACAAAGACGTGTGAAAAAACTGTATTAAATTGAACGTGTACGGTTAAGTTTCCAGCTTAAAAGTTTTATAATTTCAAATTTGCTTGAAATTGTTAAAATTTAAACTATTACATAATCGTACATAGGTAAATTAATCGATTTAAATGATAGCTTTTATAATTTACAATTGAATTTATGCCATATATTAATTATCTAGTTAAAAATTGATGTAGGTTTAACCGATTGTTTTAGTGAAATTGTTAAATTTGTTAACGTTGATGAAGCTACTGAATTTTGGGAAACGTAAAAATAATTGTAAATTTAGTCTTTAAAGAGAAATCTCATTTCAAACTCAAACACATTAACGTGCGTTTCATCATGGTCCCATTTTGTTCTGTGAAATATTTAGCAAGGCGTACAAATATATTATTATATTGTATGTATATTACGTCGTACAGTAACGAATGTTTACGTTTGAAACAACAAAGGTGCGTACCGATTTTATAAACTATTTTGGATTTGTTGCTTTTTTTTATTATTTATTACCTAAATCTTTTGACGGATCGAAATGCGTAGGTACCTACGTTTTTTCTTCAACGACGCGGACGGGTTCCGCTGTATTTTGAAAATATTATTATTCAAATGTATGCTTACCGGGGCTCAGCGGGGCTACAAACGGATTTGTATTTCCCGCGTTTAACCGGGCACTAATATTTACGCGTGGAGCCGCGTGTTAATGCGCATTTCTCGCACAAGATACGAATAACAGATTATCGCACATTCTCATCAAACGTTTAATGAATTGCTAATACTCACGTGTATTAGTCGCGGGACTTAACAGTCATAGCTTTGCTCATTTACAGCACAGTTGGTAATAATACACGAACGTGGTACTGGCGTTTGCGTTCCAGAAGGTTTATAATATTTGTGTGCGCGAAAATCCGGAATCACGCATTATAGTTTTATAAGAGTACCGTAAAAAAAAAAACAGTTTTCACGGTAGAAAGATTTGTAATTAATTTTTTTTCTCATCGTTTTAGACCCAGTATAATTCTAACATTTCGGAGCGATTTTTTCGAATGGCGGTTTTAAACTTAATTTTTAACGTTATTACGCTCTACGCTGTTTTACTTAACACGCAATGCATGACGAGCAATGTATTGAACATACGGTTACGAAGGCCTTTTACGTACGAGAAAAAATCATCAATTATTGTAATCCGATAGCTGACATTTTTATCGCATTGTATTGCTTAACTTGTTTTA
Organism: Periphyllus acericola; assembly: GCA_949715065.1. NCBI lineage: Eukaryota > Metazoa > Arthropoda > Insecta > Hemiptera > Aphididae > Periphyllus > Periphyllus acericola. Next base: position 7,494,945 of record OX454268.1, read on the forward strand.
ACTTTTTAAGAGGACGAAAAACGTCAAAAATGTTTTTGGGAACATATTATTATACATGCATATTGCATATTACACATGCGCAGTAAAAATAATTTATTTTACCGTTAGAAATGATCATACCGTTGACGTGTGAACTTTTATAATGTAATAAGTCTTAAATGAAATAATTGACATAAAATAATAACTAAAACAATCGACATTTGTTTAGTGTACAAACTAATCGGAGATCGGGACCCGAACATTAATTCCTTCTTGTTTTTTATCGTCTTGATCACCACTCGGTCAATACGTTTTTTTCATCACGAAGGTAAAAAAAAAAAATCCAAATTATATCCAATAATAGTATAATATTTAAACTGCATAATATAATATATTTCAATAATCTGTCGCAGAGCATATAACAATCTATATCAATCGATTCATAGGCATTGTACGATAGTATGTACCTACTGTATACAGAGGTTTAATCGAAAAAACACGTGGTGTTGTGTTAGGTATAATCGTTAAAAATATTAATACACGTATAGCGTGAAAAAACGAAGACTCTATTTTTTTTAATTTAAAATACAAAATTAGATATTTCTAGCCGTAGGCTATCTATATATGTATGGATATTTGGATAAATTTACATTTGTTTAAAAAGATAAACGTGTTGATTAAAAATATTTATTTTTACATAAGTACTTTTAGATAAATTGATAATTTAAGTTATGAAGAAGTAACAATTATGTTTACAATAATATACTAATATTTACAATAGTTTAATAAAAATAAGTATAACAGAGTGATTAACATGTAGGAGTGCACTGGATCAGGCGGATGTGTAGTATGAAGATTTTAATGTTGTGAGGGTGGCTTAGCGTAGAAGGTCGTGGGGACGACCTCGTTTTAATCGACGTTGAGTTGGGTGAGTGAAGAGATTATAATGAATTGCACCTGATGAGTTTGGAAGAGAGCAATGGACAAATTTTGCTAAGGTTTTTTTTATATGATCTTCGATTTCTTATATTTGAAATTTTTTGTGGAGATTTGCGTTTATAACAATTAATCATGGGGCATTTGCAATTATTCTAAGGACTTTGTTTTGAACAATTTTTTTGATGTGCGAGGATGTACAATCACCCCATATCAAGCGTAGATG